>CM027121.1:43651688-43719796 GCA_015476505.1 Urochloa ruziziensis | reverse complement strand
AGAAGATACGAGCCGGTCCACTCTCAGCAACTAGGAAGCACTAACTGCGAGTCAAGCCCAGGAACAGGTGGCGGCGGAGGCGGCGATGGAACGACTCCTAGGTTTTTTGCCTGCAAAGAAAGCACGGAGGGTAAAACTCAAAGTTCAAAGGGCCACCTTTATAACCCTAAGGGCACGCCAGTCAATGATTTTTCTTTTTAATAACAAGAGGTTTCATCCAGTTTTTTGAAAAAGGAATTTTTACTCGAATCCTTTATTTTTGGAAGACCGTCTCAAAATTTGAGGTCTACCATTGTTTATTCTAAAAAGAATGCTCCTCACGAGTACCTTTGACCTTCTCACCATACCAAGGCATGGTTCAAGGCTCGGGTGCTACAAGGTACATGGGTCACTAATGTGATGTTTTTTCAAATTTCCACCCAAAATTCAAAATTTTTCTGGACCTTCAGCTTGAATCATTGATTCAATCTAAAGCTCGAGGCTACTTCATATGAAGTATGATTTTAAATCACACTCCATGAATTAAAAAAACATCTTGGGGATTGAGCACCTCACAACCTTATCTTCAAAACCAACACCTGCGGACCAAGAAAGTACTCAAAGATCTTCAAGAAAGCTCAAGAAGTACTCGAACCAAAGGCCCAAGCACTCTCAAGACAAAAAAAAACTCGGCTATGAAGCGTTCGGGGGCTTGTCAGACATGGAGGCCTAGCGCCCACACGGACGCAGGAAGTCTTCAAGGGAGGAAATGACAACGAGTAGAGACCGCGGGACAGGATCCTACGGACACTACAATACACGAAAACTAGTCGCTACTTATGGAAAGTACTCGCATAGCGAGAGTTGTACGAGTTACTACTCAAAGTAGACCAGGATTCCACTCTTTTCATCATGTAACCCTGCTCGCCAGTATATAAGGCTGAGCAGGGACCCCTCTCGAGGCAATTTAACAGATTCATAGACAATCTCATAGAGTCAACTAGTCTTATGATCGATAAGGCGACCTTGTACTCTTATGCACACTACATAATGCAATATCAGCAACATGAAGTAGGGTATTATGCCTAGTTGGCGGCCCGAACCTGTATAAATTTCATGTCACGTAACCATCAAATTCCTGATTCTACGAACACTACACCAAAACTCTACTACCTTGGGATATCCCTCGGTGGGATTGCCGGTAAAACACCGACAGTAAGGTCATATTATTTAAAATTTTTAAATAAAAAATTCATATTCATATATAATCTGGTAAATAAAAACTGACTTCTCTTGCAAAATTTTACCCAAATTTAAACAATATATATATCAAGTGGGACAACTCCCTTACCACTTGGTACTTGAGGCTTCTAAACGAAATCAACGATGATCTTTCTCCCTAAGTCAGAACCAACCCCCGGGGCCAAACATGCATGGTCAATGCCTCATTGGTATTGATATATGAAGGGTATATTCTAGTGACATCAGGATGTAGCGGGTAGTTCAGTCTCTGTGTCGGCTAGGATTAAATTAAATTATAATATTACTTCCCTAGCTAAGTGCAGAATGAAACTGTATAATACATTTGGCGACACTGAAACATTATCAAGAAACTCCAAGATAGGAGTAATTGATATTGAAGGCCTATAAAATTAAAAAGAACCTTGAGTTTCATGGTATTAACCATGGAAAGACGAACCAGTGGCCTTATTATGATGTTTTTTATAATGTTTATCTTGTTATATAATATAAACCTCCTTGATAATTTCCATCTTTCATAAATATCATTATCTCTTAACTTGAAAGTGCACACTTAATACCAAAAAGGAAAATATGTTTTAGCTTTTTGTCCTAAGTCAAACTTCTCAACCTTCAACTAAGTTTTTATAAATAAAAGATATTACCAGCTACAATACCAATTACATGTGTTGTCAATACAAATTTCATGATGGGCATAATACAACAAACTTTTATTGTACAGATATTAGTGTAGTTTTAATAACGCGGTCAAAATATTGTAATTGGACCTGTAATAAAAGCTACGACATCTTGCGATTCAAATTAAAAGTTTAGTTTTCCTATCATAAATAAAAATCTTAGTTTCCCTTTGACATGTTCCTAGTTTGTGCAGTAATAATGCCTACCTACATTGCGATGTTTAATTGTCAAATTCAGCGTCATCGGTCATGCAGCCCCTTAAGCACGTACGCCAGGTACCGCAGAAAGGAGTTTCACAAATGTAAAGTCAAAATCTCCTGACCTTGCATGTGCACTCTTTTCCCAAATGATACTCAAAGTCCATCCTTCTTTATTTAGCGCTAAATAGTACTCCCTCCGTCCCAAAACATAATCATTATTCGACTTATCATGTTTGACCATCCGTCTAATTCAAAAAGATTATAAGTATATTATTTATTTTATTATGACTTGTTTTATCATTAGGTATACTTCAAGTATGACTTATTTGTTTATATATTTTTATAAATTTTTGAATAAGACCGATGGTTAAACGTGATGGGTGAAAGTCAACAAATGCTTATATTTTGAGACAAATAGAGTATTTTTCTTCCTACTCATGTTCAGAAGTGGCATGAAACAATGGCAATTGATCAGAAGTAGAACAGGCCATGTCGGTTTGGCAACCAGTTTTCTGAGTATTTGTGCCGCTTAGTAGTTATTGATATAGCTTGAAAACCGGTACAGATAAGCATTACAAACTGACAGCATATCCAAGAGTCCTAAACCTCACTCTCTAAATCGTCATTTAGAGAGTCATTCTATCTTTTCGTTTTTCAAGCAGCTTTTATATACCTTGGTGCATTCTTGAAAGCTATTCTGTTTTCTATATTTGGCTAGCGAGAAATCCGGAATAGAGAGTGGCTATGTTTGAATAACCAAATAATAGAGAAGTCGTTGGAAGATACCTTTTTAATTAGAATCTCTAAAACTAGCTATTAGGAGAAATTTAGAGAGTCCCTTGGAGTTGCTCTGATATAAATTAAGGTTTTATATGTTAAAATCTTCCAAAAAGTTAAAAAATAAAAATGATGAAAAGCTAAAAGTGGGTAGTTACGTGGATATCTGAACCTAATGCTCAACAAAATAGTTGTCTACAGTGACAGTTCCATTATTTAGAGCAGCGAAGGTGACCTTGCTTCTTCATGTTCGTGCAGGTCACTCTTGCCTTAGAGCCGATGTTTAAGCGGTCGGTCACGTTCGTGACGCGCGACGACTCGGACTTGGCAGAGAAGGTGACCGTTTGGGGCCGCATCCACGAGTTCGGCGACATGACATGGCTGCCCTACCAGCACAAGGTGGTCTACCGCGAGGATGACCGCGTTGACATCTCAACCCCAGGAGACGGCCTCAACGAATTCCTTGGCTTCCGGTCCTACGGGAAGCTTGGCCTCATCGCCGCCAGGGTCGTAGGTGTGTGTGCGCCAAATTGCCGATAAAGAAGCGAGCATTTGAATCAAGATTTCTGCACAATAAACGTATAGTATAGCTAGTGATCTAATCTGACCAACCGTGCATTCAGATGAGTGGCTGGAAGAGAATGACGCCGATTTCGCTCGGTGCCTGATGGCACGGCTGCCGACGTGGAAAGTGCAGCGGGAGGCTTACGGCTTCACCAACGACGGCGTCTCGTTCAAGGGGTACCCGGTGGTCGGGTTCCAGCACCGTATCCAAGCCTCAGGCGCATGCATCAAGAGCTCTGAGGGCGGGTCGCTGCTTTCGACCTGCGCGTGGGACCCGCGCGCACGGGGCAGTGTCTTGTACAACTCCGGCTTCAGCGTCGGGCTCTCCAAGGCTCCGGCATTCATCTCCGACCTGCAGAGGCTCCGCGACCTGAACCCGCGTGCGTTCTGCGGGCTCGAAGGCAAGCTGGGAATCCTAATGCGATATGTCAAGGCGTCGTCCGCGCTCCTCGGCAAGGCCGAGGACTCGCTAGATTTCGACGTCGTCTACTACCGGAGCTCCGCGGTTGGCGCGCTGCGCAAGCATGCCGACGTGGTCGACGAGATGGAGCAGATGGCCCTGCACAAGTACGGCGCGGTCCCTCACTGGGGCAAGCACCGCAACTTCGCCTTCGACGGTGCCATCGCCAAGTATCCCAAGGCCGAGGAGTTTCTCAGAGTGAAGGCCACATACGATCCAGACAGGATCTTCTCCAGCGAGTGGAGCGATCAGGTGCTCGGTATCGAAGGCAGCCCCAGCATCGTGGGAAAGGGATGCGCCATCGAAGGTCTGTGTGTTTGCTCCGATGACTCACACTGCGCGCCAGATAAGGGCTACTTCTGCAGGCCGGGTAAGGTTTACAAGGAGGCCAGGGTCTGCATTTTCGACAGTGACGAGCGCAGGCGCAGCGACAACGCGGGTGAACTGTGAACCCGTTAATGCGTGTAGCGTAACAATTGTAGGGATCTATATGCTTAGACAGTGTTTGTCTGCCAAAACTCTGCCTACCTGCAATGTTTACAACATTGCAACTCATATCTGAAATAGCAAATGTGTGTTTGTCCAAGTGATATATAGATCCCTGCAACTCATATCTTAAATGGCCAATGTGTGTTTGTCCAAGTGATGTTTAGATCTGTGCAACTCACACCAGTGATGAACTGTTCATATCTATATGCTTAACTATTATATTTGTCTACCAAAAATCTATCTACTGGATGTCAAATCCAAGGAACGGTAGACGCGACTAGCCTAGAACTTTCCTAACCGGACCTACCAGGGAGCATAAGGTAAGTGAGTAGAGAGTTTGACTTTAGTTGGCTACTCGTTACCCCAAACAATCTATCTAAATCTAACCTGATCTGCTTCGACGGCTAGAACGGGAAGAACTCAGACTGGGGTGAGAGAGAGGTTCTTCCAGGCTCAGTACTACTGTACTACTGTTATGAGTACACCCGAACGTGGTGGAGTACAAAGGACGGACAGGACTGTCACCACCTGCCGCCTACCACTGCAGTTCCGTGGGGTGCAACACAACCTGAGGTAGCTAGCCAGCACAGGCACCACACCTAAGCTTTCAGCTACTGACCTCCACCCAACGCGAAGGGCTATAGAGTAAACCCCAAACAAGAGTCGTTGTCACTCGCGCAGACTCAGGTACCCGCAGATCAAATGATAGATAAGATAAATTACTGAAAATAAGTTGTGAACTAGTGAGGTAGTAAAGGCAAGAGACCAAGGATTTACTAAAGATAACTCCTGAAATTATTCCTCGGGGGGCAGAAATGTTGAGGTGAGGCCGGGAAGAAATCCCAGACTCCCTCTACAAAGCTCGGCTACCACCCAAGCAACTCACTCTCTCCCTACTCTAACTCTAAAGATGAGAGCACTTTCACTAAGCTTCTCTTCTCTCCAATGTGGTGTGTCTTCTCAAGGTGAGTGGGGTGTCCTTTTATAGGCTCCAAGGGCGGTTCCCAGCGTCATCATCAAGCTAACCCCCTGCTTAACATCCACGCGAAGGGGGAAACGTAGAGGCCACGGTGGGAGGCCGGTCGGCCTCATCTGGGCCAGCCGGCCTGGCCCTGGTGCCAGGTGGCACCGACTTTTGCAGGGACGGCTTGGATGATGTCCTTAAGTCGGTAACGGTTGCGTTCGGTTGAAGCTGTCCAAGAATCCTAGGTTGTGGGCCCTTCAATCCATGTTTATCTCACCCTAGGCCTTTCGGGTCCTTTGATCAAACCGACATCAAATGCACAGCTCAAGATCATCTTTGATACATCAGTAGACTTGTGGATCAATGTCGTGGCCAGAAGAAGGGAAAGGGGCCGGTCGGCCTGGCCTAGGCCGGCCGGCCTGGCCGTGTGCCCAATTTGTTCCTTCTTTTCCTCATCTGCTCCTTCACTCACAAATTGTACAAAACTTGTGGAACTCATTAGAAATAATCAAGTTTACTTTGTTATGAGCAAGATGAGCCTAAAATAGTGTGGAATGTTGGTGGTAAAATCGTATAATAATGACCACCAACAATAATATTATCATCTAAAGAATCATTAACGCTTTTACACTTCTCTATAGCAGCAAAACATGCTCCAATAACATCAAACATCTCTTGTTGACTTTTGAGCATATTCTCAATTCTTAAATTAATAACAGCTACATCAGAGGGGGGTTCACTTACAGCGTCATGTACCTCAACCTTGTTATTATTTATCTTGATTGAGGGCATCTTGAATTCTCCTTCTCTTGAGATCTAGTCATGTCAATCCTTCTTGATAATGGCCAATGTGTGTTGTTCAAGTGATGTTTAATGACCAAGTGCATGTGTGTTGTTATAAACGTCTAGCACATATACACTCACATTTAATGTCCAAGTGCATGCGGGTCATCCTTCGTCATTGGGAGTGCACTTATACGGGAGATGCAGCTTATTAACCCACATCTCATATGGGTCATAGGAGATGTGAGTTGAACCGTGTCTTGTGTGTTTTCTTTATTGAGTTCTGTTGACGCAGATTATGGTCAACACACCGAATTGCGCTAGTTTGCGCATGAAACGATCACCTTGCAGCAACTTTGCCAAGGGCGGTCTAACCGGTCCTGGGCTGGCTGTTGCGAAAAGACTAAGAACGCCGGCTTGGGAGGGACCCCGATGGAGCTAGCGCACGTAGGGTTGTTATGAGATCGGCAGGCCACTCAGAACGCCTTCAACCGCCATAGAAACGAAGGAAAAATAGCAGGAGGTTGGAAAAGGTAGGGTTTGAAAGATAAAAGTAAAAGATATTTGTTCGATTGGTTGTGTTAGGACTCAATCGACCATGACCCTTTATATTTATAGGGTGGGGAGGTCTTTCCCCAAAAGGAAAATCTCGGGAGGACTCGTCATTTACTTGAATTCCCTAAACCTATTCGGACTTGGCGTGCAGGGACCGGTCTAACCCCCCTGGATAGTGGTTAGACCGCCCTTACCTTGTCGGGCCGGCTACAGGGCCATACCGGTCCAACCGCCCTCAGATAGAGGTTAGGCCGGTATGCCCAACCAGACTTGTGCCAAATTCGACTGTCAACAAGTTCTTTATTGAATTCTTAAACAGTGTTTTATTTACTGAGTGTACTAATTTTTTTATACAGTAAAATCTAAGTGTATATATATCAAGATAGAAATATAGAGTAACATGCATCATAGATCCCTAAACTTGTCACACAGTGTCAACTAGGTCCCTAAACTTTCAAATTGTCTACCCACGGTCCCTAACCTTGCTAATCGGTTCACACGAGGTCAAATCATCATCACTTGGGTTAAACTTCACCATAAAGTTATTATGCAATTCCTTAGGGACTAAATTGCAAAAGTCCTTCCTTCTTCCTCCCTCCTCTCCATGCGCTTGCCTCTCTCCCCCATCACCCCACGGTCCATGGTTGTTGCATGGCGCAAGACGGAGCAGGCTCACAACTATAGGAGAGGGAGCAAAGGTCGGCTCCATGCGACGCAAGGCCGACGTGCCCTGAGGACGTCGGACCCAGATGGCTCCACATCGACACCTGATGAAGTCATCGGATCCGCGCGGCAGAGGCGTCAGATTTGGGTGGCCCGACGCGGGCGCACGACTGAAGGCGTCGGGTCTAGGCGGGGTGCGAGGGGGCGAGCCCTGCACTCACCAGTGAGGCCGAGGACCATCAGCAATGGCGGTGAAGAGAAGCCCGGGCCTGGATGCACCACTCCGGAGCACACGAGCGGCAACGACCACCGGCGACGGCGCCGCTCCGCGGCCCTAGCGGACTGGTCACGCAGCAGGCCCGGTAAGGCGGCGTGCTCGCGGGCCCGAGGCTGGCACTCCTCCCCATCCTCCAATGCTGGTACTGCTCTGGCGCGACTTCTGGCATGGCTCCTCGTGGCCACGTGGCCCAGGGATGTGGCGGCACCGGCTGTCAGCTCGTCCGCGGACACTTGTGTAGTGCATGGTCCGCCGTCGTCCGCTCCTGCAGGGATGTGTTGGAGGCCTCTTATCGGGCCGCCGCCGTCCGCTCCAGCAGGGTGGAATATGCGCCACCTGAGTCAAGCAAGAAAGGGGCGGCGGTGGGAGATGGGGAAGGAGAGGGAGGAGCGAGGAAGTGTGAAAATTTGATGTTTGCTAGGGTCAGTTTAATACAATGAACTGTGATTTGGACCTCACGTGAATCGATTAGCAAGAGTAGGGACCACAGGTAGCCAATTTGAAGTTTGGGGACGTAGTTGACACTGCGTGACAAGTTTAGAGACAAGAGGAACACTTCACTACTACATAAAACGTTTGTAGGGGCAGGTTAACGGGCATTTGCAGGGGCGGCCCCAAAATCCACCCCTGCTTTTGGCTGCTAAAAATGGCCATTTGCAAGTGCTTTTCAGGGGTGGGTGACGGCATCACCCGCCCCTACAGATGGTTATTTCTAGGGACGGGTGATGCCATCACCCGCCCCTACAAATGAATTAAAAATTAAAAAAAGAAAAAAGAAAAAAGAAAGAAAAAGAAAAAAAACCACCGCGCTCGACGTCGGGCCCCTGTCGGCCGCGGCGCCACCACTCGACGGCCGGGGGCGCCGCCGCCGCGGCACCGAGCACCAGGCCAGGGCGCCGCCGGCATGGCTAGCCCCGAGCCTTGCAGCTCCGGTGGGAGCACCGTCGCTGCGGCCCCGAGCGTCGGCCGGTCGTGGCTGCTGCTGCTCCGGCTTGCTGCCGTCGCCGTGCTCGCCGCCGCCTGTTGCTCCCATAGCTCTAGCCGCCGTTGCTGCTCCCGCTGCTCCGACCGTCGCTGCTGCTCGCCGCTAGCTGCTCCCGCTGCTGTCGTCGCCGTGCCCGCCGCTGCCTGCTGCTCCCGTTGCTCCGGCCGCCGCTGCTGCTTCCGCTGCTTCGGCCGCCGCCTGCTGCTCTGGCCGCCACCGGCCGCCCTCTGCTCAGTAGAGAGGATGGAGGAGAGATAGAGAGAGAGGATGAGAAGAATGAGAGGAGGAGGGAGATCTTATCCGTTATCCGGTTGAGAGGAGGGGGATCCGGTTGATATAGATTGGACCAATGAGATTTCACCATTTCAATGACCCGGATTGCTGATGTAGGCAGTTTGTGCTGCTTTAACAGTTATATAATGCATTTTTGAACACCTAAACAGGTCTCAGATGAAAAAGTTGTAAACTACAAAGTTTCCTATCTCGTCGAGATCTACAACTTTGGTATTGAACGTTTTTACATCAAGGTCATTTGAATATTTTAAAATTTTCAAATTTGAAATATGATTACCTACAATTATATTTTTAAGTATTAAACGATGTCAAACAAAAAAGTTGTGAACTACAAATTTTTACAACTCTTCGTGCTCTACAACTTTGGTACCTAACTTATTTACATATGACATCATTTGAAAACTTTAAAATTCAAGACTTCAAATTTGATAACTTATAATAATATTTTAAAATATTAAATAATCTCAAATAAAAAGTTGTCAACTGCAAATTTTAATATTTTGTGGATCTATATAATTTTAGTATAGAAGTTTTTTTCATATGAGATCAAATAAAAAAGTTTGTATTCAAAAAATACATCCACTATCTGCTCTCACATACAATCACACATATATACTAGTACATTTACATATACTCTCACATATTAGTAGTAATTTTGTGAAAATTAGTGTGTAGCATTTTGATTGGTGTAAATATGTATTCTAATACATTCACATGTACATATACATTAATACATTCACATATACATATATTTATTCATTAGAAGATCATCAAAATATCGAGGTCGGGATAAAGAGAGGACCCTTTCATCCTCTCACTTACAAGAAAAAAGAAGAGGATAAAACGGTGCATACAAATAATAGACCACCCTTTCATCCTCCCACATACAAGAAGAAGGAGAGAATAAAACGGTGCATACAAATAATAGAAGACCCTTTCATCCCCTCACTTACAAAAAGAAAAAGAGGATAAATGGGTAAATTGTACTTGTTGGCTGTCACGTGTGTTGCAACACGCTACCTTCACTGCCCCGTGTTACCCATGGTGCTCACGCTACTGAGGGAAAAAAGTGAGGTTGGTTTGCCTTGGTCTTGCACAATTGCTGCGCATTATTGGACCTTTATAGCAATATTTATTTATTTATACTTTCAAATGCGGCTTTCCATCCAATTACAATGTGTAAATTTATCTACATGATAATGAATGATACTATACTAATGCATATGTTTATCCTTCTGTCAAATATCATATTAGTGTCACATTGTCCTTTTGTTTAACAATGTTCATAGCAAGGAGCCAAGGACTTCACCCCACGCCCATAGTCTATGCTACTTCATTTATTACCGATCGTGTAATTTTAATACAAAGATGCCATCTACGAATCAACTTGAATGACATGTACGATCTTAATACCAATCCACAACTTTACCTGCACAAATACCTTTATAGCAATATATGGTGACATATTCTAATACATGCACATGTAGATATATATACTAATAAATTCACATATACTTATTCATTAGAAGATCATCAAAATACCGAAGCCAGGATAAAGGGAGGACTCTTTCATCCTCTCACTTACAAGAAAAAAGGAGAGAATAAAATGGTGCATACAAATAATAGAGCACCCTTTCATCCTCTCACTTACAAGAAGGAGAGGATAAAATGGTGCATACAAATAATAGAGTACCCTTTCATCCTCTCACTTACAAGAAGAAGGAGATGATAAAATGATGCATACATATAATAGAGCACCCTTTCATCCTCTCACTTACAAGAAGGAGAGGATAAAACGGTGTATACAAATCTTCTATCCTCATTTTCTATTTGTGATATAATTCCATACAAATTAAGTGCACAAGTTTAAAATATTCTGAATGCGTTTTGCTCTTTTTCATATATTTTTTTCCTCTATAGCCCACTCCTCCAATTATATGTGGGTCGGCCCAACAAGTTTTTGGCCCAACAAAGTCTATATTTCAAGATGGGAGAGCTTATAATAATATTTAAAAGTCCTAAATATTCTCAAACGAAAAACTTATCAATTACAAAGTTTTAGATCTCGTCGAGCTCTACAATTTTCATATAAAACTTATCTTCATCCGAGATCATATGAAAGGTTGTGAATTTATTTGTGCTGAAACTATTTTTAGGGGCGCGACATGCCATGACCCGCTCCTGAAAATGATTTCTAGGGGCGGGGCATGCCATGACCTGCCCCTGAAAATAATTTTTAGGGGCGGCTCTTATCTACAGTAGCGCGTGCGCTTTTGTAGGGGCGCGTCGCCTTTTAGTCCGCTCCTAAAAGAAATACCCCTGTCTCTTACAATGTTTTCTGTAGTAGTAGCTTTACTCGAAATATAAATGACTTTTGCAAAAGCAATATAAATATGTTTTTATACGTGTTTGGAGCCATAATTTTAAAACCCTAATTCACCTGCTAATAAGGTGTTACGGCACTACAAGCATCTTGAGCTACTCCTGCCGGTTGGGTCAGCTCGTCCAACTGGCCTCGGATCCTCGTCAGCATTATGACTGATTAATGTAGAGAATCACTATTTGCACAGTACGAGTTTGGTGCCACATGTGCTTGGCCGTCCCATTGCATTAATTAATCACGGATTACTATAGCAGAGGAGCTGTTCCACCGCAGCAGATCTGGTCGAGGCCGGTCCAAGATACTCCAGCTCACCTCGCCCGTTTGAAAACCCACGCAAGACAACCAAAAACAACCGGACAGCAAACGGGATATCGCATAATGGTGGTCTTTGTTTACCCACCAAATCTACCGGGACGGACCTGTAATTGCATTCATTGACCGGCGGAGACCACGATGGTGGCCGGTGTATGTTGAACTTGAAATCTTGTACGAGAGGAGAACATAGCGAGTAGGTACTCCTAGGATATTGAAACCGGCTGGCAAGGTGTAACTTCGTGCATGCTTGCTTGCTGTGGTGCCTGCTCGATACGTGGACGAGCAGCATGTGCCACTGCCCGGAGCCGTCCGCTACTCCAGACCATGCACTCTCCTACCAAACAACTGCTCGGCAGTAACCGCAAATTAATCTCCATAACAACGCTATCTACCAGCACGGCTCCGGATCGGATCCGGCTATATGAACGCCCTGACGACGGTCTGGTGATGGGCAAGCACCAAGCAGCAGCGACACTCATCAACATCCACGGAGGCGGAGAGCGTCGACATTGGTGTGGTGTAGAATTCGATCGAGCGATCTCTGCTCTAGCGGCCAAGCAGCTTTCGACGCCATGGCCTTGGCAGCAACCTTGCTCAGGCTTGGGTACCCGTCGTGTAAGCCAAACGCTCCTGCTGGTACGTTCCGCTACGGCAAGCCACCCACACCTGCTGTCAGTGGCGTCCTACCCACCACCATCAACCGCAGCAGCTGGTACGTACGTGCTAATCGCTGGTGCTATAAGATTTTATGGCGTGTGATGGTGATAATAATGAATTTAGACGTGTTGTGCTGAACGATTAGTGTTTGCGTGCAGGAGATGCACGGCCGGACGCTGGCAGTGGCGGGGCAAGAAGGACGTGGTGGAGGACGAGGACGAGTGGCCGAGCTACCTGACGCCGGAGAGGCTGGATGTGCTGAGGGAGATGGAGCCCTGGGTGGAGGATCACGTGCTCCCGCTGCTCAAGCCTGTGGAGGCCTCCTGGCAGCCGTCCGACCTCCTGCCGGACCCGGCTGCTCTCGGCAGTGACGGCTTCCACGCCGCGTGCCTCGACCTCCGCGCCGGGGCGGCCAGGGTGCCGGACGAGCTCCTCGTCTGCCTGGTGGCCAACATGGTCACGGAGGAGGCCCTGCCCACGTACCCGAGCGGGCTGAACCGCTTCGAGGTGGTGCGCGACTCCACGGGCGCCGACGCCACGGCGTGGGCGCGGTGGATCCGCGGGTGGTCGGCCGAGGAGAACCGCCACGGCGACGTGCTCAACCGCTACATGCACCTGTCCGGCCGCTTCGACATGCGGGAGGTGGAGCGCACCGTGCAGCGCCTCATCGGCGCCGGGATGCGCGTGCCGGGCCCCATCAGGAGCCCGCTCCACGGCTTCGTCTACCTCACCTTCCAGGAGCGCGCCACGGCCATCGCGCACGGCAACACGGCGCGCCTCGCCGGCACGCGCGGCGCAGGGGACGCCGCGCTCGCGCGCATCTGCGGCACCGTCGCCGCCGACGAGAAGCGGCACGAGGAGGCATACACCCGCATCGTGGGGAGGCTCTTCGAGTTGGAACCTGACGCCGCCGTGCGCGCCATGGCGTACATGATGCGGCGCCGGATCGACATGCCCACCGCCTTCATCAGCGACGGCCGCCACAGCGGCCGCGAGTTCTACGATCGCTTCATCGCCATCGCGCAGCAGGCTGGCACGTACACGATCTCCGACTACCGCGGCATCATCGAGCACCTCATACGGCAGTGGGGCGTGGAAGAGCTCGCCGCAGGGCTCTCCGGCGAAGGGAGGCAGGCGCGGGACTACCTGTGCGCGCTGCCCAACAAGATTCAGAGGATGGAAGAGAAGGTCCTGGAGAGAGCGGCCAAGGCACGAAACAGGCCCACACCCATCCCCATCAACTGGATCTTTGACAGGACCATCAGTGTCGTTCTAATACCTTGATCCGGTATTCCTGTACGTATACTGCTATTTGTGTTTGCGAATAAAGAGAGAGAGCTTTATTAGTGATTCAGAGTTCTTATATTCCTACTCAACCAACTGTGCTGCGGCCTCCACTTCCTCTTAGCTCAATAGAATATTGTGCTAGGCGTGCATGCCAAACACCATAGTGAAGCCTCTACCACCGTGGGTCACTACGGGAAAACCCGAACTTGCCGAGTGTAAAATATTTGCCGAGTGTATTTTTTCGGACACTCGGCAAAGAAGCTCTTTGCCGAGTGCAAAAAAAATACACTCGGCAAAATAAAAACACTCGGCAAACACCCATCTTTGCCGAGTGTCAAAGAAATACACTCGGCAAAGAAGCGCTTTGCCGAGTGTCGTGTATTTCTTTGACACTCGGCAAAGATGTGAGGCTTTTAAATTCAAAAAATGCAAATGAAGTCTAAAAATCATGTGATTTGGCATGATGTGATAGTATCATACGTAAAGGCTGTGATAAAAAGTTGAGAAGATTTCGCACACTTTTTCATAATGATGTTTAGAAAATTGAAACATTTAACAAGAAGTATACGTGTAATTGTATGTGAGAGGGTTAGTAGATGTATTTTTTGAATACAAACTTTTTTATATAATCTCAAATAAAAAGAATTTGTATACCAAAGTCGTACACCTCGATGAAATTGAAAACTTTGTAGTTGAGAAGTTTCAAATTTGAGATTGTTTAATACTTTAAAATATCATTATAATGTATCAAATTTGAATTTTTAATTTTTAAAATTTTAAATGACCTCAGATGTAAGTAGGTTCTATATAAAAGTTGTAAGCCTCGATGAGATGTAAAAGTTTGTTGTTTAGAACTTTTTCATTTAAAATTGTTTAGCCATGTCAAATTATGATAATTACAGAATTATAGCTTTGCCGAGTGTTTTTTAACTTGACACTCGGCAAAATATAGCTATTTGCCGAGTGTTTGACAGAACACTCGGCAAAGAATTGCCATGTCACCGATCCAAGGCCTCCCTTGCTCTCCTCTGATTGGTCTGCTCCTCCCCCCAAAGGATAAGGCCGAGCCTGTCGTCTCTCTCCCTTCCCTCCGCCCCTCTTCCTCCCTCCGCCTCCCTCTGCCTGCGCCTCTCTTCCTCCCTCCGCCTCCTCTGCCTGCAGTCAGCGTCGCGCGGCGCGAGTAGAACCGGCGGCGGGTGGCGAGGACAGCTGGCCCCGGCGGCGCGCAGCGGGCCGGCTTGCCGGTGGGGCCCTCGGCGGCGCGCGGCGACGGATTCTTCCCCGGCGCGAGCTGCCCTCTCCCCCGACGGCGGGCGTGGCTCCCACTCCTCTGGCGGCGAGTGCACCCTCCTCTCCCCCGACGGCCGACGGCGGTGCGCGCGGCCCTCTCCCCAGGAGGCGGCGCGGGCAGGCCGGCCACAACGGCGGGTGTGCCCTCCTCTCCCCCGACGGCCGGCGGCGGCGGGCGCGACGACCTCTCCTTCAGGAGGCGGTGCGGGCAGGCCGAGCCCAGCAGCTCCGGCGGCGGTGCAGGCCATCCCCGGCGGCTCACGGACTCGCCCCCGACCGGCGGCGGGCGCGACCCCCACTCTCCAAGCTGGCACCAGTGGCTCCGGCGCCCTCTCTTCTCTCAGATCTGGTGGGGCTTCGACTCCCGGTGGCCGGCGAGGCCGCAGCGGTGTGCTGGTGGCGGCAGTGGGGGCCGGCGACGTACTGGTGCCAGATTTTGGGCTTTTTTATTTTTTCTAAAAAATTGTTGCCGAGTGTCCATCTAAACACACGGTAGACTCTTTGCCGAGTGCGCGAAAAGGAACACTCGGCAAAGACCTCTTTTGCCGAGTCCCTAGTCGCCGAGTGCTCTTCGCCGAGTGTAACACTCGGGAAAGCTTTTGCCGAGTGTTTTTGGCACTCGGCAACTCACAGGTTTCCCGTAGTGGGTACTGCTGTCTACATGTGGAGGATGCGTAAGGTGCCTCACTTCCTCTACGCTACCAACATCAAAATTCCACTATGTAAGGCAACTTCATCGGTGACGCGGTTTAACTCACATCAAAGTAAAAAAATACGTCACCAAATTTTTATCACCGATGGCACCAAGATAGATGACGCGGAAAATCCTCGTCACTGATGATCCTCATCAGAGACGTGTTTTTTTTTTTATCAAGACGTACCTGTATTAAAACTTAAGGATACAGTACACAGACACATACGTACAGATACATCCAGAAGGATACAGAGGACAGCTGTACCGACCTAAAAGCACAAAGGTCCCTAGAAAACGAAGAAAAAACAACTAAGTCCTTGGTCCCTGTGCAGATCGATTCCTCCAGACCTTGTTGCCGCCGGCCGTCACCGGAAGGCTGATTCCACCACCCACAGGTCGAACGAAGCTCCATCGCCGCAAGGCTTTTGAAAGAGCCGCAGTAGACACTCGTACCCAGCACGAGATGAAGCAACCGTTGAAACACCATCGGCCGGGGACGCGTCCCGAGCTTTGACGACCTTGAATCCAACCCCGCCGTCGACGACTGAAGCCGCCGCGGGACATCGGAGCCTGATCCACTCTCCTGGCTGCCACAAGA
Organism: Urochloa ruziziensis; assembly: GCA_015476505.1. NCBI lineage: Eukaryota > Viridiplantae > Streptophyta > Magnoliopsida > Poales > Poaceae > Urochloa > Urochloa ruziziensis. The sequence goes on along the minus strand of CM027121.1, from coordinate 43,703,644 downwards.
CTCGAAGCTGCCTCTCCATCCACAAACAAGAAGCCAACGAACTCACCTTCCAACTGGTCAAGTGAGCCGCCGGCAGACTCCTGTACAGAGCCTCCATACAGGGAGACCCTCCTCCACGGACTCGCCGAAGGCACCGGAGTGGAGCGCCCACGGGACGGGGAAGAGTCCGGGAGGACTTATTCCGACGCGCCGCCGCCGCCTCTGTCTCGCCGGCGCCGCCTGGAAACGAAATCCTAGAAGACCTAGGACCTAATCTACAACCTACGCCAACCAGCCAGATCCCAGCGGCCTCCGCCACCTCCCGACGACCCTCAGGCCATCGGAGGCGGAAGAGGCCGCCGTCTCCGCCGGCGGCGACCTGAGCTTCCTTTTCCGCCTCGCTCAACTGTAGCGGACTCGAGGAGGTTCGGGTGGACTCGAGGTGAAACGCATCAGAGACGTGTTTTTGGGAAAATTTGTGTCACCGTTGACCCTCATCAGAGATGCGTTTTTTTTCAAAACAAGTCACCGATGAGGGTCATTGGTGACGCGTTTTATCAAACTGTGTCCCTAATAAGTCTCTCATCGGTGATGCGTTTGGTCAATCCGTGTCTCTGATGACTCATTTAAAAAAAACAAAAAAGAGGGCACGAAATATATACCATCGAATACGCATATTTTATCCATTATATACATTACAAACACATATGTTTCCTTCATTACATATTTATGTACATTACAGAAGTCACGTTCTCTGAGGTGAAATATAGAAGAACATGACTGATGAGAAGCTCGAAAGACATCCTATAGTAGCGCCTAGCAAACAACCTCTTCTCTGTGATATCTTAAGTTAACACTGAGTGATATAGGCAAAGAACTATTGAAAGTATCTAAGCTTATAATTTTATATATAGTTTTTCATCTTGCCTCCCTATTCTAGTGCTAATCCTGCAAGCATAAACCAAACAGAAGTATACAACATGTAAGAAATACAAGTGAAACCAAGATGTAAATGAGAATTGAAGTTCAGTTGAATCATTCATACAACAGACTTAAAGATTAAAAAGCGCAAGACAATACAGAACTTAGTGCGCATGGGCAGAGGTTCAACTATTGCAAATTTAGTGTTCATCCAAGTGAATATAAGGCCATCCCCAACCCAAGACATCACTCATAGTTTCCATAACCTCCACATCATCAAGAAACTAGCACTAAGACACTACCCTTTCAATGCAGACACCACCATTCTACAACTAAATTTAATGCCACTCATCTCTCATCATTTCTTGGATAGTGCGTAGAAACCATGTCTCATGCAAGACCTAGTTTCCTTCTCTTTCTTCATTTACTCCCTGCCACATCATTTTTTATCCTAGGTGGCACCTCATTTAATTCTATGGACATCATCCTAGTCATTGGGTTGGGGATGGCCTAAGACAGCACAACTGAAGAAACATTGAAGAATTATTGAAGAACTAATGAGTAATAGTATTGTAATATTGACAACAGTCAATAAAAAATCATGCTAGACTAGAAGAACTAGAATGACCAAGTTTTTTTTTAGCATACTTGTCTGACCAAGTTAAAACTAGAACAATGTTGCTATTTCAGTAGCATAATACAGTGTTCTAGTGATGATATAGGGTGCAAGGAATCATTGGACATCCACACTGTAGTATAATATCTAACATACATAGGAATGCATCCTTTACAATTTGTATCCTTCTAAGGAGCTTGTGCGCCCTTTTCTCATCACCCCCATCATTCTTTCATTTGTATCGATGGGTGCCACACTCTATGCATTATGTGAGATCTGCATTGTCTCCACGAAATTGGATTCTTACAAGCATGGATTTTTTTACCTCCATTCCCATAGGGCAAATAGTCTGTTTCACCTCATAAGTGGTCATCGGTATCTCATTTTCGTTTAGGAGCATGTCCCTTAGCAGATCTAACAATGCCCTCAAGCCATGATCGTTCCAGTGATTGGCAGCCTTTAGCTGCAGAAGCTTGAGTGATGTAAAGAGTTTGTTCCACTTTTTCTTGTTGCTCGGATACAGTGGAGTCTTCATATCTTTCACCATTTGTTTCAATTTCAACAAACTTTTTACTAGTGCATCCATCATATGACATTGCATCACGAACCATCTCCTCCATTTTCTGAGCAATACTAACATAATTCTCACCAATGTCAGCAAGCTCGTCCTCGCTCATATCATGCCTCCCTGCCAGGATGCCACACTGCACTTCATCATCTTGGCAGATAGGACTATTAGGGAACCTTTCATCACCATCCTGGCAGGTGGTCTGCTGACTAGCAGAGATTCCTTTACCTGTACGACAAGTTTTTTGCTAGCCCCATAGGTCTCGATCATTAACACCCTCCTCTCCATGCTTGTTCCAACACAAGTAGTTATCCATGAAACCTCAGATGATCAGATGAGCGTGCACATGCAGCAATTTTTTTTAGAATTTTCTCACATTTTCGACCAAAGGCAATTATGCCCAGCTTTATTGAAAGCTTAGCGAGCATATTACATGGACGAACGGTTTTGCTGTATAACAGCAACCATACAAGGAGTCTCTCCAGACTCAGCTCAAAAACTTCCACTGTATCTTACTAGGGGACCTCTACCTCTACCGCCGACCCCAAAACAGGAGCTAAGATGCTAAACCCTCCCAGCGTAACAGTTTGGCAAAGACAAAAGAGGACCTCACATGGTCACACCTACTCCTAGGTGACAAAAGGTAAAGACACTCTTCACATTGCCTCACACGTCTTGATCAGCCTCTCCTTCAGCACGCTCATCTTTCCTTTTCATCCTCCTTCAGCAGTACCTTCCCAGTGGTTAAGATGTGCCAGCAGCTTGAACGTCGTCGCCACTGGGGAGGTCACGATCTTGTTGTTGAACACCATGTCGTTCCTGGTCTTCCACAACGTCCACATAATACCTGCACAAATAAAAAAATGTATTTGTTTGAGTTTTCCACTACTGCTATTCAATACTTGGTAGTTTAGCTCTACACACGAGATAGGGATCATTGGCCATTCTAGAGCTTTTTGGACAAAGGTCCAAAGAAATCTCGCAATTGGGCATTGGAACATTATATGATCTGTTGTTTCCAACTCCTCACACAATTTGCATTTGGTTTCCCCAGCCCACCTGCGCTTCTTCAGTTGGACAGCTGATTGGATTCTATCATGGCACACCATCCACATGAAAATCTGAATTTTTGCTGGTACTCTACTTTTCCAAATATTCATCATATTCTGATCTTTGACCCCTCCAAAGGTGAGCATCTTATACATTGATTTGGTGGTGAAATTACCCGAGCTTTCCAGTTCCCATATCATCTCATCCCTTCCTTCAACCAGCTTAGTTCCCATTGTTCTGTCACTCAACTTCTTCCACAGTTCCATCTCTCCAGGTATCAATGGGCGCCGGAAGTTAATCTGAAGATTGTCGTCTTTAAGAACCTCACTTACACTCACTTCCTGGTCATTACACATTCTATATAGCTCTTCAAACTCATTCTTTAAAGGGCAATCTCCTAACCATACATCCTGCCAAAATCTTGTTTGTACTCCTTTCTTCACTTTCATCCTTCTACCAAATTGAAACCACTGTCTGATACTCAGTAACCCCTTCCAGAATTGCGAACCTATTTTTTTTCAGCTGGAGGATGCTCTTTTGTCCCAGGTATTTCTTTCTGAGCAAGCTACAGCACATACTATTATCATCTCTCTCCAGCCTATCAATCCATTTGCCAAGAAGGCATTTGTTCATCGCTCTACAATCCATAAAACCCAATCCACCAAATTCTTTAGGTCTCTGTAAAGTTTCCCAGCTAACCATATGGTACTTCCTCTTCTTATTTGTCCCTTGCCAGAAGAATCTTGATCTTACAGAGTCCAGAACTTGGTGGTTTCCCTCATACAATAGATACACACCCATGGTATACATTGGAATGCTTGAGAGACATGAATTAATCAAAACCGATTTCCCCCCAGAAGATAGGTTATCACCTTTCCACATGCTCAACCTCTTCTTTGCTTTCTCCCCCACATAGCTCAACTGGTCCTTCGTTAGTTTGCAATTACTGACAGGGACTCCTAAGTATGTAATCGAAAATTTTGCTTTTTTACATCCAAAGGTCGCTGCTATATTGTTTAGCTCATCTTCCTCTATCCCGACTGCAAAGATCCCACTCTTCTCATAATTTATCTTCATGCCAGACATAGCTTCATAACAGTATAGCAGAAACTTTAGGTTCCTCATACTTGTTTCATCCTTCTTTAGAAAAATTATTGTATCGTCCGCATACTGCAAGTGATTTAGGCCACCTGCAACCAACTCTGGGACCAGTCCCAAAATATCACCTTTTCTTCCTGCCGCAGTCAGCATTGCGGAGAGAGCGTCGCCAACAAAATTAAAAAGAAGTGGCGACAGTGGGTCGCCTTGTCTCAGCCCCTTGAAACTTCGGAAGAACTCTCCTCTGACTCCATTTATGTCCACCGCCACTCGACCACCCTTCACTGCTTGCATCGTCCAATTTATCCACCTCTCTGAGAAACCTTTCCTTTCCAGAACCTCCTGTAAGAAATTCCAATTCACTCTGTCGTACGCCTTCTCAAAGTCCAATTTTAGGATAATGCCCTGCTCTTTCCTTGATCTCAAGCTGTGCAATATTTCATGGAGAATAACTATCCCATCTAGTATATTCCTTCCTGGGATAAAAGCTGTTTGGTTCTGTGCTATAACTCTACTAGCCACTTTAGTTAACCTCATAGTGAGAACCTTGGTGATGATTTTATACAAGACATTCAGCAGGCAGATGGGTCTGAACTGTTTGATACTGTTTGGCAGTTTTAATTTGGGTATCAAGATAATTACCCCATAGTTTAATCTCCACAAGTCCAGTATCCCATCATACAAATCATCCAACATTTCTTTTACATCCTCTCTAATCTGTGGCCAGAAATTTTTGAAAAATTCTATGGAGAAACCATCTGGGCCTGGAGCAGTACTGTTTTTCATGTCTTTCAGAGCTGCATCTAACTCTTCAAGTGAGAATGGCTTAGTTAATGCATCATTCTCTTCTTCAGTTATTCTCTGATCCTCCTGCCACACATCTGTGTTCAAGTGTATATCTGCTATATCCTCCCCTCCAAACAGTTTCTTGTAATAGTCTGTAATATGGGTTTTTAATTCCTTTTCATCACAAATACTTCTTCCATCAACTTCTAGTGTTTTAATCTGGGATTTCCTTTTCCTTCCATTTGCACGCTTATGGAAAAAGGCTGTGTTTGAATCCCCCTCCAGGATCCACTTTTGCCCCCCTCTTTTGTGCCAATACACCTCTTCTGCTATGTAGATTTGTTGCAAGTCAGCCTCAAGGTCATATCTGTGTTTCCATTGTTGGCTGTCGAGATTTCCAGAATCTGCTGCAGCATCAAGGTCTGATAATTCTCGAATTAGCTGCAATTTGTGTCTTCTTTCATTGCTTTAGGAAATTAGCCCCCCACCCTTTCATAACTCTTCTCAATTTCTGTGAGACAACATGCCAGTGATCTAGACTATTATGTTTATAGCGTTGTGGCCATCTCTCCAACACCCAGTTCTTAAAACCTTCTTGGGATAACCATGACGGCTCAAAACGAAAATACCTCACTGCTCTATCCTCCTCTGTACCAGTATCCACTATTAAAGGGTTATGATCAGAACCCACCCGGAGTAAGGCCTGAACTCTGACCAAGTTGTACTCATCTTCCCATTTGTTATTCACAAAAACTCTGTCAAGTACGCTCTGAATTGGCTCTACTTGCTTGTTGGACCACGTATATCTACTCCCATTCCTATGCAATTCTCGTAGTTCTAGCTCCTCAATTACTTCATTAAACTTCTGCATCCACCCTAAGTTCACGTTGCCTGAGGATTTGTCCTCTACCTTCCTCACCAAGTTGAAATCTCCTCCCATAATCAGCGAGGATTGACACCCCTTCACCTTGGATATCAATTCATCCAAGAACTCCCCTTTTCGTTCATCTTGAACAGGCCCGTAAATATTAAATAACACCCACTCAAAGCCACCTGTATTATTCTTCAAATGCATACTTTGACAGAACTGACTTAACTCTTCTTTTTGAATTTCTACTTCCTCTTTTGATGCCCCCATCAGTAAACCTCCTGAGTGCCCCTCCGAGGGAATCCAACTCCATTGAAAGTCTATACCTCTACTGAAAGAATTCAGCTGCCTCATCGTGAAAGTACTTTTTATTGTCTCTTGTAAACAGATGAAGTCGAACTTATATTTCTTACATAACTCTACTAACTGCCTCCTTCTACCTGCCCCTCCCAAACCCCTTATGTTCCAGAATAGAATTCTCATTTCGATCTTTTCTTTGTTTTCCTCCCCACTTCAAGCACCGGGGAGGTGGAGCTTGGGATAGACTTCCTACTAGTATCATTCCCCTCTACTAACTCTTCCACCCCTTTTTTTCCTCCTACTTCCTGTTCTTTTTTCCTCTCATTAGCTCTGTGGATTGCTAGCTGCGTTACCTCTTTAGCTTTAATCAATGAAATGTTAGTAATCAAACAGTTATCTTTTGTATTTATGTTAATTCCACAGTTTGAGGCCACCTTTTCTAAAACTAAATCATTAACTGGCTGAAGAATTGAAAAGGGATTATTAGATGAATTACCTGTGTTCTCCAGATTTTTCATTGCAGCCCTCTTTTCTGCTACCTTCAGCACCGGCTCTCCAAGGCGAGGAACCCGAGTGCTGAATCATGCTGCTTGAATTGGAGGTTTCCACAGTTTTTTGGCCACTTGATGTTCTTCCTCTTCCTCCTCACTGTCAATCCAATCTTCTACAACCACTGTTTCAATCTCAGAGGTATTTACCTCTCTCAGCTCTTCCTGTCCCGTCGTAGCTTGGGAGGCCAACTTTTTCTTCAAGTCTTCTTCACCCCTTGGGCTTTGCAGTTTGTCACAGCTCTGTTCATACTGTTTGGTCATACCTGCCCCAGATCTGTCTCCAGAACCCCCAGCATAGTCAAATTTATCCTGCAGAACTAGCAACTGTGGGCTTTCAGGTGTTACCACCGCTATGTTAGTAAACTCCTTGGGTTCAGCATCCACATCTAACTTTGTCGCAGCGCTGACAAGGTCCGCACTCTCATTGTGTAACCTTTCTCTTGACTTACTGGAATAGTTTTGTTTATTGTTGTCCCCCTTTTCTCCATCCTTACTTGATTTTCCTGTCTGTTCCCCAGGAGGAACTCCTCCCTTTAGGATTTCCGAGGACAATGAGTCATAGTTATCCTGAGAATCAGGATCTTCCTCATCTGTGTGTTCCCCATCTTTTCCTTTGTTCTTCTCATCAATAACATAGTGAGGCTTTGATGGACCTTTCTCTGAGACTGTCCAGGTAATTCTATATCCTTGCTTGTTAATGTAGACATCAGAAGAGCCATTAATTTTTGCAGGATCCTTACAGGCCACCTTAATCCATACCTCTTCCCAGTTTAGTGATTCTAGGTGAACCTCTTCTGGATCTCCCACCAAATATGCTAGCTCCATCACATATTGTTCCTTTTTTGCTATAGGTGGTATATCTGCTGCCTTCACCCACACTTCTTTTAGCATATCAAAGGACTCTGGGTTCATGTTAGTTTCTTCCACCTTAGCTACAATGTCAAAACATGTGAACCTGATATTACCCATCTTCCCTAGGAGCTTCATCACTGCCACTGAAGGAACTACAACCAGAAACTTGTCTTCAGATATCCTTTTAACTTGCCAATCCCATTCAGAATCAGCCAAATATTTCAATTCTGTCCCAATTCGAAATCTAGTTCCTCTCCCTTCTGTCACAGTAACCATAGCTCTAATAGTTTTGTCTACCTCCACTCTTTCTATTGGAATATTCAAACTGTAAAATAGATTGCCAGGCATCCCAAAGCCACACAATTTCAGACCCTTGTTGATCTTAGCACTGGGACACTTTGGAGCTATGTGACCTGATTGTTTGCCGTTGTAGCAAAAAGCAGGGTTGTTACACTGAGATTTATGGTGTCCAACCTGGTGACAATTGTAGCAGGTCATGCCACTATTTTGCCCTTCCTGACTCATCTCTAGACCTGTTCTCCTGAAGTCCTCTTTTCTTGGAGGTTCCCACTTTGGTTGCTGCGGTCCCTGTTGAAAAGTCCTCCGTTTATCCTCATGGTCTTTGTTCAGCTTGTATCTCAAATCCTCCTCTGTCATCTGCCTGACATCTCTCCCTTTCCCGCCCTCTACATGGCGTTTTACCCCAGCAGTTCCCCTTCTCTCTTGACCACCTTCTCCTCCCTGGTTTCTAAAGTCCCGTTGATCTTTCGGGCCGAACCCATCTCTTGCATACCCTGGACCATAGCCAAAACCGCCCTGTATATCTCTTCCCTCTCTCATATCTCTACCATCACGGTTCTCCCTCATCTCCCTACCCTGATACCGTCGATCCATCTCCTGAGACTGAACAACTTTCAGAAAGGATCTCGAATCAGTAGTAGTAGGACTAACCTTGCAAATCTTCTTCGCTGTTGCTCCAAATCTCTGGACCTCTTCAGCTCTTGCCGGAAATCTTGCGGCTTCCTGCGTCCCAAACCCTAGAAGCCGCCACCCAGAGCCATCGCGACTCCCCCTGGTTTGTTTGTGATGCCGGCGTGTACGAGTGAGAGAATAGGTCGAGTATATTCTCTCCAAACCGTGGGCTAACAGGCCAAATGGGCTCTTGGTAATTGGGCTGTGATTTGGGCCTATTCGAAATATTGAGATTGCTGTTCCAGTTTTCTTTGTCTTGTTCTTGCTGCCCATGGAATCTGATATCTTCTAAAATTTGGGAATGACTTCTCCTAACCTGATTCTCCCCTTCAACTTCTTTCTCCTTCTGGTTCGTAGATCCTCTACTATCCCATGTGAATTGTATTGGTGTGTTCTTCAATTTGACTGTCTGGGAGTCAATTGCAATCACCGGAGGTAACTGTAAATGCTTAACTCTGCGATCGATTGTTCTTGAATCAGGCGAAGAGTGCTTTGGCAGTCCGATTGCAATTGCTGCACTTCTCGGTCCCAACACAACAGCATCCCGAACTCCCCTTTTCAGCATATTCCTTTCTAGCTCTTGCCTCTCTTCTGTATTCATTTTTTCCCCAACTCCTCTGATTTGAGCAGAAGGACTCACCGAACTCAACTCCGAACTCCTCGCATACCTCCATAGATCATCCTGAACTGCTAATGTTAATCTTCTGTTCCCCATCACCATGAAACAGGCCGCGATTATGGGAATTACGTATCATAGCTCGGTAATCCTCGGGTGACTTTCCAGGAAACCTCCAGTTCTTCCGCGATGAACCCTAATCCTTTTGCTGGTCACCACACAATTCTGTTGATTCGTGCACACAAGGTAGATAAGTAGACTTCCCTAACCTACTTCTCGTCGGAGGCCGCTGGTTAAATTCCGGCAATCGCCGGAAAATCTCTCTCTTCGACGTCGCGGCGAGAACCGGCAGATCGTCCGCTTCGACCCTAGAAAGCAGAAATCGGAGGGAAAAATAGGGGGGAATGATCAGCAGACGAACCTCGATCGATCCTCCCGAGTTTCCCACCGAGACGCTAGCTGAGCACCGAGATCGCCGGGGATCGCCGGGTTTTCGCCTGGTTCCGCCTCTCTCCCCCTCGCCAGCCTTCTGCTAATGCCCCCTTCTGGCTCAGCAAGTTGATCTTTAGTTGATATCAATCGAACTTCCAATTGTTAACTTGTTACCTTCTCTCTAACAAAATGAAAGTCAATTTCAATATGCTTGGCACGGGCATGAAAGACAAGATTGGCAGATAGATAAGTTGCTCCTAGGTTATCACACCAAAGACAAGGAACTTGTTTTGTAGAAACTCCAAGTTCATTAAGCAAAGACTCCAGCCATATAATTTCAGCCGTTGCATTAGCCATTGATTTGCACTCAGCTTCAGTACTAGACCCTGCTACTGTAGCTTGTTTCCTTGCACTCCATGATATGATATTGCTTCCAAAATAAACAGCAAAACCTCCTGTTGAGCGTCTATCATCTATACTTCCAGCCCAATCAGCATCTGAGAAAGCACTAATCAACCGAGAGCTAGACCTCTGAATTTTAAGCCCAACATCAATAGTATGTTTGAGATACCAAAGTATCCTTTTAACTGCTGACCAATGAACAGTAGTTGGCGAGTGCAAGAACTGGCAAACTTTATTAACTGAGTATGCAATATCCCGTCTTGTAAGAGTTAGATACTGAAGTGCCCCAACTATACTTCTATAATGAGTACTATAATCTGCCTTTAATAAAACACCTTCATGCTTGGACAATTTTTCAGAAGCCGAAAGTGGAGTAGGAGAGGACTTACAATTTATCATTCATACTCGTGTCAATATATCCCATGCATATTTGCCTTGAGAGAGAATTATACCATCTTTTTCCTTACTTACTTCAATTCCAAGAAAATAATGTAGATCACCAAGATCCTTAAGAGCAAAGTCTTGTCTCAAATCCTGAAGTAGCGCCAAGATAGCTTCTTGAGAAGAGCCAGTTACAATAATGTCATCAGCATAAATTAACATATAAATTGTAACATGTGCTTTTCTATAAATAAAGAGAGAAGTATCTGATTTTGACGCTACAAAGCCTAGCTTACAGAGCTTTGAACTCAATCATGCACACCAGGCACGAGGAGCTTGCTTTAAGCCATAAATTGCTTTATCAAATTTACACACATAATTACGCATAGCAGGATCTTCAAAACCAGGTGGCTGACTCATATAAACCTCTTCTTCCAGAACACCATGAAGAAACGCATTCTGAACATCCAATTGCCTTAAACACCATCCTTTTGAAATTGCAATAGATAGCATAGGCCTTATTGTAGCAATTTTAACAACAGGGCTAAAAGTATCCTCATAATCAATACCATAGCGTTGTTTGAAACCGTTAGCTACTAAACGAGCTTTGTATCTATCTATGAACCATCAGACTTTTTCTAAATTTTATAAACCCATTTGCCATCAATCCCATTGTTACCTTGCTCATAGGGTACCAAATGCCAAGTTTGATTTCGTATCAAGGCATTGTATTCTTCTTCCATAGCTTTTCTCCATCTAGAATCCTCCAAAGCCTCGTTCAGATGTTGAGGTTCTCCTGTAGCAGAAAACATTCCATATACAGTACCATCATGAAATTTCTTTGGTTTGATAATACCACTTGATGCTCGAGTCCTTGGCCTTGGAGGAGGAATAGCTTCAGCGTCTAATGCAGTCACACCAGACCCGGAGCGCGGCGCAGAAGATCCCGGCAAATCTGTCCGGTTGTCGCCACGCGCAGGGGAACGCGACCCGGTCGGCTCGGTCGGCGCGGAGGAAGCACTCGCTCTGCCCCCACCACGCGTCGAAGGTGAAGTGGCTCCGGGCGGATCAAAGTCTACGAGCGCTGCGGGCGAATCAGTCTGGGATCGCGCGCCTCCGACAGGATCAGATCGGGCCGCCAGATCAGGTTGGGATCGCGAGCCAGGATCCGTTGCAGGCGTCCAGTGGTGTAGCCACGGGAATAGAAGTGCTATCAACACCGTTTTCCACGGGATTTTCTTCCAAAACGTCGTGCTCATCCTGTATATCATCACTAGACATTCCATTAGTAGTATTAGGGTCAGTACAATGTACACCTCCAAGCAAATTAGATGGAAGGAGAAGAATCTCTTTTTGAAGTAATGCCCCGACATTAGGATGGAGACTAGCAAAGGGAAAAACGGTCTCATCAAAGACCACATCCCTAGAGATGTATACCCGGCCAGTCGAAATATCATGGCATTTATACCCTTTATGTAAAGAATTGTACCCAAGGAAGGCGCATCTAATGGAGCGGAAAGCAAGTTTTCTGGTATTATATGGGCGTAGGTTAGGCCAACACGCACAACCAAAGGTACGCAGTGAAAGATAGTTGGGCGTTTCTTTACAGAGGACCTCAGTTGGAGTCTTAAAGTCTAAGAGCTTACTGGGTAAAACATTGATGAGATGAGTAGCCGTGAGGAAGGCCTCATCCCAGAATATTAAGGGCATTGACGTATGAGCAAGAAGAGACAAGCCAATTCAACAATGTGACGATGTTTCCTGTCAGCTGCACCGTTTTGTTGATGAGCATGTGGGCAAGAGACTCTATGGGATATACCAGTTTGAAGAAAAAAAGAATTGAGTTTCTCATACTCTCCTCCCCAATCTGGCTGAACGACAATAATCTTCTTGTCAAACTTGCGATCTACTAAGCTTTGGAAGTTTTGAAAAGCTTGAAAGACATCTGATTTATTTTTCAGCAAATAGATCCAAGAATACTTGCTGAAATCGTCAATAAAACTAACATAGTAGGAGAAACGCCCAACAAAGGAAGGTGCCGGCCCCCAAACATCAGAAAAGATTAGCTCAAGCGGTGAAGAAGATATACTATCAGATTTATAATAAGGAAGTTGATGGCTCTGGGCCATCTGAAATGAATCAGAAACCAAACTAGTATCTTCTTTTGTATCACATGGTAACTTATTGTTTCTAAGCACACGCTCGACTATGGGAAAAGCAGGATGACCTAATCTACTATGCCATCTTGATTGAAATGTTTTACTGGCACCAAAAACTTGTTTGTTGGGACTTTCTTCCAGACAATCTGCAGTAAGAGGATAGAGGCCACCCTTGCATCTACCCCGATGAAGGACTTCACCCATTTGTTGATCCTTAATAAGAAAGAAGGATGGATGAAATTCAACATAAACTTTGTTATCTGATGTGAGACGATGGACAGAAACCAAGCTCTTGCTAGCACTAGGGACATGAAGGATATTATTCAAATGGAAATTTTTGCTTGGAGTATGTAAAATTGTACGACCAATACTACTAATTTTCATACGTGAGCCATTAGCCGCATGAACTTGATCCCAACCATTGTACTTGTCACGTGTCGTAAGCTTCTCAAGTTCACTGGTAATGTTGTCAGTAGCACCGCTATCAACATACCAATTTGTATCCACTCCATACCCTCCTGTCACTGCACCAGCTATCTTGGGATTTAGCTCTTCTTCTTCATCTTCATCATATCTATACCAACAAGTCGTTGCTTCATGACTGATCTTCTTACAGATCTGACATTGAGCCTTCTTGGGTTTTGCCCCTTGCCTGGATGGACCGCCAGGATTACCACGACCACCTCCTTGATTTCCTCGGCCACGACCTCTGTTGCCACCACGGCCACGGTAGCCACTGCTACCACGTCCTCTCGATGCCGTGTTGGCTGAGGACTAAAATTGATTTCCTTGTGTTTCACGCAACACCTCAAGACGAGCATCATAGGACATTAGCTGAGAAAACAAGTCACTCAATGTGACCTCATAAGTCCACCCCATGATAGATGAAACAACAGGATTATAATCTTGATCAAGGCCAGTAAGGATATGCGAAATCATCTCATCATCTTCAATATTTTTATCAGCAGCAGCAAGTTTGTCGCGTAGACCCGTCATCTTGTTGAAGAAGGCCGTCATGGAAGAGCTTCCCTTCTTGGCCATAGATAGCTGCATACGCAGGTTGGTGGCTCACACACGAGATCGGGCAGAGAACATAGTGTTCAAGGCCGTCCATACCTCTGCTGCTGTGGGTAGGGTTGCTACTTGAGCCAATACATCTTTGGTAAGGCTATTGATCAAGTACCTTAGGAGCTGCTGATCTTTAACCAACCAGCTTGTATACTCCGTGTTGGGGACGATCATCGTCTTGCCGTCCTCCTCGACCTCCAGAGTTGCAGGCGCTTGTTGACGGCCATTATAACCTCATAGTGACCGTCAACATTTCAGTAAAATGAGGATGATCATACCATATTCCATACATAAAAGTGCTTTCACTGACAAATTCCACAAGTTTTGGATGAGTTATGCTTGTAGGACAAATCAGGAGAAACCAGGGCCAAACCTGGCTCAGAGCCAGGCTAGCCGGCCTAGGCCAGGCCGACCGGCCTCCCCTGGCCATGTCTGGCCACGTCACTGGTCCACAACATATGCTAAGCACCCAAGATGATCAGGAGACGTGCAATCAACGTCGGTTTGATCCAAGGACCCGGAAGGCCTAGAGTGGGAAGCACATGGATTGAAGGGCCCACATCCTAGGATTCTCGGACAAGCTTCAACTAAACGCAACTAAAACCGACTTCAGGAGAGCATCAGGGCCGTTCCTGCAAAGGTCGGTGCCAAGTGGCACCAGGACCAGCCCGGCCGGCCTAGATGAGGCCGACCGGCCTCCTTCTGTGGTCGCCACGTCTCCTCCTTCGCATGAAGCTTAAGCAGGTCCTTGCCGTGCTAATGACACTGGCATCCACCCCCTGGAGGCTATAAAAGGCAGCTCATCCACCTTGGGAAGACACACACTACATTACTCAAGTCTCTACTTGAAGGGAGTCCTTGTATCTTTTTCATTTCTTAGATTAGGATTAGAGTTGGGAGTAGAGTCGAGTCGAGCTTAGCTCGGATCTTCGGAGTTCTGGTAAAGCTCTTATATCCTTTCCTTTTTTGAAGAGTTTATTAATAAAATTACTTTCTTACTTCAGAGCTTAAGTTTATCTTTTTGTCTTGCTCTTCTTTTAGAGTAAAGATCTTGCTCTCTTTAGAGCAAAGTTCTATCCCCTTTAGTTTTAGTTTAGAGTTTAGTTTAGCTCTACCGGGCTTTATCTCGCGGGTTTGCTCGCCTTGACCGGGTCGTAAGACGCCTTAGGGAAGACGGGGATTTCTCTTGACAGGCCTCAAGAGAAATCTTAATCATCGAGTGCAGACGTGGTGTCTGGCTTGTTGACTAACTAGGAAGTGTGTTGCACCCCACGGAACTGCAGTGGTAGGCGGCAGGTGGTGACAGCCCTGTCCGTCCTTCGTAGTCCACCACGTTCGGGTGTATTCATAACAGTAGTGCTGAGCCCGGAGAACCCCCTCTCTCACCCCGTTCTGAGGTTCTCCCGTTCTAGCCGTCGAAGAGAGCTCTGTTCCCGGTATCTAAGCTAGAGTCTAGACCAAGGCTAGAGTGCCTTTTGCTCTGAGTTAGGAAGTGTCTAGGTCCGGTCTCTCCCAACGTCTTTCCTTTTCTTTAGAAATAGGTGCTCCGTGTGTCGCTGGTCTTCTAGACCTTCTATCCGGTCATTCATTTGACCATTATGCCCCCAAACCTAGAGTTTGTGCCCCTGGTTTGTGGCTTGATATTTCTGGAAAGATATATCATTTCATTCTTCAATACACTTTAACCATCTGCTTCCCTGCGGAAATATAAATACGATACCCTGGGGTTACTCCTGAGGTGAAGTGCTACAACGAGATATATTCTGTGCGCTTGCAGAATTAATTTTGCATACAACGACATATATCTTCGCGCTCTTGAGCGTTGCTAAAACGTGACGCTAAGAAGTGCCAACAGCGGCGCCGAAGTTGTCCCGTCGAGGTAACCCATGAGTTGGGCCCCCCGGATTCCACGAAGGATTTGTGCCTTCCGTAGCACAAAATTGTCCCTAGTGAGTTTCTCAGAAACTATCGGGCCAAGTGCTAGCGCCGAACTTCAAGAAGACGACGTCATGGATGGATGGTGAGGCTAAGATGTTATTTGTGGAAGGTAGGCTCTGATTACCATGAAAGAAATCAGGCAAAGTGGTTGCCTATCTTGGCTCACCACGGTTGCGTGTTAATTTATAAGGTCAATAGCCGACATAATACAAGAGATATATTCGGTCACAATAGAGTTTGAATCTCTCTAACTCCTATTCTATCTATAACCGAACCTGATCTGGTTTATCTCTTATAGTTCGAGATATACAAGAATGCTATCATATGTAACTCATACACTATATCTCTAACACATCCTTCCTAGTGGCGTCTTCAAATTACAGTCCGTTAGAAGGAAACAGAAGCTGAAAACTAGTGCTTCATGTCACTTCCCGTCGTCCCCCAATTCCACACTCGTCTCCTCCCCACCCATGGCCGCGCGCCGGCCTTCTGTGTCAGAATTCTACTCCCTCGCTGACATGCCACTGCCCAAAGCCAGCTGCTAGTATAAACATCGCCCCCCTCGTCGTCATCAACCGATCGGATACGGTAGTTGTCTTCTTCTCGCCCTTCCGTTTCACCACCTACTCTACTCCATCTTTGCTAGCTACTAGCTTGTTGGCACGTCGAACGCGCACCCAGATCCACCGCAAGCGCACGGATCATTGTAGCTCTTCCCTTAGAGTATTCCCCCAAGGTTTATCAATCTGTGGATCGACAACGAACTTTCTAGGGTTTTCCATCTAATCTAACAGATCCATCCTAACATTAAGCGTTGATTGCATATGAGGGGCTAAACCTATGGATATAAGTAAAGGTATAGGGTTGATCTCATCCACAAGCATAGGCAAAGGTAAAGCAAAACGAAAAGGGTAACTAGGCCTATCGCCTTCTAGTTGTAGCCAATGAACAAACAAACCATGCATCTCACCCAAAGCATCTTTAAACACTTACCTCTGGTCAACCTCCAGAGAACACCACCATACACAGGTCACACCCTGTCACGATGCTCCCTATCGGCATGGCTAATTACAAGGGCACGCCCACAAGTGAACGTGTCTAGATATCATGAAGGATGCACTTGCTAGGTCTAATCACCACGATCACACAAAGCAAGCTAAGTAGTCTAATCTAGAACTAGACTAAGAACAAGCACATTCATGATTGGTAGAAACATAAAAGGAGACATCGAGTCGCTAATAGATCGGATGACAAGATTATCATTACTCAGACAAATGTATTCATTACATCATCACCTCTGATGCATACCATAGATGATGAATGATTGGCTCCTGAACTCCACCATAACACAACCACGCAGGACGGACATGGAGGCTAGGGCTGGCCTAAGCCATTCCCTAGACAACTTAGGACTTGCGGCGGCCGTCGTCTCCCTCCGGTGCTCACTTCTAGGTTTTGCCGACTTCTGATGAATGGATGTCGCCCTCCTCTGGAAGACGAGCTATTTATGCGTCGAGGAAACCCTAGCTCAAAGGGGAGGCCGAACCGCCTCAAAAATGGGCTAGGTCGGCCGACCAAGAGGGCCTATGTCCAGCCGGCCAAAGCCTTTATTGGCTCGGCTCGGGCCCATCTTTCGCGTGCAAGCTTCTCCGATGTTCAATGGTTCGTGTTCCAGATCGTGTGGGCTTTGGACGTTGGTTGCTCTGCGATATGAATGGGTCTTTATGTGTCCTCAAGTCTGCGCTGGATTTATCCAAATCTCGAAGTACTCCGGTCTTTCTTCTATTAAGCCTCGGTAGAGGTTGGCCCGTTGGAGTAGAGCGTGAACGGGCTTCGATCTCTTTGGGCTTTATTAGGGCTTTTGGCCTCCATCTTTCGCCATGTTGTCACTAGTCTCGAATTCGGCCCATAATTGCTCCAAAGTAACCAAATAACCTACGTAAACAAAAATCCTCCAAAAATATGTGCACATGCAAAAATGGGGTTGTTGACGCAAAAATCAGGCGGAGACAGATGCGTGAACACACAAACGAAGGCGTGGCCTTGAAATCCGGGGCGTGCCAGTCAATCTGACCTGTTGATTAACAAGGATGAATCGGACGTTAAGAAACAGCTGAAGAGCCGATTCTCTTGTTAGCGAAATTGGAAGAGGTAGGACCGATTCTGATATATAGTGAAACAGCACAGGGAGCAGATTCTGATAATCAAACAGCTGATAGCCGATTGATAACCAAGCAGTAAAAGATGACCGTGAAGTGATCAGATACAGCTTAGTAAAACAACACTTAGAACTGAACTAATCAGCTATTAGATAAATTTCAAGATTAACACTTTGACAAAGCCGATTAGGTAGAATTCTGAGCTGGATAAGTGGTGATAAAGGCTAAAACAACAAGAAAAAACTTGTGGATCTAGCAAATATCGATAACTGTCGAATAAATCTAAATGAAGGAACAACGATGCGCCCGATGCTAAAGCTTAGATATTACTCAGTAAAAGCGGAACTCACGAGCAAGCCTTGGAGATCTGGATCGCCTTGACTAGCTCAGGAGAACTCATGAAAGAGAAAAGCTTGACGAAGTCGCCGACTTGAAAGTAAATTGCGAAAAGTAGATGCAAGTAGTAAAGGTTTGTTGTATTGATGTGTTCGTAAACTTCTCACGACCCTCAGGGCTTATATTTATACCCTGAAATTACAGACTCCTAGTCGATCACGACATGAACAAACTTGACGCAAAAGAAAGAAACTACTTAACCAAGACTCTAAATAACAATAAAAAGGCCGACCCATCATGGCCCACTTTAGCCCAAAGCTCGCGATGCCCTTGATCCATCTTTCCGAGTTCGATCCGATTCTGGAGTCTTGAGTCCAATGCCAATTCATCTTATGGAAACAAACTCGATCCGATTTCAATTCAAACTCTGTCTTCAACTTTAACTCAATCCTCATTGAAACTCCCCCAAGGCGCCGGCTCTGACACGTGTCAAAAAACGTCATCAACACATGCCCCCCCCCCCCTAGTTTCGGGATAAAATGTCCATATTGTCCCGAAATTCTCGGGCCCTTTCGATTTGTTACCGTTTCACACGAAACCCTGATTTTCACTCGACCATGCGAAATTCCACATTTACCCCCATAGGCGAGGCTTCTAAATACTTCACCTCTTCCTCCTTCCTTCAGCCGCCGTCTCATCTTCACCATCGCCCTCATTTCAACAGCTCTCAAGCGCAAGTCCCAAGGAATCTCGCCGCCGACCGGTTTCCACCGCTTCTCAACCTCATCAACTATCTTCAAGCGAGCTTACAAATTCCACCGCAAGTCGCAATGGCCTCAAGTTCTTCCGCCCCTCAGGTAACAGATCTCAATTCTTTTCTCCTGTTCTACGTTGTTCTTCATTCTTCCCAAAATGCTCCCATATCTTTTGTAGATTTAAATTTCTTTTCCTTACCTTTTTTCTTGGCGCCTGTGAATGGAATCACAATCCCCGTCCTAGAGACCCCCGGCCTCTTTATTTTGGGTCCGATTGGTAACGAAGATCCAACCGATTTCTTCAACTTGGAAACCAATCGCCTCCCCTTCAAGCACCTGTCGGATCCCCTCTCCTCATGGAAAGATGCCTTCCGATCTTGGCCGATAGTGATCACAGGATGGAGGAACATGGTACCTTCAAATGAGCAGCAAGCGGGCCGATTGGGAAACCTATCAAATCGGTCAATGCCTCACCTTATCTTTATCAGACATCAAGAAGAACGAGCCGCTCTTGATACCTGCTTCTCATTTTTGGTCCTGATGCCTTGAATGCATTTCTGTTTGGCCATGGTCCAATGTCACCTACCCTCCTTGATGTAGTCATGTTGACAGGCTTGAACATCACTTCAACGACCAGATTTGATAGCCTTGCCAAACCCAGTCATATCATCAAGGTGGCCAAAATAGGTTGGAAAGATTATATTTCCACTTATTCAAAGAGCCAAGGACCAATCGACCACAAGGAGTACTCAGCCTTCCTTCTGATGTGGTTAGAAAAAATTGTATTATGTGGAAAAGCCTTTGCCCCCTGCATCAAATACCAGAAAGTAGCTGAGCACCTGGCATCGGGCAACCTTCTTCCCCTGGGCAAGTATCTTCTTGGATCGGTCTACCAGCTATTGCACGAGGTATCGACCCGACTGAGAAAAGGAGAGCCGATTTCCTGCCTTAGTGGCCCTTGGTGGCCCTTAGTGGCCCGACTGAGAAAGTAGACCTTTTCAATCAAAGTTTCCCATCGGACCAGGCAGAAGGAACCAAGATTACCCCTCGTAGATGCACATCTTTTGGGGAAGCTGCCGCAGTCCTTGATGGTGACAAAATGTCTCCAAATCGGTTGGCTGCATACATCAATTGCTTCTACAATGGCCTCAACAAATCTGCCTTGATCTGGGTTGCTTATGAAGATCCCAACAATTCTTTTGAAAACCCGATCATCTTCCAGGTGGACTCGGCCTTATCGGATGACAGCATGAAATCAATCTTCAAGGAAATGATCCGTCCGAATATTCTTCCCGTGGCTTGCGATGAACATGCCTACGAATTCTAATATCCCTCTGTGATGGCAAGGCAGTTAGGTTTTGTTCAAGCTCCGATCAAGCTATACTTTGCTGATTTAATCGGATATCGGACCAATGTTGAGAACGGTCTTGCTTTTTGCCACCTCCTAGACCGAGTCCCTGATCTAAACATGTCCGATCTGGATACATGGAAATTAGCGGGCATTACCCCCATAGCCACATCAACTTTCAAGAATTGGTGGGCCGAGTGGTCACAACATCTCTTCTGTGAACCGGCCTCATCATATTGCAAGATATTTGATCCAAACTTCTCGACCAAACAAAAGGTATTTATGATCTTCACAAAAATTTCTAACCTTTGATTATTTCAATCATTAACTCCTTTTATATGAAGGAGAAGCGATTCCCTCCTCCAGAGTCAAGCAAAAGCGGCCGATCGATTCAGTATGCCCCTATAACCGATACTCCTCATATCGGATATAGTGCCCCATCAGCAGGAGATATTTTCAAGGGGAAATCGGTCAAGTGTAAAACTGGCACTTCTTCAAAGAAGACAACCAAAAGATCAAGATAACAACAGCCAACACTCAGCTAGCGACCGATCTGCCTATCGGTGCATTCCTTGATACAAACCCTCATCTTCCACTGATAACAGGTATCAATTTCTCTTATTACTTTAATTTCTCTTTCTTTACTCTTAACAATTGAGCCTGACTTAGACATACTTCGTAGAGCCAGAAAATGAAGAAAACGTAGGACCGATACCTCCCCCAGCACCTCATCAGGATTCCCCAGCTTCATCATCATCGAACAACCCTAAACTTAATCCACCGGGTAACAATATATCCTGACACACGTCCGATATCAATCAATTTTATTTAATATAACAATTGTTTTCTTTCAGAGAAAATGACCGATCACCTCCCAGAAGAATTGGTGATTCAAACAACTGAAGACCATCCTCAACAGGAAACAGAGATGATAGCTCCTCAGCAAATACTGGTAATCTTACTTTGAATTCATTAGAATATCCGATCCTATTCTAATATCCTTTCTCTTCAGAACAAACCATCTAGAACTTCCTCCGTTGCTGGAGAACAAGCTCAATCGGATATACATCTGATTTCATTATCAAGACAACCAACTCAGTTTGATGAAGTAAACTTGAAGCAGGTCATCTATTACTTCCTCATCCGATTGTCCATTTCCCTTTTCTTTCCTCCAATTCTAACAAGAATTTTATCCTTTTTAGGCCGAAGATTCAATCGACAATAGCTTCTTCGATTTTCCGATCAAAAATCTCCTGGATGAAGAAGAAGTACAATCGGCAGACAAAAGGGTTTCATCGGACGTAGTCACCCAGCCATCGACAATCAACACCCCGTTGCTCCAAGAAGATGTCAAAAACAAACTATCAGATCCCCTAGTTCTACTGGAGCAAGATACTTCCATGTTGGTTCAAGATGCTGGACCGATCCGATCTATTCTTCATCAGTTACGGCCTAACCTTAGCTGCGAAGCTCAATCGGCTATCACCCCTGCAGCCTATATCGAGGGTCGTCAGATTGAATTCATCGAAGCCCGACAGAAGCTATCCGATCAACAAAATCGAGAATCACTAATCAAGGAATCAGAGAAAAAGAGGGACATAGCCAATGCTACCAAAGACAAGATCAGATTCCTTGAATCAAGCCGTCCTTCGATAGTGGCCAAGATTGACAAATTAAAGGCCCGCAAAGTAGAACTATCAAACGAGCTTCGATCGGTCAGCCAAAGCCTCGAAGAAGAAGAAAAGAGATTGCAGCAGCTTCCGACCATGATCGAAGACCTCAACAAGACCCTCAAGGCTCAGGCATCCGATGCATTCAAGCTTCATAAGAGCATCCCAGCGCAACAAGGTCCGATCAAGTCCTATCAGCGCATTATCGATGAAGTAGACCAAATTCGCCAGCTGGCATTGAATGCAGTCCGATCTCTTTTGTAAAGGCTTGTAATTTGGTTGTTGCACATTTATGGGCTTGTAATGAATATCAATTCCTGTAGATTTGACTTCTGCAATCATCTTTAACTTTTGTATGATTCCTTAGCCGATTCTCCGGCTTTGCTTATCAATTCGCATAAATATCTTGCCTGACTCATAAGCTTTTTCAGTCTTCCTTGCGAAATTAAATGCTGCGTCATAAATGCTCTAGGCCAAAACCCCTATAAGTACCACGCCATCTCTTTTTCACACATCACACGCATCAGTTCTTTGCGGGAAGATGGCATCTTTTCAACAGGTGAAAATTTTTCGGACTCAATCCATCCCTCAGCATTTTTCTCTAACTCTGATTTCTTCTCAAATACCTCAGAGGCTTGACGAGATCATCACATCGCTCCAAGCTGGTAATCATCTCTCCGCAGGAGACGAATACTTCCTGGAGAGTCATGCTAAAGAAATTGAAGAAAGATTCCCAGCAGGAATCATCTCCGTGCTTCGTTCAATCTCCATCAACCATGCCCCCCGGCGGAATTCACCAAGTTTGTCATCAAATTCAGACCCTCCAACTCTCACTCTCCCTTCTTGAAGAACAACTTGCTTGCCTAGAATCGAGAAGAGACCTGATAATAGGTTCAGAGAACCTGATAAACTCGACCCGCACTTCAAGGGACGGAACCGCAAGAATCCTTCACGAACAGCAAGAGATTGCAGCGTCCTACGAGCAACACGAGAGTTACTTCAGTGCAATCGGGATAATCCAACAGTATCTGGATTCCCTGTAATTTTATTTTAATTTTTTGCACTAAGGGCGATGTGTATCACATCGGCCATGTATCCTCCGATTCAGATTAAATCGGACCAGAACTTTCGAAACGGTTGAGAATCCGATTCGCTCGTCCTTGCATGTATTTTCTTGTATCTTCCGATCAGTAATCGGTTCGAATCTACCCAAATACTAGGGTAGTATTTTTTCAAATATTTCCCATTCAAAGCTCTTGTAAATATTTCTCCTTCAAGTGTTTCCAAGATGTATGCATTGCCCGACGCACAACGATGAACTCGATACGGCCCCTCCCAAGTTGGAGACCATTTTCTGAATTTAGAATCTTTTGAACCGATTGGCAATACTAGTTTCCAAACGCGATCTCCTTCAACAAAACTCTTGATTTTCACTTTCTTATCGTACCATCGAGCCACACGTGCTTTGTCTTTTTCGATATTGCTTAATGCTCTCAACCGATGACCAGCTAAATCTTATAATTCTTCCTTCATCAAAATAGCATAATTTTCAGCCGTTAAGTCATCTTGAAGGTCAATACGCCAAGATCCAGTTTTAATTTCCCAAGGTAAAACTAGCATCATGACCATAAACCAACTGATAAGGAGATAATTTTGTAGCACCATGATATGCCATCTGATATGCCCACAAAGATTCACTTAACATGACATGCATTTCCTAGGATTTTCTTCAATCTTTCTTTTGATCAACTTAATTATCCCCTTATTCAAAGATTCGGCCTGACCATTGGCTTGAGCATAATATGGAGATGAGTTTAATAACTTGATCCCCATGCTTGACGCGAACTCTTCAAATTCTCCAGAAATAAACATAGTTCCCTGATCGGTGGTTATAGTCTGGGAATACCAAATCGGTAGCTAATATGCTCTTTGACAAATTCAATCATATCAACTGATGTTACATTCTTCAAAGGGATAGCCTCAACCCATTTAGTAAAGTAATCGGTCACCACAACTATAAACTTGTGATTCTTACTAGACGGTGGGTTAATTTGTCCGATCAAATCAATTCCCTATCCTCTGAAAGGCCACGGCTTAATAATCGGATTCATAGCCGAAGCTGGAGCCCTCTAAACATTACCAAACTTTTGGCAATCCTGGCAGCCTTTATAATATCGAAAGCAATCTTCAAAAATAGTCGGCCAAAAATACCCGTTCTGTCGAATCATCCATTTCATTTTAAAAGCCGACTGATGTGCTCCACGGACACCTTCATGAATCTCACCCATCAATACCTTAGCTTCCTCAGAACCGATATATTTGAGCAATACTCCATCGAGAGTTCGATAATATAACCTGTCATCCATCAAAACATATTTAGTTGCTTGCAATCTTACTCTCCTATCGGTCTTTTTAGAAGGATCTTTCAAATAATCAAATATCTCTTTTCTCCAAGTCGTCATCAGCCAAATCCAATTCTAATATATCCTGAACCGGTCGATACCCCAAGCACTTTGAGCTAACCGATTAGCTTCATGGTTATGTAGTTTCAGAATATGTTCGATCGTCACCATCTTAAATTACTTCAATAATTGGAGACATTGATTTTGATACCCTAAGAGAATATCATCATTACACTCATACTCCATAGCTAGCTGCTTTACAACCAACGTCGAATCTCCAAATATTTCAACAGCATTGGCCTTAACCTCCCTTAACAGTTGTAGACCTTTAAGAACTGCCTGATACTTGGCTTGATTGTTAGTAGCAGTTTTCTCAATCGGTATCGCAAAATCGAAACTTGCCCCTCGAGGCGATATGAGCACCACTCCGATACCAGATCCAACCCGCACAAGCCGATCCATCAAAGAAAAGCGACCAAGGAACTGATTCTACCATACTTGACCTTTGATAGCTTTAGTAGATTCATACCTCAGATCAAATTCTGAGAGGGCCAAGATCCACTTACCGATTCTCCCATTTAAAATTGACAAAGACAACATATATCAGACCACATCATCCTTGCTAACAACAATGCATTCAGCCGATAATAAATAATGCCTCAATTTAGTACAAGAGAAATACAAGCATAGGCATAACTTTTCGACGGGAGAATATCTTGTCTCAGCATCCAATAATCTTCTACTCACAAAATAAAAACCCGTTCTTTCCCTTCAAACTCTTGAACTAGAGCAGATCCGATTGCAGTTTCACTAGCCGATAAATATAATTTAAACGGCTTACCTTTCTGCGGAGGAATCAAAATCGGAGGAGAAGTCAAATATTCTTTAATCTTGTCTAAAGCCTCTTGTTGTTCTTTCCCCCAAACAAATTCCTGATCAGCCTTTAACTTTAACAATGGAGTAAACGGCTTGATCTTACCAGACAAATTGCATATAAACCTTCTGATAAACACTTCTGACTAATTTCAATTCCTCTTTAACGAACCATAAACCCCAGAAATTGCCCAGTCGATACTCCAAAAGCACACTTGAGTGGATTCATCTTGAGACCATGCTTCCTTGTACATTCTAATGTGCATCGTAAATTGGATAAATGATCATCATAACTCTCCGATTTAACCACCACATCATCAATGTATATTTCAACAATCTTTCCAATGATCTCATGAAAATATAATTCATGGCCCTCTGGTAAGTAGCACAACCATTTTTAAGCCCGAAAGTCATCACAACCCACTCATATAATCCGATAGGAGCAGGGCATCGAAACGCAGTCTTGTGAATATCTTCAATTGCCATTAAGATCTGATTATATCCAGCATTCCCATCCATGAAACTAATGACTTTGTGTCCTGCCGCAGCATCAACCTGCACATCGGCGATTGGCATCGGATATCCATCCATCGGAGTTGCTTTGTTAAGATCCCTAAAATCAATGCAAACCCGAAGCTTTCCATTTTTCTTATACACAGGAACAATATTTGAAATCCACTCGGCATACCGGCATTGTCTAATAAATTTAGCATCTATAAGCCGAGTAATTTCTGCCTTAATATCATCCAATATTTTAGGATCAGAACGACAAGACGGCTGTTGATACGGCCGAAACCCTTGTTTGATCGGTAACCGATGTTCAACAACTGATCGGTCTAATCCAGGCATCTCAGAATAATCCCAAGCAAAACAATCTTTATATTCTCGTAATAAAGCTATTAATTTAGTTTTGAATACAAGATCCAACTTGGCACTTACATACGTCGGCCAAGGCTTACTACCATCTCCTAAATCAACCTCCTCTAATTTATCAGCCGACGTAAATCCATAGCCTAATTTTCTGTAATCTTCAATATCCATTAAGACAACTCTTCAGGACCGACTGCTTGGATCGG
Source organism: Urochloa ruziziensis (assembly GCA_015476505.1). Lineage (NCBI taxonomy): Eukaryota > Viridiplantae > Streptophyta > Magnoliopsida > Poales > Poaceae > Urochloa > Urochloa ruziziensis. Next base: position 43,677,468 of record CM027121.1, on the reverse strand, counting down.
TTGTAAACCAAAATCGGACATCCTGAGAAAGTCAAGATCAATAGCCTGTCCTGATATGCAAGTCACCTCATAGCTCCAAGGACATACTTCAGCTGTCACAATATTAAACAGAGCATCATCTTTTACCACTTCTACCGAATATCCAACCCACTGAATTACACATTGATGCATCGTAGATGGAATGCAACAATTAGCACGGATCCAATCCCGTCCTAGGAGCATATTGTAAGAACTCTTGCCATTGATGATAATGAAAGTAGTGGGCAAAGTCTTACTCCCGATCGTCAAATAAACACAAAGTGCCCCCCGAGCTAGAGAAGCTTTCCCCTCAAAGTCACTGAGCATCAGATCGGTCTTCATCAAATCAGACTCACCTTTACCGAGTTTTCTCAACACGGCATATGGCATGAGATTAACAGTAGCACTAACGATCAACCAACATTCTAGTCATCGGAGTCCCATTAATATATCCCTTTAAAAATAAAGGCTTCAAATGCTGTTGGTCTTCTTCTTCTGGCTTTTCAAAAGTAGCAGTTGCCGGATCGAATGTCGATTTAGCAACTCCTTCTTCAACATCTGATTCTATGACCTCATCTGATGCCATAAATGTGACACCCCGTCTATTTAAGAGCATTTAAAAATATATGTTTTCTATAATTCTCCATAATTAAATATATTTCTTTTCTCTTGAATATTCAAAATACATTTTAATAATAAAGCTATGCATTTAATTTTGACATGAGTGATGCATTTTGAATGCCTTAGAACCTCCTTAGAACCTCCTTCAAATCTTAAGAGAATTCGAATTCGAATTCGAATTCAAATCCCTTGAAAAATAAATGGAAAACTTTCTTAAACGATTGTTGGGCCAGGACTCTAACTTCAGCCCATCCTTAAAGTCCATTTCCGCCCCTGGAATTTTTCCCCCTGGCTCAATGTCTCCCGCCCCGCGGCCCACCAGCCGCGCTTCAACCCACGGCCCAGCACTACCTCCACCTGGCCGTGGCCCGCGCGCCCCTCCGCAGGCCGAGCAGGCGCGGCCCGCACGCGCCCCCGGCCCAGCTCCCGCGTCGCCTGGCCCAGCGGCCCAGCACCCCGTCTCCAACCCTACTTCCACCTCCAGACGCCGCCGCCGCCGGCGTCCGCCGCTGCCGCCGCTCCGGTGGCCTTTTCCCCACCAAACCTCGTCGCCAAGATAGCCCTCCCTCTCCTCTACCCATTTTTGCCCTCAAATCCCCCCTCCCGCCACCGCGCCGCATCACACCGCCGCCGCCCGGCCACCATGCCGCCATGTGTGCCGCCCGCCTCGCCCCTACTTTGCTTCTCAGCATCGCTACCACGCCCACGATAGCACTGGCCGGCTCGCACGCCACGCCGACACCCAACGCCCGCTTGCTTCACTGCTCGCACGTGCGCGCGCCCCTGTGCTCGCCCCTGGCTCAGGCCGCTCGCCCCGGCCGCGCCCAGCCTGCCACGCACCACCAGCCATACGCTGCACGCCACGCACCGCCAGTCCGCTGCCTGCTCGCCTCCTTGCGTAGAACCGACGCACCGCCGGCCTCACGCCACCTGCCACGCCACCCCCTGCTCGCCCCAGCCAGCACCTCCCTGGCTTCGCGCAGAAGGCAGCCTCCTCTCCGAGCCTATATAAAACCCAGACCCCCCCCCCCCTCCGTTCCATTCACGCAGCACACACACGCTCATGCTCTCTCACACGCACGAGAGCCTGAGCTCTCCCTCGCTCTGTAAGAGTGAGAGCTTCAGCTCTCACCAGGAGCGTAGGAGGAGCTCGGCTCTCACATGCGATAACACACGCACGAGAGCATATCTCTGTTTACACTGCGAAAAGCGCTGCCCAGATACGCAATAGAAAGGTGCGCCAATTGCTGCTCTGCTCTGTTCCCGGGTACGCCCGGAACAGTCCAACCAGCGGCGTAGCTTTAGTCATACCACACTGCCCACGTACACGTAGGAAAAGGTGCGCCAACTGCTGCTCTATTCTGTTTTCAGGGTGCGCTCGGAACAGTCTAACCAGCGGCGTAGCTTTAGCCATTTCGCCCGGCGTTGTGGACGATGCCAGTTCGGCTGGCCGCACAATGCCCGACCCCGCCGCTAAACCCATCGCTACTTCGCAACCCTAGCTGGGATGCTGCCCGATTCCCGAGTTTCCAGCTCAGTCCACCCTAGCCGTTATAATGCCCGACCGAAACCCTGATCCTAGCCCCACCTAGCAGTTACGCTGCCCAAATCCAAACCCCACATATCTCCCGATATAGCCGTTATGCCGCCCAACCAAAAACCCCGGCTACTAAACCCTAGCCCCGTGTAGCCGTTGTGCTGCCCAAATAAAACCCTAGGTAAAACCTAGCCCTTATGCTGCCCGACCCAAAATCCCAGATATTAGCAAACCTTAGCCGTCATGCCGCCCATAATATTCCCGGAAAATTATATTAATAAATTTCCGGAATATTAATAGAAATTCAATCAATATCCCTTAATTATTTAGAAATCTATTTCTAAATAATTAATATAATTGTTCAGAAATTACTTAGATATCCAGTAATTCTCAGAATAATTATCCCTAGCCCTTCCGTCCACACTCAGAAGCCATCCCACCAGCTAAACCCCTCCTAAGCCCCATCGTCCCATCCATTAATTATTATTAAATAATTAATGGATAATCCATCAATAAATCCATCCAGATCCATAGGAACGTCCCGAAATATCCATCTCCCCTTTCTCTTTCTAATCTATAGGCATTGATTGATATATTGATGTTATTTTATGTGTTTTATTGCTCGATAGCCTGACCAGGCCCGACGAGACGCCGAAGCTCCAGAAGGCCCGAAGCCCCGCCCGGTCAACATACAGATTACGCCCGCGTACGGAACGTCTAAGGACCGACAATGAAGGCAAGTCTCACCAATAATATCACCCAATAATTAAAGTTTACCATTTCCTGCAGCATAAGCTATGAGGGGGCATCATGTGGGTGGATGCCCGGCCCCGCCGTAGAATGCTTTAAGATTGGGAGTGGAAGGATGGCCTCGCTAGGAGGATCCTAAGAGCCGCTCTGATCTCAGCTAAGGACCGGTTCATGGGAGAGTCTTTCTAGTGCCCAGTACAACCCCGCATGCCAAAAAGGTACAGCCTACGGGAGTGCCTATTTATGTGAGGCCTTGATTCACACCCCACCAGCGGAACTTAGTAACCCAGCCCAAGGAGCCGTATGATTGGTGCAGAGTGCCGACCGGCGAACTGGGTAGCGCCTGGTGCCGAGTCGGGCACGCACCAAGTCGGGAACGGGTATGCTGGAGACAGCCCCAGGCAGAGGACTGGGACTGGGCGGCACGGGTCGACTAGGATACAGGGTCAGAGACCCTGAGGGCCGAGGGCCCTGATTAATGAGCTCACAGACCCGGGTCGACATCCGCGAGGCGGATGATTAGTGGCCCCTGCTTAGCCCCCAGTATTACCTGTGGCTGGACCTAGGGAATGCTGACCAGCGATGGTCACCGGTGGGTACGAGTCTCGTAGGGCAGTACCTGCCTTGACGAAGGTAGGGACTGACCGAATGCGGGGTAGATAAGTACGACCTCTGCAGAGTATAAAATCTATCTTGATAGCCGTGACTCCGGAATGAGTCACTTAGTCAAAGCCCCCACTGATTAGATTTATTTTATTGCATGGAGAACCCGGACGGCAGGAGCGCCGATGACTGGGTTCTGAGGTTAATATCGGGACTGGCATGGAGGAAATGCCCCTCCAGGCCCCACATTTATATTCCTTTAATTTATAATTATATTATTGAATTTGTGAGATTTGCTGAGTATTCAATTCTGAATACTCACTCTTGCTTTCATTGTCATATAGGTTAGAACTCCAGGGCTGTAAGGTGCTACAACTCATTCCAACTGAGGAATGAGTGCCCGCCCACGCTCCGCTAGTTAAATCGGTATAAAGTTATTTTAACTTATACGTTATTTACCGCTTCCGACACTAACCTGTGTCGAAATCCGTATCAGCGTACTGATCCAGGGACTGATACGGGTGGTCGAGGGACGCCTGGCCAAGGGGTCCCCACAGGGTGGTATCAGAGCCGTAAATAAATCTATAGCACCATATAAGACGGCCCATACGCATTAGGAAGCCTGAAAACCTTCTATTCTTTTCACCTTTTTCGAAAATTGTCGAAAATTCCTCATTTCGTGCCCTGAATTCCCCTTACCTTATGCTTAACTCCAAATGTTACTCTGACAAATACGGATCATAGGAATGAAGTTCGGAAGATGATCCACAATATGGAAATTATGAGATGAAGATTTGCCGAAAAGCAAATGCTGCCAGAAGTAACTAGAAATCGAGTTAAAAATAATAATAAATGTCCTACTAGAAATAAGCCTACGACCTTATAGTAACGTACTTTTGATTGAATAATGTTTGACTAAGCCCCGGATAATAGTCTCCCCCTTTTCCATATAATAGATATGGATTTGATTGGTAGTTGATTGTAGAAATGCGTGGATAGAACCACTCTTTCCTTTAAAACCTAAGGATTATCCATAGCCCTTGTCCTTCTAACGTCATCAGATCAAGCCACGATTCAGAAACAAAGAAAAGTATCTGAAGAATAGTTCTAAATGTCTAATACGGAATACGGAGTCTAATCCTCTTAAGCGGGGTAGATTCCGAAGTCATTGAGACATTATACTCGGAAAACCGCAGGAAATCAGTTAATGTGAGCCACGACATACAGATCTCAGGGAAATACAGAGTAAGCACAGGAATAGTATAAACCCAGGTTATACTATGAATGTGACAAGAATTGAATCCCTGAATAAATTTTGGAACAGAAATCCGTGAAAGCTGAAGAGACCAATAAGGAAGATATAAGGATCTTCGTTAGAAACCCCGACCAGTAGATCCTGTAATCCGTGAACCCTCAGCTAAATGAACATCTATCCATACCAAGGCCAACTCCATCCACCATAGGTATCTCCGGATTGGCCAACATTATTCCTTGAACCAGGACCGACTATATCCATACATCTCCGAAATCCCTGTCATTTCTTGCACCACGTGCTCCTTGATTCCCCTCAACTCTTAGAGAATCCTATTCATCGACACCGCACCCTGAGAGTCACAATATCGTTTTCACCAAGACAACTCTCACGGGGATTAGGAATAACCAACCCTCCGCCGAGAAATAAACCCCAACCCTCACTCTTATCGGCTCCAACTCATCCGCCCTAAGCATTCCCCGGATCGACCAATCTTATTCCTTGAATTAGGCTCGACAATATCCATATATTTCTAAAATCCCTGTCATTCATGACACCACCTCCCCTTTGATTCCCCTCAGCTCTTAGGAAATCCTGTTCATCAACCCCGTACCCTGAGAATCTCAATATCATTTTCATCTAGTCAACTCTCATAGAGATTCTCACAAGAACAACCAAACCTCCGCTTATTCCTCAGGATAATCGAATTCTCGATGAAATCAAGCCCCTTTAACCACCGCTCACCCCAACCAAGTCCTAATTAGCTTTCCCTAGAAATCCAAGTTCCTCCCTCCTGAGAACTAGCTAAAATCGCTCCCTCACCAACGCCGACGCATCAAGTATGTCGACGATTATTTCCAATCCAACCACGTCATGTAACTTCCCCGAGAAACCTCCACCCACTTTCCACCACACCAGCCTCACTAGAAAACTCAACATGTTTATATTTCTCTCTCTAGTGAATACCTTCCCCTTCCAACCAAAATATCCTTGAGCCTTCAAAAGAAATTTATACGAGTCAACCATCTGTAATCCCTGACTCGGTCTATTCCCCTGAAATCCTAAAAGAAACCTCGTGCACTCACCACCTCGATCTCACACTCCACTATATACCCCCTCCCGAAATATTCCAAGAAACCTGCCTCCTAACCGAACCGATACTCTGCCGAAATACCTTGGCCACCACAAGAATCCACAAATCTTCCTTACCAGAAAATTATCTTGTTTCCTGGTAGATCATTGAGGCATGCAAGCTTCTCTAAAAGCCTGCCCCTCAATCATTACTCATCCACGACAACCTCACCACCATCCCAGAAATATCACCCATCCCAACTCGATAACCATAGTCGTTCACCCATCTATTCTTTGCCGTTAGGAATAAACAACCCCAGTTCTCATAATCACTGAGGCATGCAAGTTTCTTTAAGAAAAATGCTCCTCAGCCACATTCTTTTCCCTCCGTAATCAAGAACCCCCTAACTCTCCCCCTCACCATTTCCGGCAACCGTCACCATCCAACCATCTTTTCTTAGTTCCCTTAGCCGAAGTCATGGCCCAAATAAACATTTGCACTCCTGAGATTAGCCATGATCATCACCTCACTCCGAAAGGAGACAAATCTTCGGATATCTAGTAGAACCATCTCAACATATCCTATCAGTGAATTGGTTAAACCAAACTTGTCCTCTTAGAACAACCGTTTCAGTCAGGTACCTGAGGAACAAACCATCTAACCCTAGCGACTTCCCTAGAAAATCCAAGACAGCCCGTTGCAAATAGAGGAAACATAGGAAATGAATCTTGGTGGAATAATTAGGTAATTTAGTAGAAGAATCACCACACAATTTGGAAACCAAATTCCACTAAGAGTAGTTAGCAAACCCACCAACCTCAGGTCCACAACCATCTATCCATTCGAGAAGACACTTCTCACAATACCCAAAAGAATCACCATACCAAATTTTCTGGTGAGAAGTGGTCACCCCAGGTTTCCTACCCTAGATTCCTCTCTTCCCCGTCTGGTAACCCCGAAACAATTACCAGACCCCTTACAACCCTAGCTGTGGCCAAAACCTTCCCCGAGCCTAACCACCCTAGGGGCAGCAAGGTTATCAAGAAGGAAGCTACGATAGAGATAGTTCTAATGATCAAGAATAGGACATCTCAAGGAGTAGTAAGATCCCACGAGGACATATCCGAATAAAGGAAAAGCTTGGATAAGAAATTTGGACGGAAACCCTAAGAAGATATGGAAATCCGAGGTTTACATTTCAAAAAGTAATTTGAGAAATCCATTCGGAAGGAAAATCTTGGATTAAATTCAAGGAAATCCTGAGTTAAATCCTTTTAAGTGGGGTAGTAACCCAAACAAAGGAAAAGGTACTTGACCTCAAGAACTTGAGGATTAAAAAAACTCAGGAAAAGTATTTCATCGAGTCACCCCAAGAATGGCAGTAATTAGTTGGATACCTTCGGGAGTAAAGGAAATAAAGGTCAACAACAAAACTCCCATACATGGAAATGAGAGACATGTATATTGCAAAGAGAAGAATTTCAAAAAATTTAAAAGGAAGAAGAAATTCCTTTTAATAAATATCGGAAATCCTTATCGGCGCCGTAAGTTAGAGAAATACTAGAAGAAACCTTAGCCCTTCTTTCTAGCCCTAAATTTCGGGACGAGATTTCTTTAAGTGGGGTAGCCCTGTGACACCCCGTCTATTTAAGAGCATTTAAAAATATATGTTTTCTATAATTCTCCATAATTAAATATATTTCTTTTATCCTGAATATTCAAAATACATTTTAATAATAAAGCTATGCATTTAATTTTGACATGAGTGATGCATTTTGAATGCCTTAGAACCTCCTTAGAACCTCCTTCAAATCTTAAGAGAATTCGAATTCGAATTCGAATTCAAATCCCTTGAAAAATAAATGGAAAACTTTCTTAAACGATTGTTGGGCCAGGACTCTAACTTCAGCCCATCCTTAAAGTCCATTTCCGCCCCTGGAATTTTTCCCCCTGGCTCAATGTCTCCCGCCCCGCGGCCCACCAGCCGCGCTTCAACCCACGGCCCAGCACTACCTCCACCTGGCCGTGGCCCGCGCGCCCCTCCGCAGGCCGAGCAGCCCGCTCAAACGCGCGGCCCAGCCAGCTGTAGCAGCCCACCTCCCCTCCATTTCCCCGGGCCGCACCACTCCCTTGGCCCAGGCGCGCCGCACAGGCCGCCAGCCGCCTCCGGCCCACGCGACCACGCGGCCCACGGCCTGGTGCGCCGGCGCCTCCCGCCTCACGGCCCACGCGCCCCCGCCTCCCCGCTTGGCCCAGCGCGGCTAGCGCCTGCGCTAGCAGGCCGCGACGGCGGCCCGCCCACGCGCGCAGGCGCGGCCCGCACGCGCCCCCGGCCCAGCTCCCGCGTCGCCTGGCCCAGCGGCCCAGCACCCCGTCTCCAACCCTACTTCCACCTCCAGACGCCGCCGCCGCCGCCGCCAGACGCCGCCGCCGCCGCCGGCGTCCGCCGCTGCCGCCGCTCCGGTGGCCTTTTCCCCTCCAAACCTCGTCGCCAAGATAGCCCTCCCTCTCCTCTACCCATTTTTGCCCTCAAATCCCCCCTCCCGCCACCGCGCCGCATCACACCGCCGCCGCCCGGCCACCATGCCGCCATGTGTGCCGCCCGTCTCGCCCCTGCTTCGCTTCTCAGCATCGCTACCACGCCCACGATAGCACTGGCCGGCTCGCACGCCACGCCGACACCCAACGCCCGCTTGCTTCGCTGCTCGCACGTGCGCGCGCCCCTGTGCTCGCCCCTGGCTCAGGCCGCTCGCCTCGGCCGCGCCCAGCCTGCCACGCACTGCCAGCCATACGCTGCACGCCACGCACCACCAGCCCGCTACCTGCTCGCCTCCTTGCGTAGAACCGACGCACCGCCGGCCTCACGCCACCTGCCACGCCACCCCCTGCTCGCCCCAGCCAGCACCTCCCTGGCTTCGCGCAGAAGGCAGCCCTCCTCTCTGAGCCTATATAAACCCCAGACCCCCCCCCCTCCGTTCCATTCACGCAGCACACACACGCTCATGCTCTCTCACACGCACGAGAGCCTGAGCTCTCCCTCGCTCTATAAGAGTGAGAGCTTCAGCTCTCACCAGGAGCGTAGGAGGAGCTCGGCTGTCACATGCGATAACACACGCACGAGAGCATATCTCTGTTTACACTGCGAAAAGCGCTGCCCAGATACGCAATAGAAAGGTGCGCCAATTGCTGCTCTGCTCTATTCCCGGGTACGCCCGGAACAGTCCAACCAGCGGCGTAGCTTTAGTCATACCACACTGCCCACGTACACGTAGGAAAAGGTGCGCCAACTGCTGCTCTATTCCGTTTTCGGGTGCGCTCGGAACAGTCTAACCAGCGGCGTAGCTTTAGCCATTTTGCCCGGCGTTGTGGACGATGCCAGTTCGGCTGGCCGCACAATGCCTGACCCCGCCGCTAAACCCATTGCTGCTCGCTACTTCGCAACCCTAGCTGGGATGCTGCCCGATTCCCGAGTTTCCAGCTCAGTCCACCCTAGCCGTTATAATGCCCGACCGAAACCCTGATCCTAGCCCCACCTAGCAGTTACGCTGCCCAAATTCAAACCCCACATATCTCCCGATATAGACGTTATGCCGCCCAACCAAAAACCCCGGCTACTAAACCCTAGCCCCGTGTAGCCGTTGTGCTGCCCAAATAAAACCCTAGGTAAAACCTAGCCCTTATGCTGCCCGACCCAAAATCCTAGATATTAGCAAACCTTAGCCGTCATGCCGCCCATAATATTCCCGGAAAATTATATTAATAATTTTCCGGAATATTAATAGAAATTCAATCAATATCCCTTAATTATTTAGAAATCTATTTCTAAATAATTAATATAATTATTCAGGAATTACTTAGATATCCAGTAATTCTCAGAATAATTATCCCTAGCCCTTCCGTCCACACTCAGAAGCCATCCCACCAGCTAAACCCCTCCTAAGCCCCATCGTCCCATCCATTAATTATTATTAAATAATTAATGGATAATCCATCAATAAATCCATCCAGATCCATAGGTACGTCCCGGAATATCCATCTCCCCTTTCTCTTTCTAATCTATAGGCATTGATTGATATATTGATGTTATTTTATGTGTTTTATTGCTCGATAGCCTGACCGGGCCCGACGAGACGCCGAAGCTCCAGAAGGCCCGAAGCCCCGCCCGGTCAACATACAGATTACGCCCGCGTATGGAACGTCTAAGGACCGACAATGAAGGCAAGTCTCACCAATAATATCACCCAATAATTAAAGTTTACCATTTCCTGCAGCATAAGCTATGAGGGGGCATCATGTGGGTGGATGCCCGGCCCCGCCGTAGAATGCTTTAAGATTGGGAGTGGAAGGATGGCCTCGCTAGGAGGATCCTAAGAGCCGCTCTGATCTCAGCTAAGGACCGGTTCATGGGAGAGTCTTTCTAGTGCCCAGTGACAACCCCGCATGCCAAAAAGGCACAGCCTACGGGAGTGCCTATTTATGTGAGGCCTTGATTCACACCCCACCAGCGGAACTTAGTAACCCAGCCCAAGGAGCCGTATGATTGGTACAGAGTGCCGACCGGCGAACTGGGTAGCGCCTGGTGCCGAGTCGGGCACGCACCAAGTCGGGAACGGGTATGCTGGAGACAGCCCCAGGCAGAGGACTGGGACTGGGCGGCACGGGTCGACTAGGATACAGGGTCAGAGACCCTGAGGCCGAGGGCCCTGATTAATGAGCTCACAGACCCGGGTCGACATCCGCGAGGCGGATGATTAGTGGCCCCTGCTTAGCCCCCAGTATTACCTGTGGCTGGACCTAGGGAATGCTGACCAGCAATGGTCACCGGTGGGTACGAGTCTCGTAGGGCAGTACCTGCCTTGACGAAGGTAGGGACTGACCGAATGCGGGGTAGATAAGTACGACCTCTGCAGAGTATAAAATCTATCTTGATAGCCGTGACTCCGGAATGAGTCCACTTAGTCAAAGCCCCCACTGATTAGATTTATTTTATTGCATGGAGAACCCGGACGGCAGGAGCGCCGATGACTAGGTTCTGAGGTTAATATCGGGACTGGCAGGAAGGAAATGCCCCTCCAGGCCCCACATTTATATTCCTTTAATTTATAATTATATTATTGAATTTGTGAGATTTGCTGAGTATTCAATTCTGAATACTCACTCTTGCTTTCATTGTCATACAGGTTAGAACTCCAGGGCTGTAAGGTGCTACAACTCATTCCAACTGAGGAATGAGTGTCCGCCCGCGCTCCGCTAGTTAAATCGGTATAAAGTTATTTTAACTTATACGTTATTTACCGCTTCCGACACTAACCTGTGTCGAAATCCGTATCAGCGTACTGATCCAGGGACTGATACGGGTGGTCGAGGGACGTCCTGGCCAAGGGGTCCCCACAATAAATTCCCTTGGCAAAATAAATGTCGTAAGCACATCTGCAGCTGGAGCATCGTTTTGACCACGATCTTGAGCCTTCACACGCCAAACCTGATTCCGGCTGCCTTTGTTATTATCACGAAGTTGTTCTTCCAATTCGATTTCTCTCAACCTCTGAACACGTCTCTTCTGAGATTTGGTCAAACCTTCAGGACACCACTGAGGCTGTGGTTCCTTGAATCGGTGGAACGGCTGTCGCTCATGAACCGATCCTCTTTCAGGATCCCTTCGCACAGGGACACGATCATCAGCCATGTCTTCAATTTCTTGGCTCATATATGGCTTCCTTCCCAATTGGTCCCTTATGTCAACTCTACGGCTAAATCTTTCATGAACAGAAATGCGCCGATTTGAATCCTCTTGTTGATCCTTGTAATCTGACCGTCGATCTCTGAAGATTGATCGGTCCTGATTTCCTTGATTTCGGTTATCAAACCGATTAGGCCTTTCTTCAACGCACGGCCTCTTCTTTGGCCGAGTGTTCCAACCTTGCCCGTTGCACTCCGGACAATTTTCAGGGGTTGGCAATTTAATTCCTTCTTCCCAGCAATAAATGAAGAAAGGACATCTCCAATGATCAGCATTGCTTTGTCTCATTTCTTCTTTGAATTGAATCTGTTATTCTCCCTTCGGAACTTACTGATCAATCCTTGAGAAGTAACCCGCCTTTCCTGACTTCTAGAACTTCCAGCTTCCTCCGATTTTCCTTTTTACCTTTAGATCGGTTATAGAAACCTGAACTTTAGGATCAACGGCCCCTTTTTCCTTAGCCAGCTGCGAAGTAAGAACTTTCTTGGGAACAGCTTCTTCTCTAGATATTTCCACCATATTGATGGGAAAAGGGTGTTGATCAATCTTCATCGGCTTTGTAGTTTTCTTAGGCAATTCAAACTTGATCTTCCCTTGTTCAATAGTGTGGGGACCCCTTATCAGGACGTCCCTTGATCACCCGTATCAGTCCCTGGATCAGTACGCTGATACGGATTTCATCAAGATTAGTATCAAGAGCAGTGAACAACGAATAAACTAAATAATTATTCACCGATTTAACTAGCGGAGAGCGGGCGGGCACTCGTTCATCCACCGGAGTGGGCTGCAGCACCATATTGCCCTGGAGTCCTAAACCTGTACAACAATGAAAGCAAGAGTGAGTATTCAGAATTGAATACCCAGCAAATCCCACAAGTTCAATAATATAATTATATAAATTAAAAGAATATAAATGTTGGGTCTGGAGGGGCATTTCCTCCTTGCCAGTCCCGATACTATATCCAGAACCCAGTCATTGACGCTCCTGCCGTCCGGGTTCCCCATGTAATAAGGGAAATCTAATCAGTGGGGGCTTTGACCATATCAGCTCTATGCCGAGAGCTGCGGCTATCCAGATAGATTCTTCACTCTGCAGAGATTGTACTTATTTATTACGCATCCGGCCAGTCCCCACCTTCGTCAAGGCAGGTACTGCCCTACGAGACTCGTGCCCACTGGCGTCTATCGCTAGACAGCCAATCACTAGCTCTGTCCACCGGTGCTGCTAGGGCCAAAACAGGGATCGCATATCTGTCCACAAAAGGACCTTCCCGGGATATAGGTGCACCATAAATATAAAGGGCATGCATCTGCATCGCCCTTGGGCCCTACCAGCCCTGTCACATGCGACCCGTGCCGACCAGTCCCAGCCCTCTGTCTGGGGCTGTCTCCAGCATACCCGTTGCCTGTCGTGGCCCCTTGGGACAGTTTACTAGTGCTAGCTAGTGGCGTGTGAGTCAAGGCCTCACATAAATAGGTATTCCCGAAGGCCATATCTTTTTGGCATGCGTGGTTGTATGGGGCATTGGAAAGACTCTCCCACGAACCGGTCCTTAGCTGGATCAGAGTGGCTCTTAGGATAGAATCCCCTCCTTGGGATCATCCTTCCAAACCCAATCTTAAAGCATCTTACATCTACAGCGGGCCAGGCATCCACTCACATGATGCCTTCTCATAGCTTATGCTGCAAGAACGGTAAAGTTTAGTATGTGATATTATTGGTGAGACTCGCCTTCATTGTTGGTCCTTAGACATCCTTACGCGGGCGTATACCGTATGTTGACTGGGCTGGGCTTCAGGCCTTCCGGAGCTTCAGCATCTCGTCAGGGCCCGGTCATGCTATCGATCAAACACAGGAAAATGACAATCAGTATATAACAGTACACCAATCAATTCGTAAAAAGGGAAAAGAAGAATGGAAAGAAAGGCAGGGGATTGAAGAATTTCCCTAAGGGTTAAAGGCTAGAGATTGAACTAATAACCCATTAATTATATAAAATAATTAATGGATTAAAGGATGGGGATTTTGAAGAGAATTATTAAATAATTCCTTGGAGGATGGCTGGAACGGTGATTATTGGCATTTCAAGAATTATATAGATATCTAAGGAATAATTCCCGAACATGGATTTCTAAAAAGTCCTTATACTATGCTGGGCAGCATGACGGCTAGGATTGATACTTAGAGGTTTGCGGATGGACGGTACGACGACGGGGGTTTTGACGGGGTTAGGGTTATACGGGCGGCGTAACGGCGGGGTTTTGGGTGGTTTAATGGCTAGGCGAGGCTTAGGATATAAATATTAGGGAAATAAGCATATGGAAATGCTTAGAATAATCCCTAATATTTATGAGAATTTTCTGGGGATTTATTGGGCTAAAATATGGCAAGAGGAATTTTCTGGGTACACTAATGGCAGCCCTTTATTAGTTAGAAACTACCCTAATTGGATTTAGACTCTAATGACTTGCTAAAAAGGATTGGATGGCACTAATAGGCTTAGGAATATTCCTAGTAGTTTTGGGTATTTTTATGGAATTTTTGGAAGTGAGGAAGGGCTCTAAATAACCTTGTGTGTGCACTTACCGGACGCAGCGGGGGTGGGGTCTAGCCTCGGCTATGTTCCATGGGCCGGCGCCGTGGGCGCGGTGCACCGCGGCTGCTGGGCCGCCGGTCCAGTGGACCTGCGTTCACCCGGCCGGCGCGGCCTCTGCTCCGTGGACCGGCCGTGGGCCAAGGCGACCGCAGGGTAGGCGGTCCACGTGATCCGGGCGCACGGAGCCGCTGGGGCGGAGGGCGTGACGGTGAGGCGACGGCGTTGGCGCCCGGGCCTGCCTGTCATTTTTATGGAGAGAGAGAGGGCGAACGGCGGGGCGACGGCGGTGGACGGCGGCATGCCGGTTCAGGAGGGGGAGGTGGTGCCGCTGCGAGCGCCATGTGCGCCGCCGCGGGGGCCGCCGGAGCAGCGCGCGGAGCGGCGGTATAGCTCGCCGCTGGCCCTACGATTTGGACCAGGCAAGAGAGGAGATCACGGCGGGTATGTTGGGGCTAGCAGGGGAAAGGAGAGGGGTGCGGAGCAGCGCATCCATGCGCGAGGGGGAAAGTGCTCGAGCTAGAGCTTGGGGTGTGCCCTGTGCGGGGGTTTGTGTCGCCTTTATAGGCCGGGGGAGAGCGCGGGGTGCGGCCACGTAGCACGGGGAGGATGATAGCGCCCGGCGAAGCGGGAAGCGCGGCAGTCCAGGGGAGCTTGAGCTCCGGCAATGGGGCTCGGTCGGAGAAGGTTAGGCTGGCGGCAGGGATGCGCGGCACCTTTGTGCCTCGGCTTCATTCTGGTCGTGCCTGGCCGCATCGGTCGGTGGAGGAGCAGGGGCGCCGCAAAGTGGAGAGGCTTGGGGTGCCGGTATGGGCGCCTCGGCACCATTGATGGTTCCCTGGCCGTCGGGTGCCAACGGCGGCCGGCCGGGCGCGTGGCGCCGCGTTTTGTGCGCGGCTTGCCCGCGCTCGGATGCCGAATCCGACGGCGGGGAAGGGGCACGAGGGGTAGGGCTGCCAGCGCTCGGCCGAAGGGCTACGGTGGCGGCGGTGCTCGGCGGCGCGGACGCGCGGAGGCGAGAGCAGGGGAGGGAAAGGGGACAGATGACATCAGCTGGCGTCATCCCGGCGGGGCGTGGGCCGGGCGGGCCGCACGGCGTAGTGAGGGCGGCGTGGGCCGAGCGGGGAAGGTGGGAGGCGCGGTGGCCGTGGGCCGAAGGGGGTGGATCGGGCCGGCACAGAGGGAGGGGAGAGGCGAGCGGGGAGAGGAGTTAAGGGGGGTCAGGTGGACTTTAAGGTTGGGCTGCGAGAGATGGTTGGGCCAGAACTAGGGTTTCGGCCCATTAACGTTTAAACACTTTTTCTTATTTATTTGGAAGGGTTTTTGGGGAGAGTTTGAATTCAAACTTAACTAAACCTTTTCTAGTTTTATTCTAGAGTTTTAGAGACTTACTAGCCATATATTTATTTTAAGTTTATAATTACACAAATAAATCTAGTGTTTAACCAAATAATTCCTAAATTAATTCCACTTAATTTGAGGGTGTTACAAATAGCCGATTGTATCTGTTGACGGAATACCTTGCAATCATTTGTGTTATGAGAGGTAGCATTATGGAACTTACAGTAGACCATCTTCTTCAATTCTTCTTCTGAAGGGATCCTATGATAAGCAGAAAAATTAAGCAACCCCTCTCTTAACAGCATATCAAAAATCTTATCGGCCTTTGTAATATCAAAGCCGAATTTCTCAGCCTCCTTTTTAGCAAAAGGGACCGAAATCGGTTTTTTATTCTTAACCCACTCAGCAAGACCGATTTCTTCTCCATCATCAGATTCAGAATCGGAACCATAGCTTGCATAATTGACCCTCTTCTGAAAATTTCTCCTCGGCTCATACTGCCGATTTTCATGCCCAGATATCCTCTGCACAATTTGGCTTATACTTTCGAACTTCTGATTAGCAAACTTCTCTTTCAAATATGGCAACAATCCGTCGAAAGCCACCTCAGCCAATTGTTTATCGGTCAACATCAAGCTAAAACATTTATTCCTGACATCTCTGAACCGAGCAATGAATGTGGAAACCGATTCATCGTTCCTTTGCTTCATGTTAGTTAGATCAGAAAGTTTTTTCTCGTCAACTCCAGCAAAGAAGTACTGATGAAATTGTCTCTCTAAATCGGACCATGTGACCACAGAATTGGGTGGTAACGTCATGAACCAATTGAAAGCTGAACCAGACAAAGAACTTGAAAATAATCAGACCCTTAATGCATCAACGTTAGCAGCTTCTCCACATTGCATAAGAAATCGGCTAACATGCTCAACAGTTGATACATCGTCTTGACCAGTAAATTTTGTAAACTCGGGGATCTGATATCTATGAGGATAGGACATCATGTCATAATGTGCAGGATAAGGAGGACGATACATGACACTCTGAACCCTTGGTTTCAAACTGAATTGATTCTGAATCACATCGGCTTTTGAGATGACCAATCAATCTGTTTTTGAGGAGATTGTTCTGCAGGTTGATCATCCGACTGACAAATCGGCGACCCCCTTGACTGAAAGTTGGTCGGTGTCGTTGGAGCTGGGGGCGCCATTGGAGCAAGTGGTACGAAGGAGCAGGAGGTACATAAGTTTGAATCGGCTGAGAAGCCGATACACTTTGTTTGACCATGTGGTACCATCTGTCCAGACTTCTGACTATCGAACGGAGAAAAATTTGCTGGTACTCAAATTTGCTGTATGGTCCTGTGATTACTATCCACCAGAGACCAAGTTTCTCCATCACTATGTTCAACCCAAGCAGCACCTTCTCCTGGTGTGACAATTTCTTCTTCCTTCTTCTTCCCAAAATCGGGCGGCATGCCCCAACCTGTCTGTGGATTATACGTACCAGTCCCCAAACCCTTAGAAGATGTTTGATGTGAAGTATGTAGTACTGCCATCTGAGAAACTGATCGTCCTGACGAATCAAAGGGCATGGTGTTTGCAGCAGTTAATCCAGTCGGCTGGTTGTCCGATTGGTTCTGAGAAGACATAGCACTGGCAGAAGAAGATTCTGCAGCTGCTGATGGCGTAGTTGTAGCTGGAACTGATGCACTGGTATTTGATGTTACATTTGGAACCGATGTGAAAGTTCTTGCTGCAGTACTAGATGTAAACGGAACAGATCCGAATGCTGGAGTAACCGGAGATCCATAAAAAGGAGGAATACCATAATAAGGTTATGGAGCATGATATGCTTGACCTCTGAATCCCGCCAGTGATGGATCTTCACGTAGTTGAGCCAATACGGCATTACGTACCGTATTTGTCAGTACAGGTGATTGGTTAATAAAAGCATGATGAATAGAGCTATCAACCATCTCCTGAAGGTTCCCTGATGATTCAGCAATAGTGATCGTACGCGGAAGAAGAGGTGGAGCTTTCTTAATGGCCTCTCCTCGCTTAGTAGAACTAAATGATTTGAGACACTCATTACGATATTCTTGCTGATGAAGATCAAATTCCTTCCTCTGCTCTTCATTCAGATCATCATAAGTTACATCAATAATATTCTCAGGATGAAGATCAGAGTTATTGTGGTCCTTGGGATCAACTGGTTTCTTCGGAGGCATCGTGAACCTTTTCTTCGTGTCCCACCAGGCGTGCCAAAATTGTGTTGACGCAAAAATCAGGCGGAGACAGATGCGCAAACACACGAACGAAGGCGTGGCCTTGAAATCTGTGGCGTGCCAGTCAATCTGACCTGTTGATTGACAAGGACAAAATCGGATGTTAAGAAATAGCTGAAGAGCCGATTCTCTTGTTAGTAAAATCGGAAGACGTAGGACCGATTCCGATATATAGTGAAACAGCACAGGGAGCCGATTCTGATAATCAAACAGCTGATAGCCGATTGATAACCAAGCAGTAAAAGATGACCGTGAAGTGATCCGATACAGCTTAGTAAAACAACACTTAGAACTGAACTAATCAGCTATTAGATAAATTTTAAGATTAACACTATGACAAAGCCGATTAGGTAGAATTCTAAGCTGGATAATTGGTGATAAAGGCTAAAACAACAAGAAAAAACTTGTGGATCTAGCAAATATCGATAACTGTCGAATAAATCTAAACGAAGCAACAACGATGCGCCCGATACTAAAGCTTAGATATTACTCAGTAAAAGCGGAACTCACGAGCAAGCCTTGGAGATCTGGATCGCCTTGACTAGCTCAGGAGAACTCGTGAAAGATAAAAGCTTGACGAAGTCGCTGACTTGAAAGTAAATTGCGAAAGTAGATGCAAGTAGTAAAGGTTTGTTGTATTGATGTGTTCGTAAACTCCTCATGACCCTCAGGGTTTATATTTATACCCTGGAATTACAGACTCCTAGTCGATCACGACATGAACAAACTTGACGCAAAAGAAAGAAACTACTTTAACCAAGACTCTAAATAACAATAAAAAGGCCGGGCCATCATGGCCCACTTTAGCCCAAAGCTCGCGACGCCCTTCATCCATCTTTCCGAGTTCGATCCGATTCTGGAGTCTTGAGTCCGATGCCAATCCTTCTTATGGAAACAAACTCGATCCGATTTCAATTCAAACTCTGTCTTCAACTTTAACTCAATCCTCATTGAAACTCCCCCAAGGCGCCGGCTCTGGCACGTGTCAAAAAACATCATAAACAGGGGTTATTTCAATGCTAAGTGACGGGTTAGTATAAGAATAAGCATGAAATCGCTACCTAAACAACAATAAAAGGGTGGCAATTAAGAGCGCCAACATAGCTCCTCCCTGTGTCGATATTGTCAACCATGGCAAGGGCAAGGACAACAAGCATGCACGAGCCACCGACTGATAATGTTGTTTGTAGACATTTCGCAGCTGATAATGTTTATGTGGTAGTGTCTCGCCTCCTGTGATTGTTGACCATCCAGTGAGGTTTGAGCTAGGTGCCCATTTGAAGAAGGTTGGTGGCCGTCGAAGGAGAGTAAGAGGTGGACCAAGAATCAACCCAGCCACTTTTGGTAGAGGAGGTCAAGTTGGCCATTTTAGTCTCGTCACTTTGGATGAGGTAGGAGCGTGTGCTTCCCATTTATGAGAGTTGATGACGGAGGAAGTTGTTGGCGATGTGGTCATGGAATCCGTCATCCTGGGGAGCTTTGCTCGGGGAGTGTTCTCCGAGGTAGCCGTGGGTGGCGCACCGAAGGTTGTAGTACTTGATGACACACCATTGGAAGGTGAGGTGCTCGCTACTGGAGAGCCAACCCTGTGTTCCTCCTGAACATGTTGAGTTGTTTCTCTCTTGTAATCCTTCATAGAAGCCTCTGTTGGATTGATGCGTGAGCTTGCTGCCGGGCAGATTTTGCTCACCTAGATCGTAGGGTCACTTTCCCTATTCTTTTTCGCGTCAGGTGACAATGGTAGACACCGAGAGCCGATGACAACCTCTTGCCAATATTTAAATCTGACTACCAGGGTTGCGGGTGCAATTTTGGCAATGAGCTAATCGCTAGTAAGATCGGATCCAAATGGTTGTAGTGTTGACGAACAAGGGGGTGTCCTGTGTCGACATCTGTTATGTTGGTTGGTGTAGAGGGGGACTGTGATGACATAGATGATATGATGGAGGTAGATTCCTCCAGAGGCACAACACTTGAGTGTGTCGAAGGCATTGCGTCAACATATGGCGTCTGGACGGGGGCGTTCGAGGCTGAGGTAGCTACCGTTGCAGATATGCAGCACGTCAAGGTAGAACATGGTGACGACGCCTTACTTTCTAGATGTAATCATGTCGTAGCTATCTAGCTTAGATCGAAGACTGATGGTCGGCATGACATGGGTGTTGTTGGCCATCTTTCCATTTATAGATGTATCTATAGACAAAATTTTTGGGTTGACCTGAGTGTCATATGCGGGGTATGTTGATGTAGCAGATTGATTTCCCGTGACGTTGATGGTGCTGCACATTTCATCTGAAACCTGATGGAAACAGCCAAAGCTTTTTTGCCAATGCATTTAGCTTGTTATTAATTGTATCCATCTGTGTTTTCAATTAATCTTTTTCTTTATGATCTATTGTTGAAACGGTCATGGTAGGTCTGCGCTTGTCGCCTGACTGTGGGGGTGACTGGGTTGGTGCTCCAATTGCACACCAAGGATAGCTCCATAGGTTGCTTGAAGGTGAAAGTGACCAGGTCAACGCTCCTGTTGCATATCCTAGATGGATATGCCAGTCGGTTTGTAGTTGGACCATTAGATCGTCTGGTTTCTTGATAAAAAAAAAGCTAGAAATTTCTTACCAGGTCGATAGCTCTGATACCAGGTGTAAGGCGGATGGATCGCCAAGCCGGATCTGTAGCGGATTTGAGAGAAGGAATGACAGCCCTAGGGCTAGCTGCGCCAGAGAGAGGGGTGGATGGCGCTGCTGAGCAGCCGTCACCGTTGCCTGCACGGCCTAGAGGTAGGATAGATCGTAGGCGCCCGGGCAGCGGCGGCACAGTGGAGCTAGGGACCAAGAGCTAGAGAGCTAGAAAACAGAATGAAATTACCCCTTACTCAATTTGACTCCTAAGCAACCTAGACCTTAGTTGACTTGCAAGCCAAATTTTGTTAAACTCTAGACTCTTCCTAAACCCTAGGTGTACCATGTGAGGCAACCGATGACCCATTAGGTGCGCCTCTACCTGGACCGCATGGGCCCCCCTTGGGCCCTTGGCGCGCCTGCTCTGGCAGCCTACTCCATATCCCTAACAACATCGTAATAAAAATCTTCTAGATTTTGACCCATGAAATGGCCTCCCAAAACACACACGTGTGTGTGGCAGTTTAGTGTCTATAGGGGCTACCTTAAGTTAAATAATATGTATAATAAATATTTTAATATATGAATTATAAGCCTTCCTAATCATCTTAGACCTAACTTTTAAGTGAACGATCTATTTTAGTTATTTGCCTTTGCTTTTGAGTCAAGCCATATAGGAATGAAGTAAGGATTGCAAAGCTAAGCTGGTTTTGCTAAGGTACTCCAAAGTGAATTTGATCGTAGATCTAATACCATATTACCTCCTAGGAGGTACTAGATTCAATATTTATTTTATATTATTTAAATCTAAAATAGGGAAAATATCTTCTTAATAGAAATCAAGTTTTTCATGCATGATTGTACCAGATCTAATCTCTTTTACTATTCCTCTCACGTGAACATGACTTGCCTTTCTCATGAGTAGATGTAATATTTCTTTACCCTCTTGTACGTGAACATGCATGGAAATTATTCATGAGTTACGGCATGGCTTTGTTAAAAAAAAATAACGTGACATGGGCAGCCTCTCTATACGTGGCATGCATGAAATTGTTCAAAAGAAAGTTAAAAAAATGTGACAAAGGTTGCCACCATGTGACACAAATTGTTTGAAAGAAAGTAAAAACATGCAGTGGTCGTTCCCTTTTCATCCGTGACATGGATTTGTTAAAACAAAAAACGTGACTGGATCCACGTGTAATCAGCGGATAGCGTGAGGGATGCTGTTATTACTGGGATTTAGTTTTTCCATATTATTTTGTTTCTTTAAATGTTTATTTATTTAAAAAATTGATGTTTGTGATTCATTCGAATTCTTACCTCCTACGACTCTACGAGGTAATCGTAGTACTTTAGCATTGCCCAAGCCTGTCGTCTATCATTTGGTGAAGTTCAAGGAATTTTATTCCTTGACTGTTGATGGCTCCGAGAAACCACAGGGATAGGGATTACCTGTTGTATGTTTTTTATACAAACACAAATACTCATATACATGCATGCATACTTATTCCTTTTAGTACAAGAACATAACGAAAACGATCGGAAACAGTTGGAAACGAAATTGCATTATCGGAAACAAATCTCGGTCAGTCAGAAATTATAAACACATCCAAGACATTGGACTAGCAGATAACAAGATTTTGAAATGAACCGAGGATACATACATACATACATACATACATACAGTACATACATACATACATACATACATACATACATACATACATACATACATACATACATACATACATACATACTTACTTACTTACTTACTTACTTACTTACTTACTTACTTACTTACTTTAAAAATGAGTCATCATTGCTCGAGTGGACTAATTAGAGAATACTAGGCAAAGAACTAGCATTCATCATACGTATCATGTGCATTTATAAATACAACACATACCTCCTCCCTTCTTTGAACACAAAGGCCAAAGGGAAAGCGGCTATCCCTACCCTTCCATGCACTTCATTCTCTCGTGCTCAGTGACACTCTAGTCTCTAGCTAGTCAGTCATGGCCTTTTATGCGATAGCTGCTCTTCTTTGCACACTACTTCAAAGTGAGCTCTACATGCACCTATACATAAGCCAAGTGTCCGTGGGCGCAAACAAAAACCAAGTCGTAGTGGTAAACACGGGAGGCTTTGGGAATACTGTCATTACAGATTGGCCTATAACTGACGGGCCAGCACCCAATGCAACTGTTGTTGGACGTGCCCAAGGGATGCATTTTCTGTCATCAAGCGCGGCTAAAAACAGCTGGTACACGTCCATGAACTTAGTGTTCAAGGACACAAGGTAGGCTCTTTTTGCTAACACATACTCACTCCGTTCCAAAATATAAGTCATTCTAACTTTCTTAGAGAGTCAAACTATTTTATCTTTGACCAAAATTATAGAGATGACTTCAAAGATTTATGATACCGAATAGCTATACTATGAAAATATATCTAATGAAGATTCTAATGGTACTTATTTGATATCATAAATGTTACTATGTTACTTTATTGTATAAATTTGGTCAAAGTTGAGAAAGTTTGACTCTCCAAGAAAGTTAGAATGACTTATATTTTGGAACAGAGGGAGTAACAAATGCAGACATATTTGTGTAATAAAGTTGTTTTGCAGTTACATTGGTTTAGTTATTGTTAAAAGTCGATCCAAGACAGTAGTACTATGAGCTGCAATATTATTAGTTGTCTATCTTTAAATATTGCATTGTAAAATGTTCTCATTATGTGTGACACTTGTTTATAAAAAGTAGGTTTCCCGGGTCCTCGCTTCAGGTGATGGGCACTATTCTAAAGGACGGTCAGTGGAGCATTAGTGGCGGAACTGGAGAATTTACTATGGCACGTGGTATTGTTAACTACAAAAAAATCCAGGACACTGGTTATTCAAATATTAGAGAACTCCACGTGCATGCATACTACACTCCTATGAACTCATCATGGGTAAGTACTAAGTACCTAGGGCCAAGTCTCTAAGAAGTATGTCTGGAAATTTTCTTCTAAATATTCCACAAAAGGCAAATTTCCATATATATACTTAATATAAAGATATTTCTTGTTTCACTCTAACTTATGCAGGTTTCCGGCTATCTTGGTTGTAACTCCTGGAAGCTCGGGGCTTGACAATAATTGTAGGCTGGGAGATGAGCTCCATATGCAACGTCATCCATCAATAAACATACGACAACATGCATGCCATACAAGATCTATTTACAGCCTTTTCCTATATATCACTACTACAAAAAATATTTTAGGAGACACTGCCAAAACATTTTCCGAGACGTTTACAAAAAATATCCGCCTCTGTTAATGGGAGTGATTAACGGAGGCGGTTACATTCATTTTAGGAGGTGGTAACATTTTACCGTCTCCTAAAATCGATTAATGGAGGCGGTTATTGTAACACAAACGAGAGCACAAGTTCAGAATTGAATTGAATAAGATATGGATTTTAAGAAGAAAAAGGATAGCTACTTGAATATGACGTAAGAATGATATATCACCATGAAGCAACAATAATCAAGATAGGTATTAAATAGATAAACAGATGAACATAGCTATGTTGATGGGAAAAAGAAACTTGATGACGTGAGGAAGGATTGCACCAGGTGAAACAATTGATTATCCAAGGGATAGAGAATGACGAATAACAGAAAGAGATTTCGGATGTTTGGTCCTACAAGAAGTATACAACACACATCCTAATTATTTTTGCTATAGGAAGTCATAATTATTGCATAGCTATGACGTGAACAAGTACTCAGCTTGTACGCATAAATGCACTGAGCCTTGTTTGCCTGCATGCACACAAAGTTACGGCTGGCACTGTTTGCTTGCACGAGATGGCACGCACATCTCTCGGAAGCAGTTAGTGCAGACTAGAGAAAAGAGAAGACTGGCGTGCAGAGGTTCTCACCAGCAATGAGCAAGTTGAGTTCGGCCAGACGCGAGACGGATGGTGACGATGACGGCTCGCGGCAACGCAGGGCATGGCGCACATGAGCGGACCACCAAGGAGGAGTCGAGCAGCAGCACAGTCTCTTCATGACCGTACCGGGCCTGCACCGGCAGTGTGCATGGGGAAGCTACGGCAGACGGAGATCCTTGTAGACGAAAGACTGAGGGTGAGCAGTAAAACAAAACGGGTGCAGGATGACCACCCTGATAGCGTGTTCACCCACCGCGGCGGATTATGGAAGTGGCCAAATTTGGAGAAGACGATGACCGCTTAGATCAACGGCGACACCAGGATGGCCTTCGCGATGGCTCGGCCAAGTTCGATTCAGGAATAAACTTTGCCGGCGCTAGGTTTCGTCAGCAGCGGACTTCTTCATGCGGCTGCCGTGACGGCGTCTTGGGGCTGCTGTGTCGGGAGTTACGGCGCTAGGGTGAGGTGGCGACTGCCGAGATTGATTTATGGAGAAGAACGTGGAGGTGGCAATAGGCCGGGTGCGCACAGGGGCTCCAAGCGTCCAGTGGACGGAGAGAGTTGGATACGGATTCAACTAAAGGCCTGTGGAGCCTTCGGTGGCTGTTGGACCTTGGCACCTCGGCCCAATGCATGGACAATGGTACAAGTCAAACACACACGCTTAAGCCCAAAATAAACGTAGAAAAGGAAGTAGAATAGACAAGTAAAAGAATTCACGAGGACTGAATTCTTGCTGGAACAAGATATCAGCATGGCATCACCAGAGTATAATTAGGAAATAGAATAAACGTGACAAAAGAGTAACAAGTATGCAGGAGTTGCTAGACCTTCCATGGTGATCATTGATGGTTCTTCGTGTCTCGCCAGCGGCGGGAATGGACAGAGGTTGCCGGAAACGACAACAGATGACGGAGTTGGCTGTTGGCTTGAGGGCTCCTTCGGCAAAGGAAGGAGGATGGCGAACGACGACGGACGTAGATCGACAAATTGGGCAGCAAAGCTCGTCGGCAGCTCAAAGATACTTTCGGACACGACGAATCCAAATAAAATATTTGGAGCTCATGAAGAGGATTATAGAGCCTTTTGATAAATAGATTTAGCTCCAGGAAGAGGAGAATAAATTCTAGGAAAGGTCTAGAAAATTCTCAAAGGAACCTAGACGTTAGATAAACATGTTTTTCAAAACTAAGCACTCATGAAACACGAAGATGCTTCGGCATGAATGCAACACACAGAGAAAAACTTATTTAATTTTAGAAAACAAACAATTGTTTTTTTTCTACGCTAAATTCTCTGTAAAATAAATAAATGTTGGAAAAATTTAAAATTGAGTGAAAATCGTTGTTTATTTTTCTTTAAATTCACATCCTGGAATTGGAGAATTTCAGGGTGTGACATGCTACC
>CM027121.1:43412368-43651614 GCA_015476505.1 Urochloa ruziziensis | reverse complement strand
TACAAGTCATACGACTAATTTCCATATCGAGAAGAGTCCTTGCAGTACTCCATTGATGAATTCCATTGATCATGAGGCGCCCGAAAAGTCATCCAAACCACTCTTGCAGTGTATTCAGGAAGCCCCCGGCAAGTTGTACTCATTTGGCGAGTTATACTTCAAAGCACTTGATAACTGGTACTTGAAGATCACTACTCATACTGTGGAGTAGACTCTAGAGTACTTTCAAATAAGTACTCAGAGATTTGAAATCACTACTCGCCTTGTGGAGTAGACTCTGTAGTACTTTCAAATAAGTACTCAGAGATTTGAAGTTACTACTCGCCTTGTGGAGTAGACTCTGTAGTACTTTCAAATGAGTACTCAGAGATTTGAAGTTACTACTCGCCTTGTGGAGTAGACTCTGTAGTACTTTCAAATAAGTACTCAGAGGTTTGAAGTTACTACTCGCCTTGTGGAGTAGACTGTAGTACTTTCAAATAAGTACTCATAGATTTTATAACTGGTACTTGAAGATCACTACTCATACTGTGGAGTAGACTCTAGAGTACTTTCAAATAAGTACTCTGAGATTTGAAATCACTACTCGCCTTGTGGAGTAGACTCTGTAGTACTTTCAAATAAGTACTCAGAGATTTGAAGTTACTACTCGCCTTGTGGAGTAGACTCTGTAGTACTTTCAAATGAGTACTCAGAGATTTGAAGTTACTACTCGCCTTGTGGAGTAGACTCTGTAGTACTTTCAAATAAGTACTCAGAGGTTTGAAGTTACTACTCGCCTTGTGGAGTAGACTCTGTAGTATATTCAAATAAGTACTCATAGATTTTGAAATCACTACTCTTATTATGGAGTAGACTCTGTAGTACTTTTGTTGGGGGGTAGACTTCGGAAAGTACCCCCTCCCCACCTTGGGGGGTTTTGACCGTGTTTTCAGCCTTGTCTTCATGTCTGATGAAGTTTCAGGGTCAGGCGCGGTCCGGAAGACGGGCGCTGGATTCCCGAAGGCGAACCCGAAGGCACCCTCGGGTTCGGAACCGGAGATGGCGTCCGGCGAATCGCGTTGGGGGAACCCGAAGATACCCGCGGAAGAGCGGGCTGAATTCCACCTCGACCCAAGACCGAAGATCGCGGCGAGAGGCAAGGCGAAAACAGGAAACCGAAGACCCCCTCGTGTTTTCGAGTGGGCCCAGCTGACGGGAGCATCCCATGGAGTGTATAGTCTGTAATGTCCAAGAATATTCCAGGAATCAAGTAGTTGCTAGGGGCAGGATTGTAATTGTACTTGATGTCGGTTCGCCTTCCTATAAATAGAGGAGGTTTTTGTAACTAAAGGGAGGATGATCATTTTATTACAGTTGGAATATATGATTAATTATATTGCATCGGAACTCCGAGAGTTAGAGTCGAGTCCGTTTCCGAGGGGGGCCACGCCTCTCATTTTCCGCACTCCCCTCGGTTCGTTTTCTAGATTGTTGGTGATGGAGTCCACTCCGCGGCTGTCCTACACCCAACAACTTTCAAATAAGTACTCAGAGATTTTGAAAACACTACTCTTATTATGGAGTAGACTCTGTAGTACTTTCAAATAAGTACTCAAAAATTTGAAATCACTACTCTTCTTGCCGAGTAGACTCTGTAGTACTTTCAAATAAGTACTCAAAGATTTGAAATTACCACCCCGTCCTGTCACCGGCTGCCGCCGAGCACCATCACACCGATCACCGGCCGCGCCGCGGATCGTCATCCATCCCATCCCCGAAGTTGTCGCCACCCAATCCCGCGACGGGAGCCGCAACCACTAATTTTACATCTTACTCTTATAATGCCTACAACGTCAGATTTTATGATGATTGAACGCTCTAGATTAATATAAAGAGTTCATGTTGACTACATCTCTAATTTAGTAATTTTTTTAAAACACGTGCCTGTGGCACGTGCCCTTTTGCTAGTATGTCCAAGCAATCAAACATATTTTTTCAGATATAAACGTGCGTGGACGAAGAAACTGAAAGAAAACAGGAAGCAATATATATCGCACTAATCGAGTGCCAAATGAAGCGTCGTGTTTGCAGAGGCTGATTGACAGATTCCATGCAGGAGAGACCAACCTGCCCGGGTTCAAATTCAGAGTGTCATGAGCCGTTCAAGCGCTAGTCGATGCCAATGAGTTTTAATCAAGCAATTTTAATAACCATGTAGAGATGAATTCAAACGAATAATTTTATTATTTTTATCACTAGTAGTACAAACAATTTGTATTTTGTTATTTCAAAGTTACTTATATATTTTTTTTCTTTTCATTACCTTCAAACTTCCATGGTAACCTTTCCTGTACGACCTTTAAACAATGTCGCCGTCGCCTCCTGCTTGTGGCGGCTGCACGTACTCCACAGGAGCCATCCTCCAGACTGCATTCTTAGCCCATGGCTCTGACGAATAAATCCGAATCACTGTTCCATCATATAGATGCCCATTCAGAGCGTTGAGGGTCTGGAGGTGTCCATGAGAACTCTAACTTCATGAAAACCGCCTTCGAAATCTTTGCCCTCTGTCCACAGCATCGAGTGATCCACACATTCATGGCCATGGTAGGAAGCTAGCTGCACCTGCAGCAGCAGCAGCAGCCAGAGGAGTTGGTTGTTGGAGAATGTCATGACCAATAGCTTGATCAAGCCAAATTAAAAGGTGCATGGTGTTAACTGTAAGTTACCGGTACTAAACCGTCTTGGCGTGGTGCGTGTTTGTTATGTTAGAAAATTATGTACTTTCGGTGATATTTTAATTCCAAAATTAAACATAGCATTCAACAATATACTCATGATTGAAAAGAGTTATAGCAGATATGTGCACGTGTTCAGATTTAACTCATATTTAAATAAGAACACAAATAACAAATTAAGAGGAGGGGTATCAGATTATACCCAAAAGTGGGACCAGTGACAGAGCCACCGATTGCACTGTTATCAACTGGAGATTCACCCGTCATGGTGTTTCTCGTAGGTTGACCTTGTTCGGTGTAGCCGTACGAATGCGATGCAGGAAGCGGCTGATGCAGTGCAGATGGCCTTCGGGATGTAGTCGCGCTGTTCACTTGGGGAACACAGGTACGGCCACCGGGAAGTAGTCGATCGCAGCTAGCAGAGGAGGAAGACGACGACGCGTGGGGTAGACGAACAGTGCGCCGGTGAAGACGACACAGTTCTGGGCGAGCAGTCGCATGAAGACGCTCCCCAGAAACCTGATTGCCCGGCTATCCCGAGCAGGATCTCGCTGAGGACAACCGGAACGGAGGCACCTGCTCTCACCGGATCTGTGCGCGCAGAAGGCCGGCGATGGAGATGGAAGGAGCGCAGCAGAGGGTGTGATTCTTAGGTAACCCGGGATGAGAAAGGAAGGAGATTATATATTGCTGGCGGAGGAAGGGGGATGCACCTGGACGGGTTCTATTCGAGAAAGGGAAATCAATCAGCCACTGAATTCCCTTTATTGCGAATAACTTTCTAACGGTGCAAAACCTTCCCCCCCGCCACGCAGGCTCAGGCTCAAGCTCAGGCTCGGCTCGGCACGTCACGTCACGTCACGCCTCTCCACGCCCACGCCCACGCCCACGGCCTCGGCCCGGCGAGGCGAGCGAGCGCGCGCGCGTGGCTCGCCGATCTCCTCTAGCCAACTTCACAAGCGGTGTGCCCATAGTCCACCATTTAAGTTGGTTGGGATTCTCCTTAATTTCTCATACGGTATTAATCATATTTATTGTCAACATTAATTAGTGGGCTTTTAATTCTTTATTATTGAGGAATAAATAGGCTAGGCCCATTAATTCCAACAATCCCCACCAAGAATTTTAAGCCATACTAAGAAATGTTACCATACCCCTTTGGTATACCGGTTTTTGATGGAGATTGTTAAGTTGAACTTCCATCTAGAACAAGGGCTACACTTATCTACAATTGTACAATGGACTATGCCTTGAATTGCTAGTTTTGTGCAAACAAGTTTCACCAGAGCTCTATACTGATACTAGGCTGCAACACATCTCCGCTGTTTTGGAGTCATACTCCATGCCTTTTTCATAAGTTTCTAGAGGTATGATAACATTTCTTAGTATGGCTTAAAATTCTTGGTGGGGATTGTTGGAATTAATGGGCCTAGCCTATTTATTCCTCAATAATAAAGAATTAAAAGCCCACTAATTAATGTTGACAATAAATATGATTAATACCGTATGAGAAATTAAGGAGAATCCCAACCAACTTAAATGGTGGACTATGGGTACACCGCTTGTGAAGTTGGCTAGAGGAGATCGGCGAGCCACGCGCGCGCGCGCTCGCTCGCCTCGCCGGGCCGAGGCCGTGGGCGTGGGCGTGGGCGTGGCGAGGCGTGACGTGACGTGACGTGCCGTGCCGAGCCGAGCCTGAGCCTGAGCCTGCGTGGCGGGGGGAAGGTTTTGCACCGTTAGAAAGTTATTCGCAATAAAGGGAATTCATTGGCTGATTGATTTCCCTTTCTCGAATAGAACCCGTCCAGGTGCATCCCCCTTCCTCCGCCAGCAATATATAATCTCCTTCCTTTCTCATCCCGGGTTACCTTAGAATCACACCCTCTGCTGCGCTCCTTCCATATCCATCGCCGGCCTTCTGCGCGCACAGATCCGGCGAGAGCCGGTGCCTCCGTTCCGGTTGCCCTCAGCGAGATCCTGCTCAGGATAGCCGGGCAATCAGGTTTCTGGGGAGCGTCTTCACGCGACTGCTCGCCCAGAACTGTGTCGTCTTCACCGACGCACTGTTCGTCTACTCCACGCATCGTCGTCTTCCTCCTCTGCTAGCTGCGATCGACTACTTCCAGGTGGTCGTACCTGTGTTCCCCAAGTGAACAGCGCGACTACATCTTAAAGGCCATCTGCACTGCATCAGCCGCTTCCTGCATCGCATTCGTACGGCTACACCGAACAAGGTCAACCTACGAGAAACACCATGACGGGTGAATCTCCAGTTGATAATAGTGCAACCGGTGGCTCCGTCACTGGTCCCACTTTTGGGTATAATCTGATACCCCTCCTTTTAATTTTGTTATTTGTGTTTTTATTTAAATATGAGTTAAATCTGAACACGTGCACATATCTGCTATCACTCTTTTCAATCATGAGTATATTGCTGAATGCTATATTTAATATTGGAATTAAAATATCACCGAAAGTACATAATTTTACACGTTCACCATGGCTTGCCCCGTTGCCTTGTTCACCAGCGCAAACGCCTTTCGGCCTTCACCGTCAGTCACATTCTCGGTGTAGCGGTAGTCCTTGTACCATTGCTGCTAAGTGTATAACGGTATATATATCACGCTACGTTGTTGTGCGTGCTATGAAAATTAAATCATGTGTGCTAATAGTAATGGATTTTTTCATGTAGCAAAATCTGGACAATATGATTGGAATGCATGTTCAACATCGCCAAATCCTAAAAAGAAAATGAAAAGGCACTGAGAGAGTAGATAGATAGGCTTCAGTGGATCTGGTGTTTGAGTGTTTCTGGCCAACTGGGCTTACCTGAGACTCTCTACGGGTCGCCATTGGCAAGCACGACCTGATTGCCACGAACACCAACGTTGTACCTGGCACCCTCCCTGCAGAATATCCAGAAAAGCTTCTGCGCCATGGATGACCTCGAGCAGATGAGCTTCCAGTTCCAGGGCAAGCTGTGAAGCTCTTCTAGTATAGGGGAGGCCGGCTACCTTCCTTGAACCGAATTACTAGTGAGCTGGGTCAGCTGTCAGCCTACCATCTTATACTCTGCTCGGATGGCTCATCGTCGGATGCCCCCTGCGTTTCAATGAGCTGACAAGGTCACGTAGCAGTTGGGTGGATCTTATCTTTTGGATCAATCATAATGAGCCGACATGGCAATACATTGTTTAGGACCTCGATTCCCTGTCATCCCTTTTGTATAGAATGCTTCAGTTGGGATATCTATAGATTGATTAGGACCGAGTTAACCTGTCAGCACGTTATATATGTGCTCCAATATTATATCTACCCGTTTTCCGTTACACAGGCATCAATCTGAATATTCTTTGCACCGTACCAATAATGGATTGGTTCATCCCATGTGTAGGCAGGCCTGCTAATGGAACAAGGAATGGATATACATAGGG
Source organism: Urochloa ruziziensis (assembly GCA_015476505.1). NCBI lineage: Eukaryota > Viridiplantae > Streptophyta > Magnoliopsida > Poales > Poaceae > Urochloa > Urochloa ruziziensis. The sequence continues at coordinate 43,645,460 of CM027121.1, read as the reverse complement.
TTTGGTTGCTAATATCGTAGAGGGAGGTGACAAATTTTTGCAGTATGCTGATCGATGACACTGTTTTTCATTGCTTAAACAGAAACTTACATCATTTGATCTTTTACTATTTTTGCAAGGCACTAGGAAAAAACACAATTATCACATGATGAAGTGTGGGAACTTTGAGCAGACCAAGTATACAGAGGATTGTTAATTCAGCTTAGCTTCTTTGCGGTGAAACCTTCCCATCTGAGTTCATGTATCTCCAACTCAGCACGCGATGCATTCACATGTACTATAGTTCTAGTGATAGGCGACGTGCTCGCTGACAACTGAATGCCTATTATGACTTCATCATCAACCTCATGTCTGTTGGTTAGTCTCTCAGAGGCATTTATTGGTAGGGTGTGCATATGCATGAATTCGTAGGGGTGTGAGTTCACAGCGTGTATATCATCGTTTTTGTTTATATTGTGTTTTGTGAAACAAAAAGAGCATTGGATGATTAGGTTTTATGAATGTCAAAACAATGAACAGTCCTTTTGCTATCAAATGCATTCTAGAATGGAGAGATTGGGGGAAATAAAATAGTGTACAATTTGTCAAGGAGGAATTATCTAGACCAAAGAAGTATCTATCGGATCAAGGGGGAAGAGAGGTTTGTTGGAAGTAAAACAGTGGTATTTGCTTGGTCTAGTTATTCAAATGATAAGTAGCATACAAACCGGTTTGTAATAGGAACCGGTTGTGATATCGGATCCGAAATTTCTATCAACCAGGCTTTATAATTTTTGCGTCCGTCTCTTCTCCCTCCCGCCCTCAGCCTTATCCTCTCCCGTTCCTCAGCCTTATCCTCTCCACCCACCCCCGTTCCTCTCCACCCTCCCTCCCTCACAGCGCGCCTCTCCGCTCTGCCCCTCCCTTTCCTCCGCAGCGCGCCGCTCCGCTCCGCCCCTCCCTCCCTTCCCCAGCACGCACCCCTCCCTTACGCTCCTCTGTCTCCGCTCCCCTCCCCCCTCCGCTCGTCCCTCACTGGAGATGTGAGGAGCAACGGCAGGATGAGGTGCTGCGGCGGCTTATGGTGAGCAGCGGCGGCGGACACAAGATGAGGAGCGGCGGGATCTCGAGGACTGGACGAGGAGTGGCGGGATCTCGAGGAGCGACGGACACCGGAAGAGGAGCGACAGCGGAGGGATCTTGAGCGCCTCAGACGGCAGGTCATGGAGGAGCGATGGCGGCGCACGGGGGTGGAGCTGCTGAGCAGTAGAGCAGTGGAGGTGGCGCGGGATCCTGGCGGCGCCAGTCCCACTCCTCCCCCATCCCACTCCGGCAGGCGCAGGATCCGGCGGAGGAGCTGAAGCGGCGCAGGGGACGAGCTGTCGTGGCGCTGGGGAGGGGCCCGGTCGGCGGGGTTAGTGAGTGTGGGGTCCATTTTTTTGTTTTTAAATAGGCTTCACAGCCGGTTTTGAACACCCGGTTGTGATGGAGAGACTATCACAGCCGCTTTAACAGATCCACCTCCCAAAACCGGCTGTGATAGCTCTTCCCAACCGACTGTGATAGTGGTTTGTGTAGTGGTATAGGGGTACTTTCCTTGTAACATCAAAATGAATATGTTTTCATATTTAATGTCATTTGCAAAAGAATGTTGTCATGCAATCACCTTACTTTTTTTGCCTTTTCATTTTCCTGCTTCTTCCTTATCTTCTTCCCCTCCTCTGTCCCTGTCGAACCCCCACTGGTGCTCAGCCCCGCCGGCCATGGAGAGCTCACAGAGGCCATGGAGCCACGCGGCGCTCGAACCCACCGGCCTTGGCAAGCGGGCGCAAGTCACGCGGAGCTCGGCCTGGCCGACCAAGGCAGGCGCGCAGCTCAGCCCCGTTGGCCTTAGCAGGCGAGTGCGGCTCACGCGGATGACGTGGAGGCAAGAGCTCCCCCGCCGGCCATGCAGGGCGCCTCAAAGCTGTCCCCTACAGGCCATGCCCAATCCATGGAGGGCGCGGCGGAGCTCCCCCGCCGGCCATGGCGGATGCCGTGGAGGCCGGCAACACCGGCCATGGAGGGTGCCACGGATCTCGCCTCTGCTGCCCATAAATGGTGCCACGGAGCTCACCCGTGTCGACCTTTCCCACTCGCCCTGCCCTCACTCATCAGACGGAGATGATGCCGTGGACACACTACGCCTAAAATGTTGCTTATGTGACGTCGGAGTTTCGTCATTAAAAAAGCATTTTTCGTCTTTAAAAATCATCCATGATGAAAAAATGACGGAATCAGGTTCGTCGTTAAGCGAGCGTCATAAATGTACTTCCATGACGAACTGACCGGTTTCGTCATTGAAGTGATTGCTTCAATGACGAAATCTGTTGTGTCATAGGACTGTTTTGCTTCTATGACGACAGCTAAATTTAGTCATTGAAGCAAAAAAATCCACGTGGCGCCGTCATCCCCGTTCGCTGACGTGGCGCCGTCAACTGGAGCCGTGAACTCTGTTAGCTGACATGTTTCCTCTCCACGCTGGCATTTGACGTGGCCGCAGCGTGGCGAGTGACGTGGCTGCAGTCGTGGCATCATCCCAGGCGTCCACGCATCACGATTTCATTCGTCCACATGTTGACTGTTCATTGGCGCACGTGTCATTGTTCCCGTCGTGAATGTGCGGTCATTTCGTTGGCCCATGTGTTCCGTTCCTATTTGTCCACGTGTTCATTTCCTATTTGTCCACGTATCGCTTTTCGGTGGCGCCACGTACCCTTTTTCACTGACGTACGTGGCGTAGTTTTATTGGATTACGTGGACCAATTGAAACAGGACACGTGTCTTATTTTTATTTGTCCACGTGTCACGTTTTGATTCGCCCACGCGTCGAATGTCTACCATACCAGGTATCGTCTTTTTATTCGTCAACACGTCGTGGTTTCATTTGTCCACGTTTCTTCTTTTTATTCGTCCACGTGTCGCTCCATGGTGAGGCCACATCATGGGCTTTACCAGCCCATTCATCACATTATTATACCAGAAATTACAAATCGTTCACAGAAAATTCAGTACAATTACATCAAACCCAACTGAGTGTAGAAAACGAGGACAAAGTTCACCGCACGATCAAAGTTTGGATCCACACAACAGAATGCCAAGTGTATCAACAACAGTTCCACAGATATAGGATCAAGCCTGAGAAGAGGTACCAGTTTGGCTTGACCGAAAGAGCTTCATGAGGAGTAGCTGGCTCTCTTCCTGAGCCGAGGCAAGCCTTTCATCTGCTGCTTCACTCCTATTCAGCTCTTCGATTGTATGAAGGAGACATGCTAAAGATCTTGATAAGGATTGCATTGGAATCTGCTTGTTGCTTCTTCAGCTCCTCAAACTACATCTGCGTCCTTGCCATCAATTCCTCTGCTGCTTCAGTTTTCTTCTTGAGGTCTTCCACTTGTTCATGGAGATGAGCTGAACCTTGCTCATGAGAAGCTATTGAAGGCTGCAAATTCCAATGACCAGCTATTAGTGCACTGACTTGATGAGCATGGCAACCAACATAAATTGAAATCTATACATCGAGCGAATTAAAAAATTCCCGGATAGACAAACAAGCATGTATAGGGCGTTACACTTGCTTCACTAGCTGTGTCGCTCATTTCATGATGGCAGTTGGTATCAGACATTGAAGGCTTCTACTGCATCCTTGTTCTTTTCCTGAAGAAAATGGTGGTTAGGCAGACAGCAAAATAAAATTAAGAAGAAATACAAAATGGTTTCAAGCATAATAAGCATTAAAAAATGCAATCATGTCAACCAAGTAGAAATAAGTGGTAAACACTAGGTCCAAGGTGTCGTTGGTTAGTTAGAAGATTGTTGACCCTTACATAGGAATGCAATGTTTTAACCTGACAGCGAGATCCTTTTGCTCGAACGCAGCTGAGTTTACGGCGGTTACGCTTGTTCTGATCAAAAATTGCCTGCAAGAGATGTATGTGTAAGCATCGACCACTAGTACATATTGCAAAGTCGAACGAGAAATAAACATTGCAATTATATATTGGAAAATGTGATACGACAAAAAATACCTTGTACTTTGAAGATGACCATCTGTCTGCAAGTCTACACCACTGTACATCGGACATGTACGAGACAGGTGATGTTGTCCGGACCTCATCAGCAGGGATGCCAACAAAGTAGTGCTGCTTCAACTTATACTGCCTCTGCCATATCCCTGACCTCATTACAAGATGTTGTCCTACAATCAGTCACTGGACGGGCATGTTTATTTTAAGGCTAAATTAGATCCATACCACTAAAATATCCAATGTATAGACATAAAGCATCAAAATATTCCAAGTATAGATATATGGCATCTAAAGATTTATAGTTACAGCCATAGACCATTCAGTTTGCTTCAGTTATCATGATCATTAGTGTTTGTTACTACCAATACAGTATTACTGTTGGTGGTCGTTATGATACGATTTCGCCACCAACATTCCGTCATATTTCAGGCTCATCCTGCTCACAACAAAGTAAAATTGATTATTTCTAATGAGTTCCACAAGTTTTGTATAATTTGTGAGTGCAGGAGCAATCAAGCAAAAGAGGAGTCACTTTGGGCACAGGCCGACCAGCCCCCTTCTGTGGCCCCTTGCCACGTCTTTGATCCAGAAGATCACAAACACAACACCAATGATCCTGAAACGTGCGATCAACGTCGGTTTGATCCAAGGATCCGAAAGGCCTAAGCTACACTTGCATGGATTGAAGGGCCCACCAACCTTGGATTCTCAGACAGCTTTGATCCGAAGCAACCGTTACCGACCTCAGGGATCAATCCAGAGCGTCCCTAAAGAAGGCGGTGCCACGGGGCAGCCAGACCAGGCCGATCGGCTGGCCTAGGCCGGTCGGCCTCCCCCTGAGGCCGCCACGTGTCCCCCCTTCGCGTGGCAGTTAAGCACAAGCTTAGCTTAAGCTTGACGCCGGCAACCGCCTCTGAAGACTATAAAAGGGACCTCCTTCCACCTTGAGTAACACACCATCCAAAGGAGAGAAGAGTTCCCATCTTTAGAGTTAGATTAGGGAGAGAGTGGGTGAGTTGCTTGGGTGACAGCCAAGCTTTGTAGAGAGAGTCCGGGATTTCCTCTCGGTCTTATCTCAACATTTCCGCCCCAGAGGAATATACTTCAGGAGTTATCTTCAGTAAGTCCTCGGTCTCTTGCCTTTAGTACCTCTCTAGTTCACGAATTACCTTTCAGCAAGTTATCTTATTTATTTGATCTGCGGGTACCTGAGTCTGCGCGAGTGACAGCGACTCTTGTTTGGGGTTTCCTCTATAGCCCTTTGCGTTGGGTGGAGGTCAGTGGCTGAAAGCTTAGGCATGGTGCCTGTGCTAGGCTAGCCACCTCAGGTTGTGTTGCACTCCACAGAACTGCAGTGGTAGGCGGCAGGTGGTGACAGTCCTGTCCGTCCTTTGTACTCCACCACGTTCGGGTGTACTCATAACAGTAGTGCTGAGCCCGGAAGAACCTCTCTCTCATCCCGTTCTGAGTTCTTCCCGTTCTAGCCGTCGAAGCAGATCAGATTAGATATAGATAGTTTGTCTGGGGTAACGAGTAGCTAACTAAAGTCAAGCTCTCTACCCGCTTACCTTGTGCTCCCTGGTGGGTCCGTTTAGAAAAGTTCTAGGCTAGTCGCGTCTACCGTTCCTTGGATTCGATATCCAGGTTCTTACTCCCCTGGTGAAAGGCTACATCGTACTCCATGCGCTTGCGGATTTAGTTAGGCTAAGGAGTGCCAACAATTACAAAGGTAGAGAAAAACTAATAAAATGCCAACAAAATAAACGGCCACCAAACATGACCACAAGGATGGCAAAGCATCCGCCCAATAGCACGAACACGACGGCAAAGCATCCGCCCAGACGAAGGTGGCAAAGCATACACCTAACCAAGCACGACCATAGCGGCAAAGCATCCGCCCAAAGTGATCACCAAGCAACGACTACGGCAATGTAACCGCAACATAAGAACGACGACAATGGGATCACCTAAGCAAGACCATGACCTCATAAGCTAGACAATTCTAGTACAGACGGAGAGAGAGAGAGAGAGAGAGAGAGAGAGAGAGAGAGAGAGAGAGAGAGAGAGAGAGAGAGAGAGAGAGAGAGAGACCTCTAGGATGGTCGATCTTGCAGATTCAGTGCAGCGTTACTCGGCGAGGGGGTAGCAGATCTACTGCAGCAGTAGACGTCGACGGGGAAGCAGATTCGGTAGAGCCAGTAGCAGTCGGGGAAGCAGATGCAGGGGGAGGGAGTGGCCGACGAGGAAGCAGATCCGGTAGAGCCAGTAGCAGTCAGGGAAGCAGATGCAGGGGGAGGGAGTGGCCGACGAGGAAGCAGATCCGGTGCTGAGGCAGTTGCCGACAGGAACCAGATCCGCTCAAGTATGCTTATCGTCGTCGGTGGAGGGAGTCGCCAATGACGAAGCAGCTCCGGTGCGGATGCAGTGGACGACGGGGAACCAGAGTGGCTCGGGTGTGCTTTAGCGTCGTCGGCGAAGGGGAAAGACTGTGCAAAAGTGGATGGGGAAGGCGAGAGGTGGAGGCGGATCTGAGCCGAGCAAGAGAGAAGGGGCAACGGATATGGCAGGGCGCAGATTGGATTGCCAAAAATGCCCTTGATGGACAATGTAACGTAGACACCTAGGCATGAGGGTACAAGGGACATTTCACGTGAAATTTTTTGGCTTCCGTGGCTTTGGGGCCCCGAAAAATATTCGAACCATCGCCCTCGACTGACCCAAGGACCCCACACGTCGGGATGCTACATGATGAAAGCTGACTAATTCTTTATTTTCTTTTTGGTTAGGATGCTCACCAGTGCCTACCGCCCGGTAAAGCTGACTATTTCTTCAACAGGGTTGTTTCTCTTTTGAATCTCGGATTGTGAATTGAATTATACTTTCTCCCTCAGGCAATATCCAAATCACATGATTCTTTTTGGAAAAGGCGTATAAAATCAAGCTCGACTTATTCATCACTCTAATCAAAAGCAACAGTATTCATCACATACATATGTAACCACTTGCACTCATCACGTTGCTTTCAATTCGTTGTTGTGAAGCACGACGGCACCTGGTGCAGAGCGCTCAGCAGCATGAATCTGATGGATGGACTGGACTTCTTGAATCTCATCTTCTTCTAGAAAAAACACACGGATCACCTTGGCTGCCACCAAATCTTCGAAGTATTCCTTCTGCCACTGGTAGTAATCACACTTATTTGCCACCTGATTGAACAAGAAACCCAAACTTAGACCAAGCCGAAATAAAAAAGGAACAAAAAATACAAATCAAAGCTGAAAGCACTCACCCAAGATACAAATCGAGGGCATTTGACATAGACCCGACCATTGTTCTTGTTCTCCTTCTTCGTCCGGGCCTCAAAGACCCAATCTCTCTTGCATGATGGGCAAATTATCATGGGCAAGCCAGTCTCCGTGCCAACAAGCTCTGACATTTGGTTTCTTAGGGTAGATGACTCTCCTCCTTGCGACATTGCTCCGGCGACCAGGGGAAGAAGGAAGAGAAGTAAAGAGAGGTCCCTCGCAAAGCCGAGTGAGGTGCTTCTGGCTCGGCTCGGGATCCAGGTTCAGGGATGGCCTAAACGATAAGGCAGGAGCAGTAAAGTCCTTTCACGTGCCATCTGGGTGACACGTCAACAACCGTGGCATAAACATGTGGTGGTGTCTTAGCTGAAAGGAAGCCAAAATTCTAAAATATCCCTCCCTGAGCATCCACCGCAGCCGTCGCCGCTCCCCTTCCCCATGCTGCCGTCGGCGCCGGTGAAGCGAGCCCGCGGTCGACCTTCCAAGGCAAAGGTAACCTCGATGGCTTCGCCACTGGTGAAGCGATCCCGCTGTCCACCTACCAAGGCCATGGCTCCCTCGATGGACTCGCCGACGCCTAAGCGCCCCCGCGGCAAGGCACCGAAGAAGCCGCAATCCGATGCGAAGAAGAAAGCCAGCAAGTGGGTTTCAGCCAAAGAAGCAGAAGATCGAGCACAACGACGACCACTCCTCAGACTCCAGCGATAACTCCAGCAACAACCACTACTACCACATATGTGATGACTGCAACAACAACGACACATCCGACTCCTACGACGAAGTGGAGTTTCTGCGAAAGTCATTGCATTCCGCAAACGATGACCTGTATGCCACACGCAAGACGTTGGGGAAGGCAAATTTGAAGATTGCTGATCTTGAACGTCAACTGGGTAAGACAAAGAAAAGGATCAGGGTGCTTGAACATGCACATCAGTAATGTGCTGCAGATGATGTTCTTTTGGATAAGTCTAGTGTTATGTCATTATCAGTAACTGCTGCACTTCTTGTGGTGTTGCAGGGAATCGTGTGTCATTGTTTAATGAACTGGTTATGCTAGCGTGATGTTCGACTGCAGTCGTGTGTCGTTGTTTAATGAACTGTTGCAGTTCTTGTGGTGTTGAAAAGCGCTTTTTAATGTAGCTATGGTGACCATCTGAATGTAGTTTGCTGTGTTTCAATCCTGTGGCACTTGCGAAAGAAATGGTTAAATTTTTTATCCAGATCGATGTGTCCTTACCAAGTGTCAATAAGATCATACGAGGCATTTCTATCGTCACTGACAAATAAGACCAATGATACGATCCACTGAAACTTCCGTGAACCGAATCATCTGGTTGCCCCTTGATTCACTCACACGATGCTTTTAGAATCACAAGGATGAAACGTAGGAGCACGTTAATTTGAAGATATATACGAAATTTAATCTCACGTGGCGAAGACTGAATGGAAATGACCTGGATAAACATTACTGACCTAGTCAAGCCATCGATCTTTGTCTACAATGGGAGGTTTTAAGCACGTTAAATACATCTTTGTCTACAACTATCCTTTGCAACATTTAACCAATCCTGCGAAGCTTTGACATCTAAATGAAAACCTGGATTTTGGAACATGTAATTGTACTTAAGTATCTTGTTAGGATCCATTGTATTATAAATATACGTGTGTCCCCATTTGTTTATACTCCATATTTGGAATACATATATTCAAATATGTCTTTCAGTATATCTACCTCATTAGACCGACACGAACGAAATGTCAAGCACCGTTTCGTGCGGTCCTGAAACATGCCAAAGTGACAGTTGCGGAAATTATTCTGCACATGAACGTTGGGAGCATCGGTTCACCCGCCCAGTCCAGGTAACTTCCCGGAGTAGGCGGTTGCCATAACTTCCTCTGAGGAGCCATCCTCCACTTTTACCGCCGCCCGCTCTTCCGCCCGTTCCTCGCCGTCGCCATGATCTAGAACGTTAACTGGGTAAGGCAAAGAAAAGGATCAGGGCACTTGAACATGCACATCAGGGATGTGCTGCAGATGATGTTCTAGATAAGCTAGCGTGATGTAGCTATGGTGACCATCTCAATGTTGTTTTCTGTGTTTGAATCCCGTGGAAATTGCAAAAAAAAATGGTTAAATTTGTTATCCAGACGATGTGTCCTTACCAAGTGTCGATAAGATCATACGATCCAATGAAACTGTCGCGAAACGAATCATCCAGTTTCCCACCGCATTAGACCGACATGAACGAAATGTCAAGCACCGTTTCATGCGGTCCTGACACATGCCAACGTGGCAGTTGCAGCAATTATTTGAAGCATAAACCTATTTTTTTTGTGACCTCGGCACATGAACGTTGGGAGCGTCCGTACACCCGCCCAGTTCCCGTAGCTTCCCGACAAGCCGGTCGCCATAACTACCCCAGACGGAGGAACTTCTCGTAGATCCACCTTTATACCAAGAGGAAAGAATCATAAGCACAAACCATCATCCGCTTTCACCGCCGCCCCCTCTTCCGCCCCGTTCCTCGCCGCCGCCGTTGTCCCCGCTTCCAGTCGTCATTCCCCCATGCGTCGGCCGCGCTTCATCATCGAAGCCGGTCGCATCCAGTGGTAAGCTCACATCCTACTCTTCTACATCTCAAATGTGCTTCCTAATTTGTGTTCATAACAAATCCTAGCTTGTGGCTTGTTTTCTCTCTGCAGGGTGTATGGTGAGTCGTGGTGGTGTCCGTGGAGGCAGTCGTGGGGGTGGCCGTGCGGGTGGCCGTCAGTTCAGTTTCGACGTGGCACAAAGGCTCGTCATCCAGGCATTCACTTCCCTAGTAGTTCTGTTGAGTGGTTGCCCACCGGTGACCGATCCTTGGGACCAATACCAGCATAGTAGTGTTCTCGTCTTCTCTTGTTAATTTTATTGATTTTTCTGGTACCACAGAGATGCATGTTTTCTAATTTTTGCCCACCGGTAATCGAACCATAGCAATACCCAACGTAGTAGTGTTCTTGTCTTCTCTTGTTAATTTTGTTGATTATTCTGGTTCTGCACATATGCATGTTTTCTAATTTTTGCCCACCGGTAACCGAACCATGGTAGCAATACCCACCATAGTAGTTTCCTTGTTTTCTCTGATTAATTTTTATGGTACTACACAGATGCATGTTTTCTAATTTTGGCTCACATAATTTAGGCAATCAATCCTATTATATGGCTGAGAGATGTTGTTCACGAGCTAGGTGGAACTCCTCCTTTGGTGCAATCATCCGTCCGTGGTGAAAGAAATTTCTTTGTCAAATTAAATATATCTTTTGAGATAAGTCCACAAGGTCTTCCTCACAGGACGGTGTCTGTTGTGGCAAGCGGTAAAGAAGCACCATTTAGGTGTACTTTCGAAAAAAACAGCTGTTGTTGCCTGCTTACAACAGCTTCAGGAACATGGGTACATTGTGCCAGACTTGTCCTATTTTCGAATAAAGGCACTAGAGGAGGGAAGTCAAGATGTGGCTATTACTACCGAGAGGCTTTGTGAACTCAATGAAGATAACATGGTACGCAACATACCAATTCTTCTTTGATTTCTTTAATCTGTTACAATTTGGTACGTTTGTAATGTTTTAGCATGCTATTCTTCCCTGCAGGAACATCCGTTTGGGGACACCATTGCAGCAGTAAGCTTTCATGCAATCCTGATTCAAGCCACGGACGAGCTGGAGTATGATTTTGGTGAGCACTCGGAATTCACTGGAGATAACAAATGACAATCTCATATCTCTTTCTACACGACAGACGATGACACTCCATTTTTCATCATTTATGGCAAAGCTTCTGATCGTCGAAATGTAGCGAGAGAGAGTGCTCTAATCCGTGCTCTAGTTTATATTGATGAAGTGCTAGGCTTTAGGATTGGAGATATTAACTATGCTCGATATCTGATTAGGCATCGCGACTTACAAAATAGGTAGAATGGATGTACCCCAGATCCGTGTGTCGTTGTTTAATGAACTGGTTATGCTAGCGTGATGTAGCTATGGTGAACTTGTAATGTAAGAGATCTTAAGTGGTTGATGTTTGAACTTGTGCACTTGGTTTGTTTTTTATTTGTATATTAAATGTCAGAGCACTTGTAAGATATCCCTCTGATGCTATCGTTATGTAGCTATGGTGAAGAGTCTTAATGTAGTTATGGTTTAATTTGTACACCAGATTGAGTAAGTTTCATCTGGTCCATGCGTTCTGCATATGGACGTATCATACGGACGTGCGTGTCGCAACTGGTGGCCAAGAGCGGCCCATTCATCGGATCCGATCAAACTCCCTCTCCCTCGGTCCCACTTGTCATATGACTCGTATAGCTTGCCCATTCCCGTAGCAGATCAGCACAACCGCACCCCTCCCGCATCTGCACCACCACTCTGCTCCTTTCCGGCGCCATGGCGACGCCCCCAGTCGCTATTCCACGCCGCCCTTTGGAACGCGGTGTGGGACTCGGTCAACGTCGTCCCCATTTGTCGGCGTCTCCGACAGGACATGGACAAAACTGGCGGTCGCCGCCATGAAACCCTAATTTAGGGTTTCATTCACAAGATTTGCCCGCCCTCTCCGGCACGCTGACTACAAAGTTGTTGTGGGTGCTGTTCGTGATTGTGCTTCCTAGGCCCTCAGCTCATTCTTCTTCGACCGATTCGTCCAGTGATGAGCCTGTCCTTGTTCCCCTTTCTTTTCCTGTACATCGAAATGCTCTATGATAAGCCAAAATTTTTTAGCAACAATTGTGCTTGATGTCACAATTGGACTGCATACATTATGTTCATTTGAAATAATAGTGGTTTTGATGTTCACCGATCGAATTAGGTTAAAACTCAGTTAAAATTATTGAATAATTGTTGTATTGATGTTTACTTATTTTTGGCTATGCATATGGATCCTGTTTTTGCTTATGTCCACTGACTATAGTATACTACTCACTCCATCCACAAAAGAATGCAATTCTAGAGTTTAAAAGTTGTCCACAAAAGAATGCAACTATAGATAAAAGACAAAACCTTCTGTAGAGTTTTCTGGTACCTTCTTATATTGATGCTTATAACATTTTTGTTAAGCCAATTCTTTTGTGGACGGAGGGAGTATTAAGCAATATCATGCTCTAGCTCAGTCTAATAACCTCGACCTATTCCAATGCAGATGGGTCGCAATCAAAAGGATAAAGCGAAGGGGAATGTTGTTGAACAGGTGAAGAAGAAGAAGAGGACTCGCATGCAGCGGGATGTTGATATTGCTACGATGGCGCCGGACACCAATGGTCAACCACAAAGAGGGAATCGGATTGGTTCACTAGAGGGTCAGACTGGTACTCGCCGGTCAGGCCGTGTATGTCGTCCTCCATCTCGCACCCAGCCACAAAAAGAGACACAGATAGCATCACAGCCCAGCTTAAGTTCTGGTCCTCGGACTCGGGCAGCTCACTCAAAAAAGCCAGGAGGTCGTAATTTGACAGAGCCTCTGAGCGAGAGGCTGGCCATGTTGTCAAACAGCGACGGTGAGGATCCACCGTTGGTTCGAGGCCCTCATCGACACACTGGACAGGAAGTCTTTCTACGTGACGTGAGATTCCTGGCAGCTAAACAATTGAGGAAGATGCGGTTGGTACGATGGGAACATTGGTTTCCCCGCAATCCAGATGATAATGTGGATCCTCAGTTTTGGACACTACTGCAGAAGAGCTTCTACCGTGCTTATGATGATTGTGGCATACATTTGAGTGAGTATAAGGTGTTGGACTGGGTCCTGGTGATCCTCGATCATCCAGCTGATTGCTGTCATCTATGGCGGGCCTTTCTGATATAGATTTCTCTCAATGTCCGGGAGATTCAACGCATGGTGCATGATTCCCTTGGTTCAACGATCAGTCCCTCCTCTCCCCCTTCTTCTTCGGTGTTTTGGCTTGTGGCCTCCTTTGGAAGATCGGCTGTCCGGCTTAATGCTGACTCAGTCAGCCTCATCTTGCAATCCTGCTTGGGAGGAATTGCTGCGGACTTTCAAGTGATTCATCTCTCTGGATGGATGTTTCATTTTTCGGTTGCCTCCAAAAAAGTTGGTTTCTTGATCTACCGACTGGCTCATTTCAAATGTGATCTCTTTGCCATCTTTTTTGCTCTCTGGGGCAATGCGGGCCAAATTGGAGGCATCAATACAAGTTGTGGTTGATCGAACAGGAGGTGCTTGGACTTTCGTCTCAAGCAAATCTGATAAGCGTTCCTATGTTCAAGTTGCTCATTCCAAGCCGGGCAATGCCAAATCTCCTGGGTCGGTTTTTCAGAGACTCTGTTTCAGTCACAATTATCTTGAACAAAATTATGCCAAGGATCTATTCTCTAATTCATCTGCTCCTGCAACAAGATCTGTGTTCGATCGTCTTTCGCGAGTTCATCAGGCCCCGGGTTCTTCGGGTGAGGGGCGTATTTCACGCCCGGTATCCTCTTTTTCAAATTCAAATTCGAATGGGCAGGTCCGTTTTGGTAACAACTCTTGGAGAAAATGTTTTCGATGCTTATCCCCTAATCATCTGCTGGCTAATTGTACAGAGGATTATCGCTGCTTGATTTGTTTTTGTTATGGCCATCGACGTCGTGATTGTCTCTCGGCTAGGACGGAAACTTATCGAGTCAAGGGGCCCACTAACCCATCAGCTGGGAAAGTTGGAGGGGAAGGTATAAATGAGACCTCGAGTCCCCCGTCGCCTGCCCCTTCCAATCCATCCCACTCCTCCCACCCTGCCGCTCCAGCTTCTTCTGTAAGCCAAGAAAACCAATCTCCCCCGCCTCCGCCGCACCTTTCCGCGGGCATGGCAAACCTCGTCGTCGATCTGCGGCCCCATGCCCCAAGGGGGTTCGATGTGGTCCCCCATGATCCAGAGGAGCTGCCGCGTCGCCTTTATGCCTACATCAGTAGCTGTATGGAGAGGAGCAATGAGGATGTTGCTATTTCTCTGCTCTACCCCAAGGTGGCCAAGCAAGATTTTCTTCCGATGGCGCGTGAGATGTGCACCTACTTCGACCAAGTTCACCAGGTTCGCAATCTTGAGATCCAGCCTTGTCCAGTTGGGGAGGCTTTTGTTACATTTGGTAGTCCTTGGGCAAGATCTTTCAGTTTGGCAATTATCAGATGAGGTTCATCAAGCATGATGAGGGGGAAAAATGTCAGGGCTCATGATCTGGACAGGGAGGTGTGGGTAATGCTGCTTAACTTTCCCCTAGATGAGCTCAACATCCCTACCCTTGCTAAGGCTGTTGCAGGATTTGGTTTGCTGATGGTTTGGCATGACACCAGTAACAAAGCTAGGGTGGTTGTTAAAGTTTATATGCATGATGATGATGCCAAGATCCCGCACTCGGTAGTCATGAGTTTTGGTAACCCTCCCAACGTCCGTACCTTCTGCATCCAGGTCTACAAGCTAAGTGTTAGAAATGTCAGTGAGCTACAGGATGAGGATCCTATGCCTGATGATGGCCCCCTTCATCCAGTCCCCTTTGAAGCTCCACGCTGGATGCCACCAGTTCCTCCTACCTCTGTTACTGAAGACAATGGCTCCTAGGCTGGAGAGGTGGCACATGGTCAGGATGATATTCAGGGTCCTGTCCCTATGGAGGCAGTTGGGGAGGAGAACCCTCCTGTTGCTGACTCAGGCAATGGACTGGATGCTGTTCTTGATGTCCAGTCTGATGGACCAGAGGTTGTTTGTGCTGCTGTTGGTGGAGAGGCTGGGAATTCTGGTTGTAATGCAGTTCGTGTCGAGGTTCTGGGTGAAGCTGCCAAGGATGCTCAGATTGCTATGTCAGAGGAAAAAGGGTCTGATGCTGCCATGCTTGTTGAACAGGGTTGCCAGAAGTTGATTGGTCCATCCCTTCCCCCTGGATGGAAGGATTCCATTCCTACCAGGTGACATGGATTTCATCTCTGTCTGGCCTTTTTCCTCAGCTTGATCATCATCTTATTTTCAGAAATCTTGTTACACTGAATATAAATTCAGACAAATTAATCCCACCCTATCTGACTGATGCTCATGTATTGTTTTCCCTGGTCAAGGCCTTGGTGGACTCGGTGGAGTTCCAAGTGCCGGTGGCTGAGGCAGGTGCCAGTCATCAGAGAAATTCTGGAAGGAGAGGATGATGAGCTGCAGATCATTGATGGACCCCTTGCTTCCACACCGTGCAAGCGTCGGGCCAGGAAGCTGAAGGAACCGCTGGAGTAGCGCTTCCTCAGGCACAGCCCAAGACTGAAGAAGAAGCTCCGTGGGTTCAGAACTGAAGCAAGTGCTGATGCTGTCGAAGAGGACCCTACTGCTACTAATGACATCCAAGCTGCTATTGTCCCCTTCACTCCTGTGCTAGTTGCCCTTGAAGTTGTTCCACCAGCTCCTCCTGTGTCAGTTGACACCGTCCAGGGCATAGCCACTGGTTTCCTTCAGATATAGCCTGCGGCTGTCTTTGCAGCCATTCTCAATCAGCCTATCATCGATGATATTGAAATGTAATAGGCTTAGGGGTGGCTTGGAGTTGGGTTTCCTTTTGTCTCAACCTAGAGCTGTGGGTACCTGGGTTGTGCCTACCACTTTATCTTTTATCTTCTGCTGTCAGTACTCTGTTATGAACCTGGATCTGCTAAGTCTGATGCTTTATGTTTACTTCTGGTCTGTGTTGATCCCTCTTATGCTATTTATTTTGTGGCTGGATGGCGGGTTGGGTTATGATGTTGATTTGGCTCTGCATAATCTGAGTTATGCTTGGATTTTCTGGTGCTTTCTTATTGTTCATCTTGAATAATACAAGAACAATGAATATTTTGGTCTGGAATGTGAGAGGTATATACTCTCAGGGGAAATGGGATGCTATTCGTAGTAAAATTCAGGAGAGTGCAGCTTCTGTTGTTTGCTTGCAAGAAACCAAGAGGAGGGACTTTGATCAGTTTTATATCAGCAAGTTTTGCCCAAGAAGTCTAAATAAATTTGTGGTATCTCCATCTGATGGAGCTTCGGGGGCCCTTATTACTATTTGGAATGGTAGCCTTTTTACAGGGGATGTTGTTCTCATTAACAACTATTCAATCACTGTGAAACTTACATCCACAATGACTGGGAATGTTTTTTACTGCACTAATGTGTATTGCCCGACCATTACTGAAGGAAAATTGGCTTTCATCAATTGGTTTTATAATTTTGATGCTTTGGATTTTAAAAACTGGATCTTGGCTGGGGACTTCAACTTCTTGAGATGTCCTGAGGATAGGAACAAACCAGGAGGTAATCTTAATGATATGTTGGTTTTAATGATCTAATAGTGCACTTCGATATTGTGGAATTACCTTTCTTGGGACGGCAATATACCTGGAGCAATATGCAGGATGATCCACCGCTGGAAAAGTTGGATAGAGTCTTTACTTCATCCTCCTGGTGTCTCACTCATCCAGATACAACGGTTTTGCCACTAGCTCGTCCAATTTCATATCATATCCCATATATGATTAGAATTGGCACCTCAATTCCTAAGGCTTCCCTGTTTCGGTTTGAGAATTATTGGACTGGGTTCTCAGGATTTATGGAAACGGTGAAATTGCATTGGCACTCTACTGCTTATTATGCAAATTCGGCTAAAACTATCTCAGTCAAGGTCAAGCAAGTCAGAGCAGGCTTTAAACGTTGGAGCAAGGAACTATCAAAACTGGGTAAGCTGATTCATAATTGTGGATGGGTTCTGTCTTTCCTGGATGGTCTAGAGGACCAGAGGCCTCTTTGCATTATTGAAAGAAATTTTAGAAAAATTGTGAAAGAACATCTTCTTAAACTATTTCAAGCCAAAAGACTTTATTGGAAGCAAAGGAATACTGCCCGCTGTGTAAAGTTTGGGGATGAAAATACTGAACTCTTTCAGGCTATGGCAACATATTCTTTTAGAAGAAATTTTATTTCTCAGTTGCAGCTACCTGATGGTGCTCTTATCTCTAACCATGCACAAATGGCAGCTCACCTCTTTGAGGCTTACACAACTAGACTTGGAATTTCAGAATTTGCAGGAATGGCCTTTGATCTTGCCACACTGATTCAAAGGGTGATGCTGCCAGACTTGGATTTGCCCTTCACCATAGAGGAAATTGAGGCAGTTGTTAAGGAAATGCCACCCAATCATGCTCCGAGCCCGGATGGTTTTAATGGGCATTTTATCAAGAAATGTTGGGAAGTGATCAAAGGGGATTTCCTTCGCCTATGTAATGACTTTGCTGCTGGTAATCTGGATTTGACTAGTATAAATGGTTCTCTGATCACACTAATCCCAAAAAAGGACAATCCTATGAATGTGAATGATTACAGGCCTATATCTCTCTTGAATTATTCTATAAAGCTCGTGACCAAGTTGATTGCCAACAGGCTGCAGGCTGTGATTCTGCAGGTAGTGCGTACCAATCAATATGGCTTTATAAAGGGAAGGACAATACAAGACTGCCTTGCCTGGGCTTTTCAGTTCTTGCATATTTGTCATAAATCACAGAGAGATAGTAATTTTGAAACTTGATTTCGAGAAAGCCTTTGACAAGGTTGAGCATGAGGTGATCCTATTGATGTTGCAACATATGGGGTTCTCATCTAAGTGGATTAATTGGATTAGGTGCATTCTCAATTCAGGAACTTCTTCAGTTTTACTTAATGGGAATCCTGGCAACTCTTTCACCTGTAAGAGGGGAGTCAGGCAAGGAGACCCATTATCACCGTTATTGTTTGTCTTGGCAGTGGATCTTCTGCAATCCATTGTTAATGAGGCAGCCAGCAGAAATGTCATTTCTCACCCGCTTGGGCAAGAGTTTGGAGGGGATTATCCCATTGTTCAGAACACTGATGATACCTTGTTGATTATGCCAGCTGTTGCTTCGCAGCTCTTTTGCCTCAAGGGGCTCTTTCATACCTTTGCGGAGTCCACCGGCCTCAAGGTGAATTTTAATAAAAGCTTCATAGTGCCCATCAATGTTGATGGGGAGAAGATTAATAGGCTTGCACAAACTCTAGGCTGCCAAATTGGTGCAATGCCATTCACATATCTTGGGCTGCCTTTGGGAATAACTTGACCCACTATTCAGGAATATATGCCCATGCTCAGCAGGATGGAACAGAGAATGATTGGCATCAACAGATTCTTGACCTATTCTGGTCGTTTGACACTGGTCAGTTCTGTCTATGCCTCAATGTCGACGTTCTATGCTTGTGCCTTTAAATTTCCAGCTCCTGTAATTAAGCAAATTGAGTCCATATGAAGAGTGTGTTGTGGAATGGTGAGGATATCAATAAGCATGAGGGCTGTCTGGTTGCTTGGGAACATGCATGCAAGCCAAAAGATCAAGGAAGGTTGGGTATCATAGATATCAAAGCTCATAATAAGGCCCTCTTGATGAAGTTTCTGCATAAATTCTACAACAAGTATGATTTGCCGTGGGTATATTTAACTTGGGATTGTCTCTACAAGAGGGGTGCACCTCCACATGCCCGCAGTCGACCAGGCTCGTTTTGGTGGCGAGATGTTATGTCTTTTGCTGAGGAATTTCTCAAGTTTGCTGTAGAAACTGCTAACAAAGGTGATTCCATAGTGTTCTGGTCAGATTCTTGGAATTTTGGGGTCCTCAAGGATATGTTCCCACACTTACATTCCTTTGCCAAAAAGCCTCGTTGTTCGGTCCAGGTGTTTATGCAGGGCTCGACTAGTGATAATTTCTTTCTACCACTCTCAGAGGAGGCAGTAGATCAACTGGTTTGTTTGCAACAGCTTCTTGCCGATATTATTTTATCTATACACGCTTCAGACTCTTGGACCTATTCTTGGGGATCCAATGTTTTTACTTCCAAGCATGCTTACCAAAGAAATATTGGTACTTCTCCCTGCTCGCCCTTATTTAAATGGATGTGGAGATCTTGTGCTAGAGGCAAGCACAAATTTTTCTTTTGGTTACTGCTCAGGGACCGGCTTAACACCAGAAATCTGCTTAGAAGGAAGAACATGCACCTGGATGATTATTCTTGTGTTCTATGCACCTCAGGTTTGGAGGAAGACTTGATGCACCTCTTCTTTGGCTGTCCCTTTAGTGCTTTGTGTTGGTCGACCCTGGGGATTACTTGGGATTTGCAACTTCCACCTCTAGACATGATCCTACAAGCACATTTGAATTTTGGAAGGGCTATCTTTAGAGAGGTCGCCATGGTCGCTGCCTAGACGCTGTGGTGTCATCGCAACAGTATCATATTTGATCATGGGAGTTTGAGTTTTACTAGATGGAAGATGTCTTTCTCGGAAGAATTGGGCTTAGTTATGCTTCGTGCCATACCAAGCGTAAAGCTTGCTCTTGAACATTGGCTGTGTAATATCGGATTGTAATAAGTCTCCTTTTCCCTTTTGGGCTTGCAAGCCTTGTAATATCGCTTGTACATATTTTCCATCCTTTATATATAAAAAATATAGGTAGGGGCCTCCCCTGCTGATCCGCTCAAAAAAAAGATGTTGGACTGGGATTCATTGAGAGTGGCTGTGGGCGGTGTTGACATCAGGCCTTATTTTGACAAGTTTCCAGGCTTAGTCTCTTTGGTTAGTGAGAGGAACCTGTACATTCCAGAGTGGGTTCGAGTGGTGTACTCAACGTTGTGGATCAGTGACACTAGAGACACCATTTCTTTCATGTTTCAGGAGAAGCCTGTTGTAGCAGGCTGAGGATTTCTAGCTCGTTGCTTTGGAGTTGAGCTGGTCGAAAGTCGCGCGCTTCATAATTTGGCTTGGAGTAAGATTCCTTTGGACGCAGACCCTCCACATCGGGCTTTGTCCGCAAAGTGGCCCAGTGATGACCAGGTTTGTGACTTGTTTGTTCAGCCGTTCCTTCCGGGCACCCCTCGCACACCCGACAGGTTGACACCAATGGCATTAACAATACACAACGCCTTGAGGAAATCCCTTCTTTACCGAAAGGGTAATGGCGAGGCGATCACCGGACTGCAGCAGTGGCTACTTGTATCCATTGTGAATGGGGAACAATTTGACCTGGTCAACTTCATGGTTTGTGAGATGGAGGATGCCATCATGGATGGCATGATTGTTGCCCGACTGCAGCCGTTCACACTTTGGATCTGTTGGATGCTAGCACACCTAGACAGTTGTAAGCACATGGAATTTCTAAAGGACAAGGGAAAGAAGTTCAAATGTTACAAGCCTACTAAGCCAAATGATAGACGCAGGGGTTCTCGTCAGTTTCACCAGGTAGTGGATGAGTTACAGGTCCGGGAATTTCACCAGGTAGTGGATGAGTTACAGCTTTGGGAGATAGAAGAGTCAGCGATGGACGCCGCTCGAGAGGTGGCGGAGGAGGATGTATTGAAGGCGGCAGAGGGAATGCTCGCGGACAACACTGAGTCGTCACACTCTCCTGATGACGATGACGAGATCGTGCCTACCATGAGAGTCGTACGCAGCGGGGAAAATTACCCTACGGTCGGGTCATCTAAGCCACTTGATCCCACCGTACCA
Source organism: Urochloa ruziziensis (assembly GCA_015476505.1). Taxonomy (NCBI): domain Eukaryota; kingdom Viridiplantae; phylum Streptophyta; class Magnoliopsida; order Poales; family Poaceae; genus Urochloa; species Urochloa ruziziensis. The sequence goes on along the minus strand of CM027121.1, from coordinate 43,624,570 downwards.
CCAGCTTCAGGATATAACGAACGTTGACATAATGAGGATATTGTTTGAGGGGCATCGTAGTCAACAGGAGGCAAACAAACAGCTCTATGGCCAAATTGCTTTTGCAATGGATGTTGTGAGGACCCTGCAGGAGAGTTCAAATCGCCAGCATGAGCAAATGATTCGCGAGCAGGCGGTTATGAGGGAAGAGCAGAAGTCTACGTTGCTGGTGGTACAACAGCAGCAGAAACGCAGTGAGCGTATGTTTGGTTACTTGACTGGGATCGTTGGTTCTGTCTCCAATCAACTGGGACTTTCTCCGCCTACTCCCTATGGAGGAGGTTCCGCCAGCTACACCCACTAGATTATTGACATGGGTTCCACCAGAGTTGTCCGATGAGCAGCAGGGAACCATCAATGATACGCCCTCTCAGGTTCTCGACATTCAAGGCACCACCAATGATACGCCCTCTCAGGAACTGGCCATCCAATGCACCACCATTGATACGCCCTCTCAGGAACTGGCCATCCAATGCACCACCAATGATAGACCCTCTCAGGAACTGGCCATCCAATGTACCACCAATGATACAAGACTCGATACTGATACTGTAGTTGAGACAGGTACAATAGCCTCCAACGTCCCTGATGCTTTGGTTGAGTCCATTGAGACCATCTCCATGCCCGAGGTCACTTCCTCTGGACTAAAGGCAACTACAGCGGAAGCGTCGTCTCCATCATGTCCACCCCAGCACCAGGACTAGACTTGACTAGTTGTACGCTTTGTGTTTCAATGTACCGTACATTGTGCCCGATGTTTGAAACTTCAGACGTGTATTTGACTATTAACCTGCAGTCTTTAATTTCTATTGCTGCACTTATATTTTTAAATTTTCTATTGGCGTCTCCTCGTCGACCCTGATCCATCGTGGTCGATCGTGCATTGTGCGGCCGGATGATTCGGTTCAGCGCAGTTTGCACGGATCCTATGAATATGTCATTAGTGCGACACATGTTCATAGTTTCGGATTAGAAACACGGATTACAAACACGCTAGTTCATCGCACCTACATTACTGCGATACATGTACATTATGCGTTTGAAGAAAGCTTCGCACTCATGGCAAATCCTACACTCCTCGCTGCAAAACGAAACCCAGTCCACCCATCCATAGGGTCTGCCGCACCTGCCTCCTATGCAATGAAGATCGCCGTGTGCAACAGGCTTTACCACTGGTACATCGAAGATAAAAGACACCACATTACAAATTTGCCAACGGCAGTCCAGACATACCTCGTTCTTCAATGGAAATGGTGTTCCACCTCCGCCGCCCACTGCTGCACCGTCCTTGATCTTCCTTAGCAGCCGCAACGCCTCTTCGTCATCGGCGGCGCCTCCGTTGCACCGGTATAGGCACATGGTGTGCGTGTAGGCCGCTAGATTATGGCCGTCCTTGGCGGCGGTGCAGCCTGTCGAGGGGCGCCCGTAGCGCCCCGCGGTTCTCCTTGAACACGACGCGCATGCCTTTATGGAAGCAGGCCTCCATGTGATCAACATCGGCCAGCATGTCCACAAGGCTGTCGAATCAATCAGTGAGCGAACAAACACATTAAAATACCACATTTCAAGAACATTTTTGTGCATTACAGCAAACATAAATAGACATAGATTACAAACACCATTGTAATATGCGACCGGATGATTCGGTCTGATGCAGTATGCGCGGATCGCATGATTCATGTAGATGGTAGAAAACTGACTGAGGATACACATCACAATTTGATACTTCAAGCATATTTTTGTGCATCAATACAAACTACAAGCATAAATAGACATATTACAAACACCATTCTACCCGTACTGCTTCCTAAAGAAAGTTCTGCTTCATAAATACTACTGCTTACAAACACAATTACTACGACACTTAGATACATATCATCCGATCGGCAGGGGATCGAATGATGTTGTCCCTCGATCGAGAACACTGGTGGAGCGTCTCACATCCTGCAGACGACGAAGTTCATTCTGTCATTGAAGTTCCGCGTCCAGAGTACAAACTCATGACGGATGCGGCATCGCGCGCTGCAGCACCCGATAATGGTGGTCCCCTCCCCCCAGCGCCTGCATTTCTCACACTTGCAAACGTGAGGATCATGGACGAGTATCTCCGGTGGATCAGGCGAAATCCAAGTGTGGTATGAAATGTCGTAGAGTTCCTGCTGAACACCATGGCGTGCCGACGACATCCGGTTGCCACTCTCCCACCTTCCATCAAAAGACGATGGGCTGCCGCTGATTCCATGGATCCACTCCAGCGCTTGCGGGTCCACTGGGTCCCTACGATACCGTAGCATCGCCAATAAGTAGCAAGCCCAGGAATCCCCCTTGCCAGCGGCCTCTTGGACGGATCGTGACCATCATCTTCATCCCCAGGTAGAATACTGCCTGCGGATGATGATAATGATGGAGGTGCAGCTCGAGGCGAGAGCGCCTTTCGCGCCAACGATGCCACCCATCACACGTCGACGGTCGTGGCGGAAATACTCACGAACCGCACGGTAAGACAGGAGCAGGATTACCTCTTTCCGGTCAGTGATTTTTCTAAACAAGCGGCAGGTAGATCGTAAGCTGAGGTACACACCGACGACCTCTATTTCGCCGCGTGCATCCTTGATGCAGCGAACGATGATCTCAGCGGATATTTCTGTTGGCACGATTTCCATCAGGATGGGGATCATCGCACCACAAGCCATTCTTCTCCACGATGAAGAGGGCTCCATCGAGCGCAAGTGGAAGCGGAAGTGACAGCGGCGAGCGGCGATGCAGAGGCGAAGCAGGGGATTTTTCGGAAACTTCTTGAAAAATTGATCCCAATGAGGGACGGGAAGTTATAGGACGCTGGCGCCTTCTCGGAGAAGTGAGGCATCTCCTCAATGCGCCTCTTGGGAAGGGGCGGGCGGGCTGGGGATGAGGCGGATGGGTGTTGAGGGGCGGCAGCGGCGGCGCGGACGCTGGGGATAAGGTTTTCTTGAAAAAAATTGATCCCCAATCTCGGATGGAATGCGATCTAGAATGCTTCAGAGGCTTCTCTGCGAAGCTAACCTTGAGCGGTGGCCATGGGCGGCAACAATAACCGGCTCCTCGACGTGCGCCGACCGGCCGGCCATGAGCGGGCTAGAACAGTTGCAAATTTCGTCAACCTTAAAACGTTCGTCACACAACATTTTGTCTCGTGACCATATCCGTACCAACCGTGCGCCAGCGTGGGCGCTCGCTTTAGTTGCCACGCTGGCGGCTCAAAGGGCCAACAGCTAATACGCTGCAACGGGCCGTGTGAGGCGAAGACGGAGGCCCAGTTCAGGCTCTGATCCGCTCCACGCTGATGGGCTCATGCACTTGGCCCATTCGGTTCCATACGGTCAGCCCAGTCCACGGACTTGGGCTGTGTCACTGCCATGTGGGGACCACCTTTCAACTTCATCCCCTTCTTCGCGTCGTCTTCTTACTGCCGCCGGTGAAGGCCGTGGCCGCTGCCATCTCGTCCGGACGGACGAGACGCCCCCATGCCACGATGCTATATGAAACATGTTTCCTCGCCATCATATCTCTGTCTCGTCCGAATTCAGATGTATCCGGCCGGGGATAGATCTCCGACGCGCACGCCGTCGTCCGATACCTTCATGAATCCGACGGAGCTTGGCCATGGCCCCTCTCCCCGTCTCTACCCACTCCTCAGCTCCTCAGATGCGTCAGGGAGCCCGAACCCTCGTAGCTCATCTAGCCCCGTGGGTGCAACTGTGGCGGTGCGGATCTCCAGCCGATCCAGCGAGCGAGCGGACCGCGAGCGGGCGTGAGCGCCGGCCGGGGCTCGGCCGAGGTTGCTCCACGGAGCCTAAATCCTCGTCGCTTGCCTGGATCCGTGAGGTAGTGCGCCGGTGCGGACTTCCGGCCGGGCCGGCGTGCGAGCGGACTAGTCGGAGCGGGCGTGAGCGCCGGACGGGGCCCGACCTGGGTTGCTAGTGGACGGCCGGGGGACCAATGCACACGTCCGCAACCAGGTCCCACAACACCGGTGGACCCGGACACGTGGATCGCCAAGTCATGCCTCTCCGGTGGACCCGGTAGACGTGGACCGTCAAACCCATCCATCCAGTGGACCCCGCGTTGACAAGTATGACCCGAAGTGAAAGATGACGAAGAGCATTCGTCACCAATGCAACGGCCGAGGGCTCTTTGCTTCAATGACGACACACCATGTGCTTCAATGACGAAATTTCCCCTCGCGTCATGGTTGCAAAGGGGCGTTTGACGAACGCCGGAGTTCTATGACGAACCCTAAAATTTCATCATTGATGTGGTTGCTTCAATGACGAAATTTTGAAACGTCAAGAGCATTTCGTCATAGAAGCAACATTTTGGCGTAGTGACAGGGGACGACCCTGTCCGCTCGTTTTAGCCGGACGGGGTCGTCCCGCATCTTATTGGTATATTCCCCTTCCTGGGACGGTTCGATTCTCTAGATTCCAAGCCAAACACTATCAAATCTAGGACTGTACCATTCCATTCGGTTGAGTCCCTCGAACCAAACACATGCTTAGTTTATCGTTAACTAGCAAACGTGCCCGTGCGTTGCAACGGGCTCATATTTTCTTTTAGAATCAAACTCCGTATTGTGCCTAGACACGCTATGCTCTTGCGGAGAGATGTCATTTAGTAAATATGTTTGTAGCAACGCAAGGACAACAAGTTTTAGAATATAGTATTTTTATAAATTTTTTGCTTGCATGATGCTCAAGGTTATTTAGATCATGATCGATCGTGCAGAAGAATGGTTGTGCTTGCAACACGAATTAGGCACACGATGACAGAGAGATAATTGGTCAAAATTTCTTGTTGCTTGGTTTCCGAGTCGGGGTAGACTTCAGCTTAGATGGACATCCCAATGCCGCAAAAGGTTAGGACTCCGATTTTGTGAAGACTCTTAAACCTAATCATTAGATAAGGCTCGCCTGTCAATCAATGGCTAATGAAGGACCAAACTAAAAATTAGAAAAGAAACACTATTTATTTTAATAATAAAAAATAGATATCTGCTCCGCTTGTCACAACTAAGTGACTTGCTTAGTTTTGTATACCTAACAGATACAATCGTGACAAATCGGAAACAAAATATGACATGAGACATGAGATGCTTGGAACAACGGGGAGGTGTAACAATTTCTTCCATGTGCATATAGCCTCTAGTAATTGCATGTTAGCTTAACTGGTGATAGCATGGGAAAAGGTAGAACCCCCGCTACAGTACACATCTGATTTTTTTTTTCTCACGTGCACGAACGCTGGTTTCCTGGTTGGTGCACTGGTTCCTGACAGGCCGGTTGGTTTTCCTCACGGACATTCAAGACTCCGGTTTTCTAGTTTGCAGCGGTGGCATTGTTTTTCCCGTTTTTCATCGATTCCGAGACTATTACGGTGACGTACCAAAAAAATTGACAGAAGCACTCCTTGATTTACTATTAGGCAGAGATGAATCACAGTAGTAGGGGCAATGAGATGATTGATCCCAGCCCAATTAGTGTAGCCCAGCTAGCTGCTTGTGGGCCACCTTGCGTCAAGGGGTAAGGTCAGCCCGGCCCAATTTGACCATGATTTCGTTTCTAACCCAGTGTATAGAAACGGGATTTGACAATGATTTCGTCAACACCGGGGGCCGCCCGCCTCTCTACTCGATGCACAGCTGGCGCTCTCCTTGAGCTCGTGCAGGAGCTGCAGGAAGGCCATGACGACGCACGAGTCCAATTCGTTGCCTTTTTTTGTTACTTTTCCTCTTGTAGCAAAACAACATCCCCCTTACAATGCCATTAATCATGCTAGCTCAAATTCATGTCGTCTTCTTGTTATTATTTTCTTACTTTTTTCTTAGAAACCAAACGAGCTACTATATATTTTCTTCCTGGATATGCATTGTCTCAAGTATTGGGTCAGCATTATACAAGTGTTTGACGGCTGACGCTACCTCTAATTCTTCTTGAGATAAATCAATACCTGCAGTTCTATATATCTATGATCCAGAAATAGGGGAATATTATATTCTCAGGATCCTCATAAAAGGAAAAATAATGGTAAAATTATAGAAATCCCTCGTGAATCACTTGAAGTTTCACTTCATAAATCATTTTGTTGTAAATGATCACCCTACTCGATCAGTTTTGTTGCGTAGCCCCTCCAGTGCATACATACTTAACCGAATCAAACTATTTTTGCTGACATTAACGAACATCGATGTATGAAAATATGTTTAATTACGTAAGCATGTTTCCGCGCAGGGTTGGGGGCTCGAGGCCTGCTATATGCCTATGTCTATATGATAAACATGGGTGCTCTTCTTGGCTGACATGACCCGTTAACAATATTACATGCATCCAATACTATCCATTAGTCCAAGCTAGCTACATTATCTGCACCAAATCTTCTTTTAAAAGAAGCACACTCATATCACGAGTTTGATTTTTTTAAAATAATACATATCTATGACGATTCTATGAATTGAACAGCTCGACGTCTTTTCTTGTGTCTCTGCTTATGGCATACTAGGTATTCTTTGGATTCATACTGAAAGAAATATGGCTGCTTGTTTAGAAATGTGTGGTCCTGATAATAACGCACACTTCACCAAACATTGAGCTCACGATCTGATTGATGCTTTGTGGGTGGGAAATCTGAAAACGAAGGTGGAGCATTGGTTGTTATTTATCTGTATATATATTATAATAGGTGATACCCCACACGTTGCTGCAGGAGTTTTTAAACAATTTTTTTAAGTTAATTTGAAAGTAGGAATACTAAGATGATTGCATGACAACATTATTTTGCAAATAGCATTATACATGAAAACATGTTCATTTTGTTGAGAGATAACGACTCTTAAATGATTGATCCTCCGTGTATGTCTACTTTGATCCTCCGTGTATGTCTACTGTGTGAATTTATAGTGTGATACTTATAAAGACTAATAAGTTGCACGTATAGATGTTATTAGTCATAAAAAATCGATGGAAGACATAAATAGATGATTCTAGTGGATGGTGACGTGGCGTCTGATGTAGTGAGTTTTTAAATGAAGTGGATAGCTTGCATATTAAGAGAAATAGTTAGTGGGGATCATCTATATATGTTATATAGATAGATAAGGAATTGCTTGTATTGGAATTTTTGGTCCATTTCTATGCAGGCAGTCCCACACCCCTGCCCGTCCAAACAGCTAGGATGTAGTGCTTGGTATATATACAAATATCGTGCAATAAGCACATGACCAAAGTCAAAAAAAAAAAAATCTATGTAGCTTAACACGGAAGCAGCCGCAGCAGCACAACAGTTCCAATTTATTTTTTAAGTATAATTAAAATCTACAAATGCATGTGCTCGGTTTCAGAGCCTTATTTTGTTGGTGAATCATAGTTCTAATTTTAAAACTTTGCAGTACAGTCACGGATAAAGTCATTAGTGATAAACAGGGTCCTGCTTGCAACCTGCATGCTGCCAAAGGCTTTGACAAATAAGCTAATTTTGATGCATATTTAGGGTTTTTTGAGGTTATTTTTAAGAATGGTTTGTGTGGCTAATACCAATATAATTTTAGATGGTTACTTTGAATTATTTTTATAAATGGCATAGGTGAATAATTTAAATAAAGGTTAGGGGTTGTTCAGGTCATTTTTTATAATGGTAAAGGTGGGAAATTTAGATACACATTTAGGGTGGGTTATGTTAGACTACTTTTACAATGCGTCGGGTGATAATTTTTTAGAAAATATAATAGATCCAATGGCTATTATGATGAGTCTACCAAATTGATGGTCAAATGTTTCTGTTTTTCTGCTCAAAATTTCAAGAATTTATCTATTTTTCTTTCTAGAGGGACTCATGAGAATTAATGTAGAGCCTTCAAAACAAGACCATTCTCAGCCTCTCTTGAGTTTTAAAATTGGGATCACACGTCATAGTGCATAGGTTTTCTAATCTAGCATGGAACATTTTAAGAAAATATTTCTTCCCCTTTGTAGGTTATTTAATCAGCTATCCACTAGCTCTATACCGGGGCTTGCTCCAAAAGCTGGTGTCACATATTGACATATTGTAATGGCATAGATTGTTGTGCCTAGGCATAAGAGTGGCGCTCTACTCTATGAATTGTTAGTATCGATATTTACCAACACCTTTAGAGTGTGTGCATTTTCTTAGTGCAAAGCTTGGTTAGGAGTGATCTGAACATAATTATATCAGCTTGATATAATGTTTTTAGGTAATGGATGAAAATCTGGCTTTAGACATTTACAAAAGAGGATACATTAGACCATAGTTATTATAAAAAGGTAGCCACTACTATAACACCAGCATATAGAAGAAACATGTAACCTAAAACAAAAAAGAAAATGATACCTCAAAATTGCATCTCGAGTCCTTCGTGGCTTATTTCTTAAAGTCGATTCCTGATGATCCATGTTCACACCAAGTGGGTCAAGACTATCAGAGCTTGGCCAATTTCGAACAATGAGAGGTACCTCTTCATCAGCTTGCTAAGGTCGTGACCACGAACCACAATGATAGACAAAACAAATTTCCATGACTAACACAAGTAGAGAAGGCCTGAGAACTTACAGAATGACACCTCCAAGGAGGACACGATGCCACCGACGCCGCCTGTGGAGGGGGTGCAGCCATGACAGACACCTCCACCCAAAGACGGCAACAGTCCGTTGGGTCAACGAACAATGATTTTTGCCTAGTTGCAGCCCCCAAAGTCATCTAAGCGTGTCCGATACCACGCCATCGCCAAACAAAACAAACAGCAACGACTGGGAGTCTGGGACCAACACAAGCCATCGCATCGCCATAGCAGCACACCATCCTTGTCGCAGTGCAGTCTTCCGTCGACGAGGAGTGTCCCACAGGACGCCTCAATCAACTTGATATAATTATCTTGTTTTCAATATGAAAAAATGTCCATTATCCAAAAACATATTACGATAATGTTTTATTGGATTCATATTCGGCTGATGTGTTTTGTTAACAACATTGCATACCCTTATACATATCCCTATTAATTACACACGCGGTGGGGACACAAATTTCTGATATGAAAAGAAGCCAAGCACTCGTAACATCCAATCAAATTTAATTAAAATGAGTCCATATGAATGTCTACATCACGCATGTCCATTCTTGTGCTTCCCTGTTACAATATGTAAGGAACAAATATTCCCTGGATTCATACCTGGAAATTTAATACTGCAGCTAGATAGCTCGTTCCAATCCCAATCCGTGGTCCTGATACCGTACGCTTCACCAAACATCAAGGTCCGTGATCGATGCTTGTCGGTGAGAATTTAAAAACTAAGCTGAAACATATATATCTGCATAGGGCTTTACTTCTGTTCATTGTTGTTGGACGGAGCGTCCACACAGACATTTTGATTAAATTTTCAAATGTGTGGCTAGGCCCGGGCCATGGCGCATTGAACTGAGCTTGTGTGCACGTTGGCATGTTTACGTGCTTCCAAACAAAATACAGACAAAAATCAAATCAATGTTGCGCCATAGAATTGAATAGCTAACGGTAAGCGTTTAGTGTACATCATGCGAATGTGGAGTCTTTGTATTACATATTGGCACCACCATTCAACCTGTTCATGGAAAGCTCGTAAATGGCCTTTTAAATTTGAAAATTTTTACGGTGCTTGGAAAATTTAAGAGCCGTCTATGGGTCTCGATCCAATGGTTAAAAAGTAGGAGGAACCTGTTACAAGGAACCAAATATGTGGACCGGTACCTATATTTTATGGACCAAGAACTATTCATAGAAATAAAGTGAAGGGTATATTTGTATTTTCAGTGCATCGATCCTGTTGGGCCATCCGCCTAAATGTCAGCCCGGCTCTGTCCATCGGTTACCGAGGACCTCAGCGACGAATCCCGGCACCGTCGCATCGCGGCCCCCTGAAGCTGGCGCCCCGTTGAGACAGCATCGCCGGTGAGCAGGTGCTGCCGCATCAATAGTTCGTACAGGTGGCTGATGGGCTGAGGCCCTGTGGGATTCAATGTTTCTCTGGGCTGGGTGGGCGTCGACGGCGAGCCCCTACGCAGCCACGCAGGCCAGGCAGTCAATCTGCTAGCTCTGATTCGATGAACTGAACAATGCAAATCAATTACCAAGGATCAATTTACTGTAATACCCTTGTCTACAAAATAATCCTCTCAATTAAAATCAACCACTCTGAATAATTACGGTGGAGGAACCTCAAGTTCCTCCCAAGCACCATAACAAAGCTCTTAAATTTGCATATGGATAACACTGGTTTTTTCTGTATCCCATATTATTAATCGGTATGGATTGTTATAGGTAGTATTTCATATCCCTTTATCTTCTATACATTCTTCATTACAAATATATCTTAGCTAACGCCACTTTCTGATGGATGCTCACAATAAAGTGTTTGTGTCCCTTCCCTAGCACACGTGACCTTAAGTGTGGATAAAATTAGGGCAAATGCTCGAAGGACAATTAAACATGCCAATTAAATTTATGGAGATGGGGAGCTTTCCACAAACATCCCAATCACATATACATCTTTCTCTGGCCGGCCCTCATGTGCATTGCATATTTTGTACTTGCATAGCAGCCTTGCCATGACATGACGCCTCAGAATTAGGCGCCATCTAGAACGTCACACAGGCATCACATTTTCTTTAGGGGTATTTTCTAAAGCAAGAAATAAAGTACATTCATATGGACCCCCTTCCTACTGATTCTTCTCTATCAACTGCCGGTTTGGTTGGAGCTAGCTCCAATTCTGCGCGGAAGCCATCAGAACCTCCCTATCTACTGATGCTGATCATCATACATCTGTGTTGCTGTTGCTTCCTTGTTAGGTGAAGGCGATGATGCTCTCATCCAAGTGGTGTTTGGTCGATCGGCTACTTACGACGCAATATCTAGCTAGACCATAATAGAAGCATTTCGAATTGTTGTCATCGCACGCAGTTTCAGCAGAATTATCATTGTCACAGTATAAATGTGTTGCCCACCTTTTTGCTTTTGTATTTTTGAACCGTGCTTGATGCCATTCCATTTCACAACCAAAACATCCAGGCAGTTTTACAAGCGGGGTTGCATGAGTCGCCCTAGACATAGACGAGCCCTAAATATTAGAAAAAACTAGTAACTTGGTCCAAATCACCCTACATTAAAACAATCACAATTTTTTTCTGATTTCACTAAACCTAATAAAATAGCAAGGGAAGATTGTGAATCTGCTGAAATTGTTCCACATTATTACAAGGGTTCCCTTAGAAGATTATGATAACCGTATACTATAAGCTATAAGCAATGATGCTACAGGAAAATGTTGGCCCCTACACATGTTAAATAACAGCAATCTCTAAATCAAGTGAAGTAAAAATAACAACAGTGGAAAATTGGTAGACAATGTCTGCAAGGACAAGACTAGGTCGTTCAGGTTGGTTGTCTAATATTTTCGCAAAAAAAAAGGTTGGTTGTCTAATAAGACAATCAAACTAATTAACAACAAGAAGCTACACAAACCATAATGTACAGTACCTTATTACCATTGACGAGATGGAATGAACAGTCCCATGATATTGTACAGCAGTTGCTGACGCTGAAAGCTTGTTTGGATACACTGCGGTTAGACCAGATCCCCTCCGATTGGCAGGGAAACTATTACATTTTCGTCACCAATCCAAAGGGATCAGCTATTCAGCTCCAGTCCCCTATCCAACAGCAACAGGCCCTAATTGTTTGGAGATTCAACAACTCCATTCCCCTAGTTTAGTATCACGGGAGATTGAGATTTTTGTCTTGGAGTCTGGCCTCATGTAGGTTAACTAACTTTTAGACCAGAAGAAACAGAGGAACAGAGCCTATACAGCCTAACGTGTGAAAAAATGGAGAGAAACAACACACAAACAATAACAACAAGGAAACCGCAGCAAGTGCACGATAAAAATAATGTGCAAGCTGACCTAATGATGTTGCAATGTGGCACACAAGAAGTGCCTTGAAGCAGCATCTGATAGTGTTCCAGTAGCAGGTCAGCCTCATGGAAAGGGATGGAAAGGGAGTGCAAAGGGGCAGTAGGAGGTCGGCGTCACCGGAAAGGGAGGTGCAAGCTATTACTAACAAGTCAAGGCACCAGCCGAGGCATGCAGGCATAATCAAACAGAGTGCAGAGTATCTGCAATAGTGACACGTCAGAGAGAGAAAGGCAGGCTTGGGCATGCAGAATAAGGTCTGACAGCGAGATGAACAAGTGACACACTTGGAGGTGCCTTTAGCCCATCCAACCGCCACTAAAAACATGAGCAGAATTGGTACTTAAGCCACCATCGGAGACATCAAGGTGCATTTGTACCCAGCATCTCACACCGACAGATGGTACAATGTGGTTCAGCGTTAATTTAAGGCAGAAAACATTCCGATCCTGCAACTTATAATAGCAAGGACAGGAAAGCAAAACATGGCAGCAGTATGGAAGTAATTAGAGGTTGCTCACATGTGCAAAAGAAACAACATTTGTTGAAGGCTGGCTGCAGCTGCAATAACGCAAAGAAAAACTGCTGCATGCACCTGATAGATAGAGCCTGCATTTGCTGGCAAGAGGTAATCAGGTATATGTGTGTCAGAGTGTAGTATGAAACACAGGACAAAGGGTTATATAGTTCAGTTAGAAATATGGGCTTACCACCATGGCCAATTCAGATGGTAAAAGAAAACTAGCTCATGGTATAGCCTTGAGAATACAGTTAGTTCATGTTATGACACCTTTTTAGCTTTTCTTTTGAAGGGACGATTGATGTGCTTCCTTAAGAAGAGTAACTGCACTGGGGCCTTCCCTCCTGTTAGTCAAAAAAGAAAAAAGAAAAATGGCAAGTACATGGAAAATTTAATCAACTAAGTACAGTGCTGTTGAGAACATTTGAGACAGGAAGGAAAAGGACATGCAAAGTAACGAAAGACACTGATGTAAACAGTAGTGCATCATCAAACAAAATCGAAGACTGTTCCATATAGGGTGTCCAAAACTAAGCAACACTACTAGGATTTAAATACTACTCCATGCAGCCCCTCACAAACTAGTTTCAGATCAATTTATGTAGTATAGACTATAGCCACATTTGCAGGAGTTTTATACTAGTATGGGTCAATAAATGACACTGACCAATCCAGATCCAGTTGTTCAGATGTAATCGAGTTAAGTTAAGGGGGGCATGGCATAATTTGCCAAAAACCTATCATAAACTAGTCTCCTGGGATTCTTATACGGTTGCTTTTCAATTATCTACATATAAATAGGCCACTGAAAGTAATAGGAAGTTATACATGGTTGTTTTCATATTTCAACACAATGTACATAGATGCCACTTGATATCACCAATAATGAAACGACTAACCTAGTTGTTAAGCCAGTTATGTTCTGACATAAATCACCCTGCTCACAATCTTGACAGAAATAAATGCCAGTAATCCTTTCTGGTAAAGAAAAGGTACGTAAACTAAGCTACCAGAGATATGTTAGGAAATAGGTGATATATGAAAGCCAAATATGATTACTGCTGGCATGTTGGTAACAAGAAGGTCTAATAAGAATGAACTGCATCTTGAAAATGAAAAAACACATGCGAAAATTGAAAAAAAAAAATAGTCTCATTATGCTGAAAACATTTTTTTCTGATGCTAATTCCTTTTCATTCCTTTCAAATTTTCTGGTACATAGCCTGTGACAGTGTTCCTAGTGGATGAACAATAGCACCAACCTATCCTGATTTCGTTTAACCAGGATAAATATTGCTGGGCAAAAATTGCTGATGAATACATGCTTGAACAGTTCTGTATTCCTACCTTAGAGAATGAAAGGTTTTATAGTTGTCTGTCACTGAAAATTTTGATACATTGGCGGCACCTAACAAAACTTAGAGCTCAATATATCACATTACATGATTCACGGTCTAGCAGAAGCTAGAATGAAAAAGACTGGAAGGATAACTATGCCAAGGGCTACCAACAGTACCAAACAGACATCTAAAGGGCACCATCTACAGCCAATGAGTGTCTGTCATCTGACTGAAAGCACTGAAAGGTATCTTTTATGAATTCTACACCATATTGGCTGCCCAGTAATCATTTACTCCACTCCAAGGGTCAATATGGAATACATGAAATGCATTTGCAACCTAAAAGGTCCTGGGTGGCTGAAGAACTGTACAGCTATCAAAAACTATTGTAGTGACTGACTGACTGAAACTAATTGCAGAATCCTGAATGGCTAGAATACAGAGGTCACAAAGAAACTGCTTGCAATCCTTTTTGTCATTACAATGAGAAAAGGCAGCAAAGTTCCAGAGTTTTGAATATTTTAAGCCTTTGCTGGTAGAAAACAAATAAGGTACAGAGTAAGACAAAAAAAATCAGTCAGAAAAGCCAAAAACGACATTGACATCACCAAAAGGTCAGTTTGAAAGAATAACCCAAGAACCGAATGACTCAAGGAAAAAAGGTCAGTCCAAAGAGACTTCGAACCAAAGGGTCAGAAACACAACTACTGCAACTAGATGAAACAGAATCTCAATATCACTAATGACAGTTTTATTTACTGACGTCGTTATCAATCAATACTCAAGATGGAGAAGAGGATCTAGTTGCAGAGAAACTGAAGACAAGAGTAAGATAATCAGAAATTCATTCTACAAAAGAAAGCTGAATGACCATGCACCTAAATTGTTTGGATGAGTTAAAATAATGTAACCATTACTATCAGAGAAACTAAAAATGGAACTCCCTCATTCAGACTTTCAGATCTGCACATTGACAAAGAAGGGCCATGATACACAGTCTGAACTTCACAAACTAGAAGGATACAAGCACACAGAATACAACAAAAGGACAATATGTATTGACTGTTCTGCTACGAACTATACGCTGGCAAAACAGTAAGAAATTGAAATACTGCTTCATCCTGAATTTGCTGGATGTTATATATTCTGCTGCAACAAAAGTGCACAGAATTCAGCTATGAGGCCAAAACTGGCGGCAGTTCTACCTGTACTGTCTTGTAGACAGTGGACTCCTCCATGGCATGCACTAGTTATGGTTGACAATTCTCTCCCCTGCTTCCACTCACATTCCCTTGCTCGTTGACATCGAAACCAATTAGATTTGGGATTAACCGTTGATATGTGTTAGCAGGGCAAAGAGAAGACATACACCACGTGCAATGTACCTGTAGAGATACCCAATCTAGGTGCGGGGCTTATTATAAGTTCCTCCTCAGCATGTGAAACAATGATTGAAGAAATGATTCCATACTAATCATTACTCTGCATTTCCTACGGTACTAAAACACTTTCATTTGGACGAACCGACACAGGATACAGAGCCATACCAATCACGCTGACAAAATCATGGGATAGAATCTGGCCCCCATTCCTTTAGTCTAAAAAAAGAGAGAATTTGGCGCTTTGTTCTACAGATCAGGTCGCTTTGGTTCCCAATTCCTACTCACCACACAATATACAACCTATTTTCTGATATCACGAGGCTAATTTAAATTTGGTAGCAAGAAAGATCGGAGCTTTTCACCTGCACAGGCCGAACGGTTCCGGCGGCTCAAAATGCCCCCCAATAATTCAGGGATGGCGGCTGGCGGTCGCGGAGCACCAGAGCTTGTAGGGGTTCAGAAGGCAGTTGGGGAAGGGATGGGCGGGGATCGCGGCGCGGCTGCCCGCCGGCAGGTCCCTGTCCAGAGGCGCTGTGTAATATCCCGTTGCCGCTGGGGAGATCAGGACCAGCGACGTGAGCAATCACAGAAGGGAACAGCAGGATAAGATCTCATAGGAGTCGATCGAGGAGGGCGATGAACCCTGTCCTCTGCACTCGAGTTGCTTAAGCAAATAACAGAACAAGTCTTACAAGTTTTCCCCTCTCGGCCTATATGCTCGAGAGGACCTGACCATAGGGTCCCACACGACTCGATACAACTGAATTTGAAACAAACCGTTTTACAACTTAAAAGACGCCTTCCACCAGTACGTTTCCGACGTTGCCTAAGCAGTTGTTACATCTCCCCCGGCTTGAGGACTTTGCTTGTCCCCAAGCAATGGCAGTTGGAAATCTTTGCTTCACCACATAGTAGTCCTCCCAAGTCGCTGAGCTTGCTGGTAGATTGGTCCATTTGACCAGCACCTGAGGAATGGCCTGATTTCCTTTCTTGACGAGACGTCGATCCAGCACAGCTTCTGGGGATAGGTCCTGTCCACCAAGATCCACCAACTGGGGAAGCTCTGAATATACCGGTGTGTAATCAGGAGTAAATGGTTTAAGTTGAGAAACATGAAAGACAGGATGGACTAAACTTCCTTCTGGTAAAGCTAGTTTATATGCTGCCTGTCCAATCTTCTGCAAGACCTCAAATGGTCCAAAGAACTTGTATGAAAGCTTGGGATAAGGTCGAGATACCACTGATTGTTGCACATATGGTTGCAACTTCAACAGTACTTTGTCACCCTACTTGGAACACTCGATTAGAACGATGGCGATCAGCTTGCTGTTTCATCCTATTCTGGGCTGCGGCCAAGTTGTGTTTCAGCTGATTCAGACGCTCATCACGAAGCTTGAGCCATGCTGCGGCATCAGAATTGGTTGTCTCTTCTGAAGGTATGACAATGCCCATTTGTGGAGCATGGCCATATAGAGCTTGGAAAGGAGAACAGCCCAAGGACGTGTGGTAATTGGTGTTGTACCATAACTCTGCTAAAGACAGCCAACTTTTCCATTGTTTGGGTGATTCATGAACTGCACAGCGAAGGTACATCTCTAAGCACTGGTTGACACGCTCTGTCTGACCGTTTGTCTGTGGATGATAAGACGAGCTCATGTGTAGTTTGGTCTGCACCATAGAGAACAGAGTCTTCCAAAACATACTGTTAAAGATTCTGTCCCTGTCAGAAACTATTGTCTTTGGAAAGCCATGCAACCTGACCACATTGTCAAACACCAGTTTAGCAATTGTCTGGGCTGTGAAAGGATGTTTGAGTGCAATAAAGTGGCTGTATTTAGTGAAACGATCCACCACTACTAAAATTGCATTATGGCCCTCTGAATTTGGTAATCCCTCAATGAAGTCCATGGACAAATCTTGCCAGGCTCCTTGGGGAACAGGTAATGGCTGAAGGAGCCCTGCTGGATGAGTGAGCTCGTGCTTGGCTTGCTGACAGACTTGGCATTGCTTAACAAAGCTGTCGACATCTTGCTTCAATCCTTTCCAAGAAAATAACTGCTTGATTCTGTGATAAGTGGCTACCACACCAGAATGACCTCCAATGGGTGAGGAATGGAGAGCTGCAATAATTTTTGTTTGTATTGCTGAGTTACTGCCAATCCAAACTTTGCCTTTATGCCAAATTAGTCCTTTGAGCAAGGAATAGCCTTCTGCATTAGGACTATGCACTGCTAACTGAGTCAATAGTGCTTGAGCCTTACTATCAGTTATATAAGAATTAAGAACCTCCTGAGCCCACAATGGTTGTCCTTCAGAAATAGCCTGTACTTGGAACATATGGTTCATTCTGGACAAAAGCATCAGCAGCAATGTTTTCCTTGCCCTTTCTGTAAACCACTTTGAACTGTAAGCCCATCAATCTTGTCATTGCCTTTCTCTGCATCTCAGAATGCAGACTTTGTTCACAGAGATAGGAGAGACTCTTATGATCAGTCCTTGATTGTGAATTCCTGTCTTTGTAAGTATGGCCTCCACTTCTCAACAGCCATTATCAGTGCCAAGAATTCCTTCTCATAAATAGATAGCTTCTGATGAGCAGGGCCCAGTGACTTACTGAGGAAAGCAATGGGTTGATCCTTTTGCATCAGCACAGCTCCTACTCCAACATCAGAAGCATCTGTCTCCACCACAAAAGGAATATCAAAGTTGGGAAGAGCCAGTACTGGAGTAGAGACCATTGCCTGTTTCAACTGATTGAAAGCTTGTGTAGCTTCTTCTGACCAATGAAATTGCTGTTTCTTCAACAGATTGGTTAATGGTTTTGCAATGACCCCATAGCCCTTCACAAACTTCCTATAGTACCCAGTCAATCCTAAAAATCCTCTCAGTTCAGTCACTGTTGTAGGAATGGGCCAGTGCCACATATCATTGGTTTTAGGCTGGATCAGTGGCAACCCCTTTGTCAGATATAATATGCCCCAGGTAATTCAGTTCATGCTTAGCAAAGGAGCATTTGCTGATCTTCATGTACAGCTGATGCTGCCTCAGAGTTGTCAGCACTTGCTTGAGGTGTGATATATGTGTTTCCAGAGAAGGGCTATACACCAATATGTCATCTAGAAAGACTAATACAAATTTGCGAAGGAAAGGGCCCAATACATCATTCATAAGACATTGAAATGTGGCTGGAGCATTTGTTAAGCCAAAAGGCATCACTCTGAATTGGAAATGGCCATGATGGGTTTTGAATGCAGTTTTGTACTCATCCTGAACCTTCATTCTCACCTGGTGATATCCTGATCTCATATCTAATTTTGAGAAAAACTTGGTGCCTACTAGCTCATCTATGATTTCTTCTATCAAGGGCATAGGAAATCTATTCTTGATAGTAATGTCATTCAGTTTCCTGTAATCTACACAAAACCGCCAGGTACCATCTTTCTTTTGGACTAGTAAAACTGGTGAGCCAAAAGGACTAGAACTAGGTGTTATCAGACCAGCAGCTAGCAAAGCTTTCACTTGCTTTTCTATTTCATCTTTATGTAAAGGAGAATATCTATATGGTCGACAATTCATAGGTACAGCATTAGGTAAAATGGGGATAGAGTGATCATACTGTCTCTCAGGAGGTAGTCCTTGTGGTTCAGAAAATACATCCTTGAATTCCTCGAGCAATTCCTGTACTGCTGCTGGAACTGTTTCTGATTCCTTATCTGCCTCCTGCACTTCCACTATAGCCATTGCCCACACATCATTTCCAGCTAACCATTTGCCCAATCGATCAATAGATAATTCCCCAACTGCAATGCTGGTGGCCTCACTCCTTGTAATACAATGTTCTCTGTTTTGTATAAGAATTCCATTGTTCTGTTGGCCCAATGATGATTGATTGGACTGTGCTGTTGGAGCCAATCAAACCCCAGGATTGCATCAAAAGCTTCCAATTCTAACACTCTCATATCTGTAGTGAAAGAATGGCCTTGTATCCACCAATCTAGAGCTGGTGCAAATGAATCAGAAATAAGAATGTTCCCATTAGCAACCTTGACTTGCTTTGGTGTAGTCTTCACAGGTTGATTCCCATGGTTCTGAGGAAGGCTGAACTGACAAAGGAATGAGAGCTACCACTGTCCACTAAAGTCAACATTACTTTGTTCTTCACCAAGGCTCGAAGTTTTAGTGCTTCTCCTTCATCAGTGCCTGAAATGGCATTTAGAGATAAAGTACAAGCTTCTTCAGTCAAAGTATCCTCCATCTCCAAATTGTTGAAGAACCTCCTCAGTCAAGCTGACATCTAGATCATTGAGCACCAGGGCATTGACCTGAGATTTTGGTCTTTTGCTACACTTGGCAGCATGAGCAGCATCATAGGTTCCTTACAAAAGAAACAGAGATTGTTGGCACGACAATAATCCCTTAGCTGTCTTTCCTTGGACATCTGGTTAGTTGGGCCATTGTTGCTCAGGATCTTGTTGTCCAACTTCTGATTGAAGGGATGTGAGTATCTTGTGTATGCTATTCCCTTGGAACCCCTGCTTCTCATCTTGTCAGCTATTTGCTCCTGAATTTTTGCCAACATGACTGCTCTCTCCATGCTTTCAGGTACTAATCCCTCCACATGATACCTAATATCAGGTTTTAATCCTTTCACAAATTGGGAGATAAAGAATGTGTCTCCCATGCCCTGATCATGCATGACCACCTCAAACTGCAGAGCTTCAAATTCCTGTGCATATTCAGCCACAGAACCTGTCTGTTGAAGTTCCAACAAACTATTGATGGCTTGCTGGTAGTCATAACTGCCAAACTTGGCTTGCACTGCTGTCATGAAGTGTTCCAAGAGTTTAAGCCATGCTTCTTTTTATAAACTGGTAGCCACTTTTCGGCATTCTCTTCCATATGTAATGAAGCTGATGCAGTCCACATAGTTGGAGGGATATTGAGCAACTTGAGATATTCTTCACATTTGTCCTTCCATATACTTGGATTCTTCCCATTGAATCTAGGAAAGGCTAGCTTTGGAGTAAAGCTCTTTGTGAACAGATTATCCTGTCTGGCCCCCCTAGTTGCCCCACCTCTTCTAGTGAACCTATTAGCTCTACTTGGCTCTGGTCTGTCTTCAGCAAAAGGATTAGCTTCCAGATCCCCACGATCTGACATCTCAGAATAGTCATCTGCTCTTCTGATTCATCTGATCCATGGTCAATTTGGCCACAGCTTGACCTGTAAGTTCCAATTGTTTTGCCATCACTTGCTGGTCCTTCAATAATTGTTCCATCACTTTGGCTGACATATCGAATTTCAGATCCATCCTCTGCTGATGACTGTCAAACTTCAAATCCATGGATTCCATCTTCGTATACAGATCATCCAGGTGCTCTAACACATTCTCATAGCGAGTCTTCTCCGTGTCTGCCATGTCCTCCATAGCCTTCAGTACCATCAATGTCTGCGGAGATGGCTTTGGAGGTGCCGTGTTGCCAATTGACAGAAACAGTGCTGAGTTGCTCCGTTCTGCTTCGTCCAGCCACCGCCCTGCTGCAGATAATCGTCCCGAGTGAACGAGTATTGCAAAATCTCGACCCCCGCGATACGGATTTGGTTACGGAATTTTACGCAGAGACCAGCTCCACAACCCTCACCAAAGAGTATCGCCCGCCAACGCCTCCGTGAACCAAAATTCGACCGCAGTGTACGGAATTTTACACGGAGACTAGCTCCGCAACCCTAGCTGCGTCGAATCTGTCACACAATTTGGGGAAAGTTTCTGGGTTGTTCTTCCGATTCCGGGTTTTGAACGGGATTTTGCGTGGGTAAGCCACAACCGTCCAATACCGCGCCAATCGGACGAGAATCGGAAGACTGGCTGTGGATAATGGAGTGAAAAACCGATCTAATCGACAGGAATCGATCAATTACCCGAGAACTTGGCGACGAACTCGTGGGAGCGTGCCGAGGATCGACGAATCTGATACCAACTGTAATATCCCGTTGCCGCTGGGGAGATCAGGACCAGCGACGTGAGCAATCACAGGAGGGAACAGCAGGATAAGATCTCATAGGAGTCGATCGAGGAGGGCGATGAACCCTGTCCTCTGCACTCGAGTTGCTTAAGCAAATAACAGAACAAGTCTTACAAGTTTTCCCCTCTCGGCCTATATGCTCGAGAGGACCTGACCATAGGGTCCCACACGACTCGATACAACTGAATTTGAAACAAACCGTTTTACAACTTAAAAGACGTCTTCCACCAGTACGTTTCCGACGTTGCCTAAGCAGTTGTTACACGCTGTAGGCGTGTCGGTGCTCGGATAGCTTTGGGGGATGAAATAAACCGAAGACTAGACCTTTTATTTTCCCTTTTTCTAATTTCTTCTCGTTACAGAAGTCAACGGTAAGAAATTGCCGTTAAAACCAACAGGTGGCAGATTTGAATTGCGATGGCGGTACAACCTCTACGCTAACATGAACTCCTAGGCTCCTATTTCAATGAATAAACAGTAGTATTTATACTACTATAAAAAATAGCTAAAATTGCTTCCGTATCCAAAGATTTTATGAAGTCCAAACTGAGACAACTCAACTGTTCTTGTAATCGGTTGATGAAGGTTTAAGTGCACAAATTAAAATTTTGATTTTTGAGCCAAACCATTTTGCTTGAGAAATCAATTTTTTTAGCAAGAGTTTAAAATTCACTTGGACCTCGGCCCAATTTTCATGTTTAGAAAAGTTCAACTTTGTTAATTAAAATGTTCAATTTTTTGTTGGACTGAATTTGAGTTTATTTAAGCTTTCCTTTTTGGATTAAGACTAACTTAAATCGAGTTCAAACAAATCCTACATCCACCTAGATTTAGGGTCAGGCTTCGCTCCAGAATTAAGCCAAAGCTTCTAATTTAAAAATAAATTTGTTCCTACCTCCATCTAGATTTGAGTACAAAAGCCCTAGCTCGCTTTGGAAATTTCACGACAGTCAAAATTACCTAATTAGCTCCAAATAATTAATAATATAGCATACAAAAAGATATACCAAATTTAGAGTTAAATTCACGAGTAATCCCTAAACTTGGCAATATAACCTTTCGGAAATATTGAAAATTTCTCGTCCAATATATATGTCAACTTTTTATGACCCTGATTATTTTGTACTCAAAATGCCAAACATATGAATCTTAATTAGTTTTGTTCACAAATTTCTCTCCTCTTGACTAATGCCACATAATCAAATTAACATTTTTTTTCGCGACCGTGTTTTAGCACGTATTTCATTAAGATGAGATAATCAAATTAACATTTGGGCCATAGAAACATCTGCCGTCTTCTCTCTCCGAAAAACAACTTGGAAATTAGACCATCAACCACAATTGTTTGTGTGTCAACGAAGAATTGAAGATGCAATGTATACTTTAGAGCTGTCCACATGGGAAACATTCAAGGTGAAATAACACAATTAAGGGTGTTTTCTTGATGCAGCACTCAATCGAACCAAAGGCCGTTGTAGTATTCAAAATTGAGGAATATTAGGCATGCACACGCAGACAATATATGAGCTAGACTGTACTTTGATGCTTCAGCTGATCTGATGTAGTGGGCGGCAATTGACGTGACAAGGACGTCATGGCGAACTTGCGCACGTACCTCCACTACTATTGCAGTCTCAACTAGCTCTCAATGCAAGTACATGTGGCGGTCATACATGCTCAGAGATACATCAATGCTTCAAGCAACTTGTAGCTCGCTGGAAAGTTGGTTAATACTATACCTGATTATTTGTTCCGAGAATAAGTGTTTTCTCCCTCAGATTACAAATGTAAAGTCACTTTTATGCAAAGAAAATCAAACTTTTCTAAAAAAGATCCATCAATAAATAAATATTAATATAGATTGAGAATGTATAATTGACACTATATTGGTACATATAAGATCAATTCCTTTGAACTGAAACAACCTATTTCATGTAAATTAATAATTGTCAAAAATTCATAGAGCATATAGACCATGCCAAAAATCCATAGAGGAAATATAGACGGTAACGGCTAGTCAAGTCCCACATACTGCAGAGTCCAGTGACAAGCTAAAAAATTGCTCAATGTTGCATGCATGGATAGATACTCGCATGGTCAACTCTCTCTCTCTCATTCACACACACAATTCAGAAGAAACATTCTCCCTCGGATCCAGTGCCACAACTACTGTCTGATGACAAAAAAAAAAAAACAACAATCCACCTTAGCTTGAAACACATGGGCACACAGTAATTGGACAAGACAGTAGTTCTCTTAGCTTGATCAGCAGCGTGGTTATATATTATAAGTTAAGATGGTCGAACATCTCGATCGATTGATGAGCAATCAACCTTGTTCTGCTATCTAAAACTGTCGCCGATGGATAGATGGGAGCTGCAAGGGAAGCAAGGAATATTGTGCGGGCTCCACGCGACGGATCGGCCACGTACGTTGAGGTGACAACACACGAGTACGTACGGGCGTCGCCCGAGCTCACAGTGACGTCCAACCTTAATTTCGGTTTTTGCCTCGTTCAGCATGTAGCGTAAAATAACAACACACGTAATCAGAGTCTCGGTGTACAGTTAGCAAGAGTGGAAAGTAGGTAACTGTAGTGCCAGGTGAGTTTTATGTGATGAAAATTCTCTTTCGTCTTACCCCTTGACAAGTTAGCAATTAATTGTGCTGATGTGGCATTGAATTCAATGCTATAAAACTCTAGTAAGGCTATCCGCCCAGCCCAAGACACTAGTCATAGTTTCCATAAGGGCAGTCCCAATGCAGACTCGACCGTAAGTCTAAAGTCATTAATTATACTGTCATGTAAGCAAAATGCTGATGTGGCAGAATATTTATCGAAGAGAGAGGGGAAAAAATGAAGAAACCAAGTCTAACTAAGAAACCAAGTCTTCACGCAAATCAAGACCATATGTGAGAGAGACAAGTGGGCCATGGGATTGGATAGACTTCAAGATACAAAATCTGCATTGGAGGTTATGGTTTCTTATAATAGAGTCTTGAACATATGGACTCTATGGGTAAGTCTGGGTTGGGACTGCCCTAAGCTCTACATCATCTAGAAACTACTACTAGACACTACCCTTCCAATGCAAACACCACTATTCTACACCTAAATTTAATACTACTCATCTCACATTATGTCTTGAATGGCGTATAAAAACTAGGTCTCATGCAAGACCCAGTTCCTTCTCTTTCTTCGTTTACTCCTTTGCCACATCATTTTCTATCCTAGGTGACACCTCATTTAATTGTATGGACACCATCCTCGTCATTGGGTCGGGGATGACCTAAACCTTCCCATTGTGATTGGCCTAACATGGTGGCATACACATCCTACCCCTATGAGTATCTTTAAGAGACTGAGCCAACAAATTTTGAGATAGATAAAGCCGAGGCAATATGTTAGGTTTAATTAACTTAATTAATAAACAGATTTCAACACAGAAACCTAATTAAACTGGGCTATGCATACACATCTACGTAGCTCTCATTCACTGACTTTTCATAGTTGTGTATGCTTATGGTGAGAAAAAATAGTACTCCCTTGGTTCCAAATTAGAGTTCGTTTGACTTTTTTTTCCAAGTTTGACCGCTCATCTTATTCAAAAAATTTGTACAAACATAGTAAGATTTAAGTCATTTGTTAACATCTTTTATGTAAAAACAAGCCACCAAAAATATGATATTTTGCATAATTTTTTGAATAAGACGAGTGGTCAAACTTGAGTTAAAAAAAGTCAAACTAACTCTAATTTGGAACGTAGTTAGTAGCTTAAGTTTTTGGAGATTGGTAGATAGATCTTGTATAAGGGCGGCTCTAAAATGACATTAATTGACTAATAAAAATCCAGGCGTGCTAGAGGTCCTAACAACACATCATGGTTATAAGTGAATTGGATGAAACTATGAATTCGCATCGAGCTACTACTAGCTAGCTTCTCATGTGGGCTGTGGCACCTCTGTCGCTACTTACAGCTCGTGCGTTCCATCCATATAATAAAAATAACAGCAAGAGGACAAGAGAGCACCTGCAAATAAAGGCTCCGGCCGGAAAGGTTAAGCAGTAGTGACGACACACATACAAGCAGTACCCCAAACTAATTAAGCTGGCTCAGCTAACCGTAAACTAGTCAGCGTCATGTATACACGCGCTGTGGCGAGTGCATGGCATGTGCTGACCTCAGCACGCGCGCCTTGCCTTTTCCCACTGGACACAGAGAAGAGGAAAAAAAAAATGTGCATGTGTCTCGTAGTGCATCCACCCGTCGTCCATCCCCACAAAGATCAAAGTTGGGTACTGTGCGGACGCCCATGACAGCTTACCTTCTCTCTACTCCGTCCTCCAGCGGCACAAGCACTCACTACTACTCGCAGCAATATCCTTGCTTGTAGAGAGAGAGAGGTTAGAGAGAGACTAGAGAGAGAGAAAGAGAGGTGTGATGTACATGTATAGTGTAATGTAGCGTGTATGTGTACATTGCCGGCCCGTGTGCTTTGTCTACCTTATATGAAAGGCACCCCGTCCCCCTTTGAACATTCTTCTTCCGGCATCCTCCTCCTCTTGCTGCTCTCGCTCTCTCATGGTGTCGGCCGCCGCGGCGCGGCGCAACGCCACCAGAGAGGAGGAGGCATGAGAGGATGGTGACGTTGCTCCGGCCGCGCCGCCACGCCCATGGGCCCCTTCGCCTCATCAGAAGCCAGCCGTTGCCGACGCCGCCGCCGTCTCGCCGCAGCAGCGTCCTGAGGCCTCCCATGGCACAGGACCCCTCCCACCCGCACCGGCATAGCAGCAAGGACACCGCCGCGCCGCCGCCGCCGGAGCCGGAGCCCGAGCAGCCGCCGCAGCCGGAGATCGCGCAGCACCAGCCGGCGCCGGCGCCGCCGCACGACGTCGCTGCCGCAGTCCCGGAAGCAGCAGCCAGCACGAGCAGCAGCACCGGCAGCGACGCCGCCGGCTCCTCGTGGCTGCAGCTGGGGATCGGACCGTCGTCCACATCGCCGTCGCCTTCGTCGTCCTCTCGGAGGAAACGGCAGAGGACCACCGGCGATGACGCGGCGGGACCCTCGACGTCCGTACAGCTTTCCGCACCACCGCCGCCTCCGGGGCTGCGGCTCTCTCTACAGCCACAACCAGCGGGGCCTTCGTCGTCGTCCTCGGCCGCCCCGGTGGCGGTGGCGGCGGCGCCGCCGCCGCCCGGCCACGAGGCCGGCACGTGGTTCCTGCTCCAGGCGGCGCAGAACCAGTGAGTACGACGACATGTCTGAACAATGTGGGTGGTTTGTTAGCTCATGCTCATGCCGTTGCTGCTGAATTGATCATATATATGCAGGAGGAGGGAGCCGCCATTGCAGCAGATTGCGAGGAGCTACTTGAGGGTTAGGTTAGCAATCTCAACTCCATCTCCCTGCCTCTGCTAGCTAGATCATATAAATCTCCATGTGCGTCGATCTCCCTCCCCGATCCCTGCACCACCACCTACCTTAGCTTGGCCGTTCTTCTCTCTTTTCTAGTTCCTTCCCTCTCTTTTAATTTGAAGCAACGGCGACGACTTTGCTTAATTAATTAGTTCCTTTGTCTTGATTAATTTAAGTTGTGATTATTCCTTTTTGGTTAATCCGCACTGTGCTGTTTGATCATGCCGCATTGACCTGCTACGGTGTTTGTTGGGCAGCAGAGACGGGAGGATGACAGTTAGAGTAGTGATGAGGTACCTGGTTAACAAGCTGGGCCTTGACGACGATTCACAGGTATGGCATGCATGTCGTTTCCCCATATTGCCATGTTCTTCTCTTTTTTGTGTGCTGTGCTCGCAATATTTTATTTTCTTCCCTGCCTTCTTGATGATTTCCACATATGCATGCATATATATGCTTTTGTTTGTGCAATGGGTGAATTGCGCTTGCTTGTTTTTATTTTCTTTTTTAAACAACATTCACTAGCTACTAGAAATTTTGGAGGATCACACGTACAACAAGTTCTAGATTTGCTAATTGAGATGGCCTGGGTTTGAGTGAACTTCAATTTTGTTTGATTAAGATGAGAAGCGAAAAAATTTCAACCGTTAAGCTGTCACGCGATCAATAATCTTTAAATGAAAGATGAAAAGTGCACTGGAAATATAGGAACGGGTTAATTGGCTTCCTAGAGAAACTCCACGACATCCGGACCACCGCACGCGTACGGGTGCTATATATATGGGGCGAGCTTGTCAGTGAGAGTAAGGAAGAAGCTTCTTAAAGAAAAAGACTTGTTGAGGAAAATACATCTATCATCATAAATATATTGCTTCCACAAAGAAATAGCCGCATTTTTGGCCATTGAAAATAGTTTGGAAGAGCGGCGATATATGCTTAGTTTAGAAAAAGCACTAGAGAACAAGTTTGGAGGAAGATGAAGTGACAGGTAGGAGGGCACAAACAAGGGCCGGGAACAGGGAAGTTACTACGAATCACCTGCCCATTGGTAGCCACCATATATGCATCTGAATCTAACCTAGCTGCTACCATCTCTAGCCCTCTTGCTTTCTCTAGCTCTCTCCCTTCTCCATTGTAGAGAGAGGGAGAAAGGGTGGTGTGTGAGTGAGTGCCTTTACCTGCAGCGCCAAATATTGGTAGGTGAAAGGAGCTTTAGAGCTACGGACAGTAGTTTAGATGTCGAGGTTCCCATCTCATAGGTCTTTGTTGTTGTTGTGACAAATGGTGTAGGTGAGGGGTGTGCGTCTCACCTGTTACATCAGGCGGGAGGGCGCCCTCCCGGCCCGGACCCCATGATTAAGGGCTCTATATTCTCTCTCTACACCCCCATTCTCTCTCTACATCTCTCTATCTTCTCTCCCATCAAACTAAGCTTAATGCATGCTTTTGTGGCTGCCTAATTAAGATGTCTGGTCTGGTTTAATTGGTTTATCTCTCCTCTCTATAGAGATCTTTGGGCATGTGCATGCATATAGTGCTAGTGGTATATGTACATGTATGCATGGTTCAGCCGAAAGTTTGTATATATATACTTGCCAGCTGTTATCACCTACCTTTAGGTTCACACATACATGCACTGTCCATGCATGATGGTAAGTTTAGCTTGCTCACAAATTTTACCTGAAATGGAATGGCCCAAGAAGCCCTGTCCTTGAAGGAAATTAGTACTTGAAGAAGTGTGAGAGTGGTGTTGAGTTTACTTGAAGATATTACTGTCCACCCAAAGAGAAAAAAAGAGGGCCATGTCTCACCTAATCCAATGAAAGTCATGCACCATCCTATGCACCACAATGTGCAGTGCTTTTGCCTGTGGAATATATGCATGGCCCTGCCAATTGCCATGACTAGGAAGCAAAAGCCTCTCTCCCATGTAGTCTCTGTGTGTGGGGGAAGATGTCATCATAATGGTGCTCTGGAGTCTGGATCCTTGCTGCAACCAGGCCGGCCGGTCCTGTGTGGTTGTGGACCTGCCATGCTACCTGCAGGCAAATATATACAAACAGTAGCTATCTTCCATTCTCATGAAGGAGTGATAGCTCTAGCAACCCATAGCACCCCCTCTGAGATTTTTAGTTCCTCCCCATTGAATGAGCTAGTAAAATTAGGTGCAAATAAAGAGGTTAATCTGTTTAGCTTATGTGTGTGGATATTATCACGTACCTTTTTCTTCGAGGAATTAAGAGAAAGCTAACTTATCAGGGACATTATTCCTATGGACATCCACTAGCTAGCTTAACATGAAGACCACACACTGCAGTATGAGTCTAGGTCACATTAGTATTTTGGTCCGTGAAAACTATATATCATTTTTTTCTGAATATTTACATCCTGGTAACAGAAAATCTCAGCCCATAAATATCGAAACAACACTTAAATTATCACATTTTTTCATATATATCTGGTCAAATAAAGCCAGAAGACACCTATATTCTCCCAAGGTAACAGTTGCTGCAAAAGAAAACTGGAGACTGTCGGTGCTGCATCCTGCATGGGTGGTTGTTGGTTGAAGTAGTAGCAGTGGCATCAGGGAACAATTCGTGGAGCATCACCTCAGCACAACAATATGGAGCCAATTGCAACAGACAAAAAAAAACGTCACATATCAAGACATAGAACTTGTAGGAAGTAATTTCTACATGCATCAACATGAATACAATATCTGAACACTTTGAAAGTTTGGCATGCGTACGTGTGCTTTTATTTGGAATTACCATAATTACTGACAGAAATGCTGTGCTTGATTGTCTAGTAATAAAAAAAAAGAACGTGCCTACAGTACGGTAGAAGTTTAATCAATCCGATCATCATAGTGCTGGAGGAATCCAAACTGGTGCTTTCTGATCGGTCTCTGTAAAAGAGGGGTCAAGTGATTCCTTAGCCCTACATTGTACTGGTCTTTGCTTTCTAGGAAAGTAAGTAGGTGGATATATGTAGAGAACTCCGGCATCCTAAATTTACTTCTTTTTTTTTTGTTTCTTCCAAATTACAGGCTATGTGTAGGGTTTAAATTTGAAGGGTGCGTGAGGGAGAAACTGATGGCAATGCCTTTGTTGAACACTTAATAAATTCATTTAATTTGTTGAGTCAAATACTTTTTGATTTTCTAGTGGCATCAATAATGCATGCATGGGCATGTATATTAGTAGAAAATGAAGTGGGCGTGTGGAGTAGGCATGCGGCATGCCTCTTAATTTTAAATTATGCATATTATGAAATTTTGATATTTAAATCATTCATTTAGTGTATAGTTGTTGGTTATACTCTCAAAAATTGCCATAAAGAAAACATCATTTTTATATATGCTTTTTAAATATACTATTCTGAAATTAGTTGAACAATCTTTAAGATTTGTTCACTATGATCAAACTAATAATTAAATGCAAAAACTCAGCACAATTTGTATATATAAATTCCAACTAAGCAAGTAATTGATATTCAGAATGATTGCACCATGCTGTTGTTTGTTTTCACCTGAACGGTATATATAGATGTTTGGTTTAGGTTTATCTCAAGAAATATATCTTAAGATTGCATCTAAAAGACAAGTTGCATTAGAGACCTATATACACCATTCATATCCCCAGATCGTGCATAATTTTTAATCTTCCATGTCTTTAGCATATGTCACCTCAGCTTCGACTCGCACTAAATTAAAATTATATTGAAACTTGACTCTCTATACAACTTGTACTTAGTACGTCGTCCTTTTCACCTAATTACATATTAAAACCATACGTGTAATGTCAAAATACAACTTTCAGTTAGGTGATAAGTTACTCCAAATTTTATTTTGTTCAGTCAGTATCTTGGATCTTCCTACGTACACTATCACTATGCTCTAATTAAATTTAGTCTATCTAGAGCGGTAGGTGAGCCATGCATGTACCTCAATTTGTTTTTGTCCATTACATCTTCTAGTAGCTAGGCGGCTCCTTCAACTTTGTCTTCCTTTCATATCTTTTTCACCTCCTCTTTCATAACACTTTGCTGCTTTAATTTCTTTTGTTAAATATTGGCCTTGGCTTTTCTTTTGGTCTCTATTGTGTAGGTATGTGTGCATGCATGATCATGCTCTCTTGTGGCATATAGTATTTGTGTGTGCTAATGTAGTTGTTACCTAGTATAATGCAATAATGCTGCTTGGAATGCATTGCGCGGCGAAAACATTTTGATGATGCACCAACCATTCTATCCTAGTATAAAAGTTCAGCTGCAGATTGAAAAATGAAGCTTCATCATTTGTATTTGAACACTTTATACACTTTTCATGGTGCCTTTTCTACTTTCATCCAACTAAGCCAGGTTAATCTGAACTCAAAAGGCAATAAAATAATTGCTGATCAATAGGTCCTTCCGAGAAAAAGCACACCAGCTTGCACGACATTCTATAATTTAAGCTGGGACAATGCAACCATGCATGAAATGCCAATGTAAATAATCATGTACATATATACAATGTCATTTTATCAACATGACACAATAAAATAAGTTCAAAATTATCAACACATTATGATTTTTTGTAAGAACAAATAACTAATAATTATCCTTTATGTGGCCAAATATTTGGGATATAATAATGTTAGGGACTATCATATTAAGACATTTTATTTGTAGGTTAAAATGGTGGTAAATCCATAAAGTTTTTTTTTAGAAAAAAAGGTTTAGTAAAGTGGAAAGTATTATCATGGAACAGTGAACAAAAGGAAGTCCTATAGCCTCAGCCGGCCACTAGCTCCTCTCTCTTAGTTCTACGGCCTACCGCTTTTTATGCCCTTCAGGTGTCCTCTAGCCCCTTTGCAATGTCACTTCCACAGCATGCTGTCCTACCAAAATGAAGCCTTTTTTACTTTAGCCTCACAAATAAATTCACCTTTGCTATCGATCAAATGCTGGTGAAACTACGCTGCACCCTCCAAATTTTCAACTTTTCAGACCTGCATATTCAGCCTTTCGGGGTGCATGCATGTTTTCGATCATCACTCTTAGATGACATGTCTAATTAACCATGCACGCATATATATATATATATATATATATATATATATATATATATATATATATATATATATATATATATATATATATATATATATATATATATATATATATTACATTCCTAAGTAATATGTCACATATACATATATATACTATACATATCAACGGCTTAATAATACTGCCAGCTGCATGCGTGCTTAGCATTGCACTCGCCACTAGCGTCCGGCCGGGGATCGGAGTTAGTTGTCACTGGTGGCCGCCTGCTGGCTGCACTAGCTATAGAGTACTAGTGCACAGGCACAAGCACAAGCACAGCAGAAGGCTCTTCTCGATGGGTGGTGGTGGTGGCCATGTCGTTGGAGCTTTCAAAGAATGGACGTGAGACCTAACCTAACACACGCGGGCACACCTCCCCATCAGCGCTGATGGGACGCGATCGGTCGCGCCCCGGCCCGTTCCCCTTGTGTGCATGGCTTGGCTACGTGACCTCGCACCACGTACAAACGGCTGCTATGCCTGATTGCTCAGCTTCAATTCGCTCACACAATGCAAGGCGACGACAGTACAACGCCCACTCCCACTCCCTCAATAATTCGATCGCGTTCCGTCCGACGTCCCCGTCCATGCATGCGTGCTAGCTGGGGCGACTGATAGCTAGATCGATCGATCCAGCATGCGTGCATGGATGGATCGAACGATCGGTCACGGAGATTATTGTCATCGTGCATGCATGGAATAACTGGGGCATGCATCCTTTTCAACCCCGGCCGGTCGATGACCCTGGCAAACGGCAAAGGAGGAGAATCCGGTAGTGTTGAATTGCACATATATGATAAAAAAAATAACAACAATAATAAGCATCTATATATGCATGTATGTCCTATATATATACCGCGGTTTTTAAATAAAATTAGGTTATTGTTGTAGATGAATGAATTCGTGGAGGTCCACGTGTGCGCGCGGTTGTCGCTTTATTTAGTCAAGATGAACACGTGGATTTATTTTATTTCCAAGAATTGCGCTCTTGGTGTGCTATAAAGGGTGCGAGAGCCTCAATTATGTTTAGACACTGTGTGTGGTAGGACTTAGGAGCGCCCACGCGGGTACGTATGCATAGGTTCCATGACGTGACGTGTAAGCATGCATGCACCATCAATTCGAAGCTTGGTAATAAGGTCCTGTTCGGAGTAGAGCGAATGTAATATCATTGTCGCTACGAAATGGGCTCTTTTAATTACGAGATTTAAGGAAAAAATAGCGTGACGTTAGGCACCACGTTCTTCCATTGGGTAGGATTCAAAGTGCTAGGCATTCCATTGCGGTGTTTTCCCTAGCTAATAATATTTTTGTGGTTTGACAATCTTGCATTTTAAAGGCACCCTAACTGAGGCATATACCTGCTATAGGTTGGGGATAGCTAGCCACAACGGTCGGTCGCACAAGACAAGGTCCGAAGTGCCTTTAATGAGTGACCAGGCCAGACAATATCTCAACAATATTCCCAATGTTAATGCCTAGAGCAATAGCTTTGTTAATTAGATCCAGGCACCAATCTATGCAAAATCCCTGCAATTATATGCTGTATGCCTTGCAAATGGATTCTGAAATTAAGAGAACAAATGTGTTTGGTTTTGTCTTCCTTTATGGAAGGAAAATGGAAACATTGCAGCAACTAAATCATCACTTAAGCTCATAATTAGGTCGACAACAAACTCTTAATTAATCCAAAAATTGATGATCTCGGTTGGTATAATCTGATCCCACAGTCTCCATCGACCTGATGACAATCATACACTAGCTAGCTAGGATTGTCGACACACCAATCGGAGAGCATGCATTGTACCGAGACCTGACGAGATATCACGATCTCTGGTACTCTCTTATATGTTTGGTGATGATTAGACGATCGATAAACAGTTCCATCGCGTCGTCGCGATCCACGCGTAATCACGTCCAGGATACCCGGTTGTTGCGCTTGTGTATTCAGATAGAGGATGGATCCCCACCGACACAACCAATCATCGTTTTCTTGCCGACTGTACATGGGACTATGGGCTCTGACCGACCGACAAGCATTACATGACTGTCACGTCGTGAATATTATTTTGATCAAATGTTTTCTTTTGGAGTAGCACTAAGTATTTATATGTATTTATTTCTACACATTTGCAAAATCCACTGCATAAATATACAGTTCCATCGTGTACATACCTTAAATAGTGGTACAGCACAAGGTTGCCAATCAGTGTACGTTTCAAGTGGTACTTCCTTGCACAGCTGCTCGATCTTCATTTTTTTTTCCAAGTCCACTGAGTGTTAAAAGAGAAGTAGTTAGGACTATGCATGCATTTTCCTCAAACACAGCTTGAAAAACATGCTTAGTGTCCACTGAGATATTGCATAATGCAACTCTGGTGTATACCCTGCAGCTTCATATACAGGCAGACATACACTTTGGTCCACCACTAGGCACATACATGATGCTTTCTGTATTCTACTAACCCAACATACCAGTCTAGTTTAGCGCAGCATTACCTGACAGGATATCTATCATTGCCTCCACCTTCCGTGGTGCTCGACTTCATAAACAGGCCATCACTTTTGTTTACTCAATGGGAACATTTTTTCAGAAAGCAAAAGTTTACAAATACGCACTGCTGCAGCTGCAGCCAATATGATACACCCAAAAACTCTATTTCTTGCTTTTCTTTATAATAAAACTTCTAGTGTTTATAAAAATTAAGATAAAACTTCTAGTGTTTATAAAATTAAGGTTTAATTTAAGCATTGTTGATTTTAACATAAAGAATTCTAGGTTATTACCTTTCGTTAGGTCAATGAAATGATTACCTGTATCCTTTTGTGTCCGTTTCATTAGGCCTAAAAGAAAGTATAAAACTACGTAAATACATTCACAAGAAAAAATAACCATTTGTAAGAGAAAATTTAAGAAATATCAAACATAAAAGACTACTTCTGTCTTACCATCATAGACACTGTTTTAAACAAGATACTTTTCTTACACAGCATCCACTAGTAATCATCATAGACACTGTTTTAGCAGCATCATTATAATACTGCAGTTAAGCATGCATGTGACATTGACTTCACTGCCACAGTGGGCACTTGTGAGCAGTAACATGCATGTATCTAGGCCTTCCAACAGAGGCCAACCAGGCAACAACCGCAAGGTAGTTAAGGTCTAGTTGTAGCCTAGCATTCACCCCACCACTGATGCTTGGTGATCCACATAAAAAAAATACGTGAAAAATATGCTTTACATCCTAACCACTAGGCATGTAGTGTCTTTCTCCTTTGTCTGTTTCCTCAAGAACAGTGGCCCATAACACCCGCGTCAGTCCAGATCTAGGCATGCTAGCTCACAACCAGCTGATGCTTGGCAGTTAGCTGCTGATCGCTGAGCTAAAGCGCCACATGTCTTGGTGTCAATGTGTCATGACTCTGAATCTGCGATATACTTTTATAGTGGCAACAAGAAAAAAGAAACTGAGAATACTAATATGTTCCTGAATGTTCCAACTCAAGTATTAATTTAAGCCTTCGCAAGTAACACGTGAAAACTCGACAGAAATGCAAGAACGATTAGCATGATAAACGATAATAAACATAGCCAAGCGGTGGATGCATGTGTTTCACTAAAGAAACCAACAGTAGTTTCCTCGACCTTTTGCACATTGTATATTAATTTGCTCTCTTTTTTGTGCCATTCTGTCCTGAACAAACGGGAAAAAGGGGTGGGGCAAAAATTAGGCAGCATCTGGAGAATCACGATTGAAAGGAGGAGGACCCATCTTGCATCAGCAATAAAGAGAGTATCTTTCTGCTGGGGCCCTTTTCTAATGATTGTCCTCCAGCCATTTTCTCTGTGAAACCAGGCCATCACCGTCAGATTCTGCTGCAGCCCTTTTTTTTTTTTTTTTTTTTTTTTGAGGCCTCGTATTGCATTGCAGCTGCTAGATCAATCTCTATGGCTGCTTGCTTTTACACCACCTCGGGTGTGACTAGCGAGCTGGTCGCTTCATTGTGTGGCATCAAGGGTTGGCTATTGGAATGTTACTGTTAGTATCTATGGCATATTGGTATAACACGACATCAGGAACATAGAAGCTGGACCTAATCCTGATTTGGTGTGACTTCATGTAGTGTCCACCTCCCCTCCTGCTTCTGCTAGTTTTGGCAGAGGGGATTGGGAGTATATCTAGACCTGGAGAAATCCATTAGCTGAAATACCAACTAAAAACTTCATTCCAAGGATACCTAGAGAAAACGACAATAACAATTTTCAAATTCTCTTGAAAGGTCCCTTTGACCTCACAGGCAGCTGGGGAGGGATGTCCTATACCCTGTCTGCAGCAGTGTTATAGGGAGGGGGTTGATGTTATGGTAATGAGTGGGGACGTGTGTTGCAGTTCAATGACAATCCAGAAGTACGTTATGCAGTTTTATGAAAATCACCACACTTTGATAAAAGCACAAGCAGAGCTTCATTGAATAGCAACAGACTAGTCACCGTAGAGGTGTAGACTATACTTATTCAAATATGGAAACCTGATCATTTTCCCTTGTGACAGAATAAGTTCTGAAAAATGGAGTTTCTAAACTTGTACTAAAACGGTCCCTAAATTTCATATTTATTGCATTATTAGATGGATGGAAGAATCGATTCAGTAATTAGACTTCAGATCTTGCTGTGGATGACATGTCAACCACTCCAACCCTTAAAAGGAATATAAAGAACCCAGGCAATGGCAAGTGATAAATTATATGTCCAGATTCAGAATACATAAAACAGTAAATGCCACTAGGACAAAAAAAGGCAGTGTATTTTAGTATTTCTTTCATGCATAAATGATAATTTATTGTGTCGTCATAATCTTTGCTTCAACAATCATAATGATAGCAAGAATGCTTGCCAGTAAAAGCTCTTTAACATGTATATTTTTATTAATGCAGTTAGAGATTACCTGTCGAGGGCAGCGCCTTCTGCCGACGATGACCCTGCAACAGGTCCGCGACACCATTTGGCGCCCTGTGCCGGCTGAGGCCGCGGCGGTTTTGCCGGCCCCCGGCTCACCAAGCACAAACCAGATCATGACACTGCATTACGGCAGAAGCTAGTACCTGGAGAATGGAGCATCAACAGACACAGACAACTTTTCACACTGTAATTAGTTTTCACTGCCCACAGGCACTGATCCCCTTTTTTCCCCTCCCCTAACATCTAATCCTCACCACAGAATTCACTGAGAAAGAATAGTAGAACACCAAGGATAGTAGATTATAGGTAACACCCAAATGTAACTGTACTTCAAAACCCTGAGAAATAATTCTTTCATATTTATTTAGTTCAAAGATTTATTTTGTTCCAACTTCCAATTGCTTTGCCTTCTATGTTGCCATGCTAAAACCAAGCATTTGGAAGTGTTTCATCAATATTCAATGTTCCTACTAAAATTTTGACATATTTTTAACCTAGAGAAACTAATCATGGGAAGAACAAATGTTCATGACTTAAGAAACATACCAACAGCACACCAAGAAAATACAGATGAAAAAGGGCATATGGTGACCAAATGATGCTGCAATGTAGCACAATGGAAGCACCACGAAGCAGCATCCCGTAATGTTCAGGTAGAATGTCAAGATCAATGAAAGAGAGTACATACAAGAAGTCGAGGAAGTAGGAAGTCAACATCAAGGACAAGGAAATGCAAACAATTGCTCACAAGTCAAGATACAAAAGAGAGGAATACAAGCAAGCATAACCAAGCATACGTTAGTGTATCTATGACAGCCACCCAGGGTGAGAAAGAAAACGAAAACAAAAATAGCAATGCAAAACAGGAAACCCTGAAAATGAAATGAATAGACAGAAAACTAGCAGACTTAAAGTACATTCGATACACACTGTACTCTGGAGCGTGAATATAATAATAATATTAAATCTGATCACCAAAGGTCTCACCGACAGATGATATACTTAAAAATATGGGGCTAACTGATGGTAGAAAACATGGTTAAGAATCTACAGTGTAGCATGCCAGGAATGAACAAGACAAATTTGAGGCAGGTGTGCAGTAGGTCCCGTCAACACAAGACAAGGCACCAATACCAGCAGTATCAACTGCCACAGTGCACACCAACACTTGATGAAAAGAAAAGGATCACACAACTGATCAAAGGGCCAACATTAAATCGACTGGCTACTTGCTAAAAGTTGCTTGTCTGTACCGGCAAGACACTTAAAAGTAGCCATCGACACAAGCATAGAAAATTACATAATACATCAAGAACATCATAGGAAGCAACAAAGGCAGATTGACTTGACAGCATATCTGCATGGTTTGTACCAAATAGGAAAAATAAAACAAAAGTATTGTTAAAACATTTACCATGCCACAAGTGCATAATGTTGGCAGTGATTACGAACAAAATCAAATAATTAGCATAAAAATGTCTTCATTATTTAATGACACATATCAGTGATTATGTTAATAAATTTGAAGACAAAACTTTCCTGAAATAGTAAGATAAAAAAACAAAGATTTGCACAAGCACATATCCCAGCATATGATCATATCTTAAGAGCAGATGATTATTCATCCTTTTAGAGAAAACAATACAATCATACAAGCAGTAGTGATAATATCAAATTCTTAACAGGTAACAAACATAATGGAACCTTTCACACCCCACCACCTGAGGACACTGACAATAGTACAAAACACTTCAATAAAAATATGTCATGATAAATTTATACTTAACAACTTACATAATTACTGATACAGTACAATACGACATCCTGATTGACTTAATGTTTTTTTGGCTCACAAGGTTAACTATCATACTATTTATAGCCTTTTCTTTGCATATAAAACTGAACTAACGCATAGGTTCAAGAAGTTAGTTGAGTTAAAGATAATATAGTAAATTGTATAGCTCATACTAGTGCCATGTGGTGATATCTCTAGAAAAATTTAATACTAAGATGATTCCCTCTTTACACATGTTAGGACAAAGCCCAACATGCAGGTTCCCTGTATCATATCAGGAGCTGGCCCAATATAATTCATGCCACTTGTCATATATCAAATAACGCCTTTTCTTAACACAACTATTTTGTTCCTCAAATCCTTTCAAGTTCCCATGCCATATATGCTCTAAACTGGGCCTAAACCTGACATAAAAATATGGAACAAGGAGATCTGCAATTGGAACTAGACTCAGGCATGTCAAATCTGCACTCCCAACATCGGACCCAAAAATCTATTATTCTTAGGCCAGGAACGAATAAATAACAGTTGAGGGCTTATATTTAGTAGCTCTCAATCAAATACAACAAAATATACCCTCTAGCAAAATTTGCTAAAAAAAAACATCATTATTGGTCCTTTTTCCATAAAAAAATATTTTAAAAGGACTTACTGAAATGATCCACATCTTACTTCTTCGTAAAAAGGCACACTAAGGAGTGCATCTCTCACTTCATTACATAGGATCCTATGATACCAACTGCAACCCACCAGAAACTTACACTTGCCTTACCATAAATCTCAACTTATTTTTTTGCCTTGACCCAAAAACCTAGTTCCATTCATTGTAGATTTGCATCACACAACACTTGTATCCTGGACCCCGTTCTACCACTTCGTTAGGCCCATGGACACATTTTCCTGAATAAACCCCACATATAATTCAAAAACACATGTAATTGCATCATATCTGATCCCATTGAATAAAAATAACTAGAACCCCAAAGAAGGTCAACAACTCTTTCATTGGTATAGACTAGGAACGAGCTAGCAGAAGCATGTCATCTTACATATATCTTGCATTTAAATTTGAAGGGAAAGCTCCAAGCCCATTTATGTACTCCTTTCCATCCCTTATTTATTTCTTTCCGGCCATTCTCTGGCATAAGCGCACATT
This sequence comes from Urochloa ruziziensis, assembly GCA_015476505.1. Taxonomy (NCBI): domain Eukaryota; kingdom Viridiplantae; phylum Streptophyta; class Magnoliopsida; order Poales; family Poaceae; genus Urochloa; species Urochloa ruziziensis. The sequence goes on along the minus strand of CM027121.1, from coordinate 43,584,852 downwards.
GTTTCATGTTCATCTTGAAATGACTGGTCATTTTTTCACTTAGGTTCTTAAACTTGCTGAAAAAGCATTCAGTCATGTCCACCTGGACAAAAAGTTATTACTGCCAGAAAACATTGAAAAAGGATATTAAGCTATTAATAACTGAGGATTGGAACGTTTCAGAATGGGGAAATACAACGAGAAGGTCTGTGATTCTATAAAACATACATGAACAGGAACAGCAACTAATCAATCACTCAACTAGGATCAAGGAAAATGGGATAAATTCAGAAAAAATAAAAAAAAATAATGAACTAAATGGTCACTTATTGAAAACCTCCCGTTGTCATTTGAACATTATCAAAGTCAATTCATGTTCTGTTGGGGCATAGCTATGTCAATTTCACAAAATTTCAAAACACTCCTCATTTAAAAGCATATGTAAACATCAACCTAACAAAATAATTAGTTCTCCAGAAGCTCAATCTCAAAGCCCTGAAAATATTTGGCGGAATAGCCATTTTAGTCCTCAAACTTTCAGCCGAGGCTAGTAGTTTTTGAAAGCTAGAATGGCTCGGGAATAGTAGATTGATTATGAGGGGTGCATAGCACTTACATATATAGGCAAGGAACCCTAGGTTGGTTTATGGAAACAGCACCACCAGGGGATCCTTGCCTAATAGTCATCCATCTACCCTAATCCCATGCGGCGGCGGCGGCACAAGGCCAACATGGCCTGTGCGGCAGCACATTAAGAGGCCCAGAGGGCCGGCCCAAAGACCCCAAAAGACAACTGTCTAACACCCCCCCACAGTCTGATCGGCGACACCGTGGACGTTCAGACTGGACCTGAACTCCGTGAACACAGAAGAAGGAAGCCCTTTGGTGAAGATGTCGGCGTACTGAGATCCCGTAGGAACATGCATGACACGGACTTCACCAATGGAGACTCGCTCACGAACGAAGCGGAGATCGATCTCTATGTGCTTGGTGCGCTGATGCTGAACGGGGTTGGAGCTCATGTAGACGGCACTGATGTTGTCACAGTAGATCAACGAGGCGCGCCGAAGTGGAGCATGGAGCTCAAGGAGCAGCTGTCGCAGCCAGGTGGCCTCGGCCACACCATTGGCCACAGCTCGGTACTCAGCCTCTGCACTGGAACGTGAGACAGTGTTCTGACGCTTCGATGACCAGGAGACAAGATTGTCCCCTAGGAAGACCGCATAACCAGAGGTGGAGCGGCGAGTGTCTGGGCAGCCAGCCCAGTCAGCATCAGTGTAAACTGTCAACTCAGCCGAAGAGGAAGACTGAAGCTGGAGACCCAAGTGAAGGGTGCCCCTGATGTAACGCAGAATGCGTTTCAGGGCGGCCAAGTGGGGTTCCCGGGGATCGTGCATGTACAAGCAGACTTGCTGAACGGCATAGGCGATGTCCGGTCTGGTGAAAGTCAACCACTGTAAAGCACCGGCGAGGCTCCAGAAGTCTGTGGGGTCCTGAACAGGAGGACCATCAACTGAGAGCTTGGGGTCAGTGTTGACAGGAGTAGAGCAAGGCTTGCAGTCAGCCATACCAGCACGGTCCAGAATCTCCAACATATATTGCTGCTGAGAGAGCAAAAGACTAGAGCCATTGCGCTGCACGCGCATCCCCAAAAAATGGTGAAGCTCACCAAGATCCTTCATCGAGAACTGCTGCTGGAGCGCCTGAATGGTGCGACGAAGGAGTGCTGGAGAGGAGGCTGTGAGGACAATGTCATCAACATAGAGCAACAAATACATCATATCCGATCCACGGTGAAAGATGAACAGCGACGTATCAGCTTTGGCTTCGACAAATCCGAGAGAGATCAAGTGCAGCGGCGAACCGACTGTACCACGCACGAGGAGCCTGCTTCAAGCCGTAGAGCGACTTATTAAGATGACAGACAAAGTCAGGATGAGCAGGATCTTCAAAACCAGAGGGCTGAGCGCAGTAAACTGTCTCGGACAGAGTGCCGTGAAGAAAGGCGTTCTTCACATCAAGCTGATGAATAGGCCAGCTCCGTGAAAGGGCCAAAGAGAGCACCGTGCGTACCGTAGCAGGCTTAACCATCGGGCTGAAAGTCTCAGCAAAATCAATACCTGGCCGCTGGGTGAATCCCCGAAGAACCCAGTGCGCCTTGTAGCGCTCAAGGGTGTCGTCAGACTGGAACTTGTGCTTGAAGACCCACTTGCCGGAGACGACATTAGCACGCGGTACTAAATCCCATGTGTGGTTCTGTAGAAGCGCAGCGTGTCCTCCTCCATAGCCGCAAGCCAATTAGGGTCAGCAAGGGCGCTACGGAAGGTCTTCGGGATCGGAGACAATGGAGCGGCGTGGTAGAGAGCCGGGAAGCGAATGCCGCGCTTGGCCCGTGTAGTCATGCCATGCTGATTAGCCACAGGTGGAATAGGCACAGCACCACGGGGCAAGGGAGCGACGGGCGGTGGAGCAGGAGCTGTAGTCACAGCAGGCCGGCGCGTGTAGTAGTAGCGGAATGGCGTCACCAAGTGTGTCGGGCCCGAGGCGACCAGACGTGCCGCTGGTGACATCCCTGCTAGAGACCGTGGGGCGGCCACGACCGGCTGGAAGCCGGGCGGGACGACTGGAGGAGGCAGATGGCCAGCAGAATGCGACTGACGTCCGGCCGAGAGCGGCTGCGGGCGGGCGGCCGGAGTGGCCGCTGCCGGCTGCGGGCTGGCTGAAGACTGCAGACGGCCGGCCAGAGTGGCCGCAGCCGGCTGTGAACCGGCTGAAGGCGGCTGGCGGCCGATCGGAGTGGCCGCGGCCGGCTGGAAGCTGGCTGAGGACGGTTGGCGGCCAGCCGAGGCGGCTGCGGCCGGCTGGAGGCCGGCTGAGGACGACTGGCGGTCGGCCGAGGCGGCTGCGGTCAGCTGGAGCCCTGTGGAGACGACCGGAGCGGGCTGATGACTGGTGGAGAGCGGCTGGAATCCCGGCGGGACGGCTGGAGCCGTCCGGAGAGTGGCCGCGCGTGGCAGCGAGTCGACCGGAGTAGAAGTCGAGCCGGCTGTACGAGGTGCGGTGGCAGCTGCCGCATGTGGCAGTGCGGGAAGGGGCGCCGCTGCTCCAGGAAAACCTGCAGGGGACAAAACATGAGTCGGTCCAATGGGGGCCGGCACATGGTCAGTGAGATCGTCCAAAAAATCAAGGTTTGCGGAGCCTGTGTCGCGCTCAAGCAAAGGGAAACGAGGTCTCGTCGAAGACGACATGACGGGAGATGATGACTCGATTGGAGTCAAGGTCAAGGCAGCGGTATCCCTTATGATGAGCAGAGTAGCCAAGAAAGAGACAGAGAGCGGAGCGTGGAGCAAGCTTGTGTGCAGCGGTGGCCGAGAGGTTTGGGTAACACGTGCAACCGAAGACGCGAAGGTGATCATAAGACGGAGGAACGCCATGAAGAGCAGAATGCGGCGAGGCAAACTGGAGCGTCTTGGTCGGCAAGATGTTAAGGAGATAGGTAGCGGCAGGCGAGTGCTTCAGCCCAGTAAGATGGTGGCATGTGTGCCTGGAACAAAAGAGAGCGAACGACATTATTAACAGTGCGTATAATGCGCTCGGCTTTACCGTTCTGGGCAGACGTGTAGGGGCAGGACATGCGAAGATGAACCCCATGAGCAAGGAGGAACGTGCGGGCACTGGAGTTGTCAAACTCACGGCCATTGTCGCACTGGACTGCCTTGATCGTGGCACCAAATTGAGTGGTCACATGAACAAAGAAGTTAGCAAGAGTCGAAAACGTGTCGGATTTCAATCATAGCGGGAACGTCCACAAATGATGTGAGAAATCATCTAGAATGACCAAATAGTACTTATGACCAGACACACTAGGCACTGGAGAAGTCCACAAATCACAATGTATGAGATCAAACTTGTTCATCGCACGAGAAGAAGATGAATGAAAAGGCAACCGGATGCGGCGGCCTAATTGACACGCATGACATAGAGAGCTGCTACTGTCTTTATTACATGATGGGATGGCTGGGGCAAGCTTAGCAAGAGCTTCGCGACCGGGATGCCCAAGGCGGCGATGCCACAGTGTAGCGTCGGCAGTGGCGACAAGGGACGTGGCGGGCAGCTGCAGCGGGTAGAGGGGACCGGAACTATTGCACCTAGCGATCACTCTCCTGGACCGAAGATCCTTCACAGAACAACCAGCGGGATCAAACTCAATGGAACAATTGTTGTCAGAAGTAAACTGGCGAACAGATATAAGATTCTTAATAAGGTTTGGCGAAACAAGAATATTATTAAGAGTGAAGGGCCCCGGAAGGCGTGTTGTGCCAGTAGCGGTGACAGGTAGGAGCGACCCATTACCGACAACAATGGACGAAGGAGAGGGATACCGCGGGGAAGACAAAACTGAAAGAGAGTGAGGATCGGAGGTCATATGGGAGGAAGCACCTGAGTCGAAATACCAGTCGTTTTGAGGAGGAGGGTTCAACGTGACAGAGCTGAAGGTAGATGCCAGGGACTGCTGATCCCAGCCCGAAGCCGGAGTGGTGTAGCCTGGCGCGGTCCAGACGGGTGCTGGAGATGGCGCCTGCTGCTGCTGAAGCTGAGCCTGTTGCGCCGCCTGGAGTTGGGCCTGCTGGTAGGCCTGAGCCTGGAGGAACGCCTGCTCCTGGAGCTGTGCTTGCTGGGCCTGCATCGCCTGGACTTGCGCCTGTTGAGCCAGCAGGGCTTGCTGGGGCTGCAGAGGGCGCGCCGGGAGCCCCTGCTGGCCGGGCCACATGTAGATGGACCCGGCCCAGGGGTTGAGCAGAGACGGCCAACCGCTGGCCTGCGGCTGTGTGGCGGTTGTGGGTGTCCGTGCCTGGGAACCAGAACTGCCAGAGTTGCCGCCGCCAGAGGCGGTGGTGTTGCTGCCGCCGGAGCCGCCCTTGCTGCGCTGCTTGTCGCGTCGCTGCTTGTCACACCCCTTGCTGGAAGAACCGGAGCCGCTGCGAGAGCCACCGCTGGACTTGGGCGGCTGCGCAGACGGCGCGGAGGGGCGCGGAGCAGACTGCGTCGGGGCAACGAGGGTTGTGGACGAAGTGGCGCCGGGAGGTATGTTGGCGTAGTTGAGCTCCTCCAGGAGCAAGTCGTTCTGGACGTCCAAGAAGGACGGGAACGGCTTGCCGCGACGAAGATGGACGCCGAAGTCGCGGTAGCGCTCGTTGAGGCCGCGAAGGACGTTCATCACCAAGGTGCGGTCGGTGACGACCTCACCGAGAGCACAAAGCTGACCTGCCATCTTCTTGAAAGTCTTGCACTATTCAGTGATGGAGAGGTCACCTTGAGCGAAGTTCCGAAACTTGGTGTCGAGGATGAGCGCACGTGTCTCACGATTCCCAAGGAATTGGGTCTCGATCGCCAACCAGGAGGCGCGTGCGGTGCTTTTTGGCTCGAGGACGGCGTCAGCGAGATCGTTGGAGATAGTACCAACCATCCAGGACCGGACAACGCAGTCCATGCGTGCCCAGTCAGGAACATCGGGGAGGCCGTCGTCGGAGAAGATGTGGTCCTGCTGGGAGTACTTCCCTACGGCGAGGACGAACTGCTCACGCCAGCGAGCATAGCAGGTGGAGTTGACCTTGAGCACGGTGTGGACGACGCTCCGGATGTTGACGGCGACGGCCTGGGCGTGGAGGTTCAGCAGGGCTGCAGCCTCCTGCTGCAGCAGGGCGTTGACGGCGACGGTCCGATCAAGATCAGAGATCTTGGAGGGGGCGCCATCTTCACCGTCGGGTTCGGCATCCGTATCAGAAACGGCGGCGGCGGCGCGCTTGCGGGCGGCGGCTGCACGGGCGTGCGCAGCGCGCACACGCTGAGCAGCGGCGTCCTGCTCGGCGCTGGCGGCAGCGGCCTCCTTCTCGGCGTCCTGGAGAGCGGCGTCGCGGGCCAGCACAGCGGCCTTGCGCGCCTCTTCCTCCTGTGCGGCGGCGGTGCCGGAGTCTTCCGGCTTCTTGCCGTCGGCGGCACCAGGAGGGGTGCGTGACCCGGCCATCTAGGCAGGGGCAGCGGAAGATGAATCGGGGTGGATTACCCGGACTCGTGATACCATGAAAGCTAGAATGGCTCCGGAATAGTAGATTGATTATGAGGGGTGCATAGCACTTACATATATAGGCATGGAACCCTAGGTTGGTTTATGGAAACAGCACCACCAGGGGATCCTTGCCTAATAGTCATCCATCTACCCTAATCCCATGTGGCGGCGGCACAAGGCCAACATGGCCTGTGCGGCAGCACATTAAGAGGCCCAGAGGGCCGGCCCAAAGACCCCAAAAGACAACTGTCTAACAGTTTTATTGCAAAGAGGTAGAATAGGCAAAGAATCATCAACATTGAAACTTTGCCCTTTTTTCAGCAGAAGATCAGCTAAAACAAATCCACAAGATAATTCAAGTTCCATTTGAACTATAGGCTAGATGTTCCACAATGGCAAGTATGTTAATACACACTATGGACAATACCAATACTGAGACAAAGAAGTTTGTGAAAGAGAAATGCAGCATGGATAAACTCCACACTTGGAATGTTCTAAGCAATTCTCATCTACAAGCAGAACTGAAATAGATAACACAACGCATGGTCGTGGCATTGTTTCACCATTCCAATAGGATCGAAGCATGTCGAGGTTCCATAATCGGATCCATTTGCATCAAGAAAAACATTGGGTGATCATGAGACGTGTCGAATCATGAGGCCAGCAACCCAGCATTACCATTTCATCTTTCCATATTTACAGCCTACGACACAGCATCCTAGCATTTCGATGAAAACTCTAGACAACATCAAAAGCATTAGAGTTACCATTCTACTATTTCACCTTACCCAAATTTACACACTAAGCTACCATACCACCTGCTAAGCACAAGATGGAACCCTGTCATTTCTACACTTTGTACACCTCCTACAGTCCTACGACCCACGCTTCCCAAGTCCTCCAGCAAGTTGAGACCCCCGGACTAGCGAACTAGCACTCCCACAGCAGGAAGAGGGGGCAGACAGAACGTTTTCACCTCCGTGGCGGCTGCGGAGGCGGGGTGAGCCTCTGGATGGCGCAGAAGAGCTTGCGGCGCGCCCCGACGGCGCCGATTCCCATGTCCCGGAGGTCCTCCATGGTGAGGCAGGGGAGCACCGCGGCGTCCACCTCGTGCGCCTCGAACGCCGCCGCGTAGCGTCCCATCCCCATCTGCCAGAGCCACCCCGCCACATCGGCCACCTCCTCCTCCCCCGCCTCTTCCTCGTACTCCTCCGTCTCCGTCTCCGCGTCCGTCTCCTCCGCCCGTCCGTTTGCCTTCCCCGCCGCCTCCGGAACCCTCGGCACCCTGGGCTTGCGGGGGAAGGCGGCGGCGAGGACGAGATCGTCGCCGCTGTCGGCGGAGGAGGGCTTTGGGAGGGTTTGGGGCGGGTCCGCGGAGGGGGAGTGGTGGTTGTTGTTGCTTTGCTGGGGCTGGAGGCGCAGGGGGATGCGGGACCTGGAGGCGGGGACGATTGGGATGCGGCGCGGGTGCGGGAGGTGGGAGGGGAGCGGTACGGAATCCGCGAGGCGGACGTTGGGGAGGCGCCGCCGCTTCCCGGCGGCGTCCGATGACGGCGGCGGCGAGGAGCGGTGGTGGTGGGGCCCGCCGGCGTGGTCGTCCATGGGTGTGGAATGTCGGGGGTCGGGGAGTCAAACGGGAGCGGATAGGGACAGGGACAGGTGGAGGCCTCGTGCGCCTTGTCTTCTTCTTCTCTTGCCTTTCAGACCCTAGAGACGTCTAGCAGAAGTCTACTGTAGCGCTTACTATTTGTGTTTTTTCCTTTTTCTTTTATTTTATTTTCCAGAGGCTGGCTACAGTAAGCATATTTACCATTTTGCTAATTTAACCCCCACCAACTTTCCTAAATTTACTAGGAACACTCAATATTAGAGCAGCTTTGAGGAATTCAAATGATCGTGGCTTTGTGAATTCGTGTTTCTTCCCTTCAAGGGCTCAACGGTGTGATGAGCTCTGTAAAGCTTTCCTCTTCTGGCAGCAGTGGTGTGCCGTACTGGAACGGCAGCTCGTCAGTAGCTTCAGGCCCAAAGAGTAAAGATCTGGCGGGACTCGTAGACGTCCCGTGGGATCCTGTCTCTTTGGTACTCTGATCTTCCTTCAGTCGTGGCGTAGATCACGAGGTCGTGTTCGCCATCGTCTTGTAGTGTCTCCTCGTCCGAGTCCGAGTGGCATTCGGGGACCGCTTGGCTCAGAGAGTTGGCGTGTCCTGCCATGACTCAGACTGGGACGTCCCGCTTCGAGTCCTGGCTCCGTAACGCCTCACAATATGCGTGGGTCGAATTACGGAGTCCAGACTGGAATTGGGGTGGGAGGGTTATTTGCTTCTCCGTAGTCGTGATCGACTCGGACTCAAAGAGTACAAAGATCTGACGGGACTCGTAGACGTCCCGTGGGATCCTGTCTCTTTGGTAGACTGATCTTTCTTCAGGCGTGGCGTAGATCACGAGGTCGTGTTCGCCATCGTCTTGTAGTGTCTCCTCGTCCGAGTCCGAGTGGCATTCGGGGACCGCTTGGCTCAGAGAGTTGGCGTGTCCTGCCATAACTCGGACTGGGACATCCCGCTTCGAGTCCATGACGGACTCGAATTGGCTCCGTAACGCCTCACAATATGCGTTGGTCGAATTTCGGAGTCCCAAACGGGAATTGGGGTGGGAGGGTTGTTTGCTTCTCCGTAGTCGTGATCGACTCGGACTCTTGCCCGCGGATGAGGTCCGCGAGCGTGATCTCGCCGAGTTGTTCGGCCAAATCTTCCACGATGGGCGCTTGCTCCTGCTTCAACTCGACAGGTGTCTCGAAGTAGCTGTAGAAACCACCCGAGCCGTCGGCGACGTAGACCCACGAGCCAAAGTGGAAAGTTGTGCCCTCCTGAGGCGCTTCAGCTTGAATGTAGGTCACCATTGCGTTCTCCACGGGATCTTCGTGGAAAGTTGTGCCAGATGTCGGTGTTCTACCGTCGATCCTACCGAGGGGTATCCTGAGGTAGTAGAGTTTCAGGTGGGTTTCGCCGAGATCAGGAACGCAAAGGCAAAGAGACTCAGGATTTTAGACAGGTTCGGACCGCTTAGAAGGCGTAATACCCTACGTCCTGTGTGGTGATTGGTTTTGATGAGATCGTGTGTTTCGGAGAGGGTCCCTGCCCAGCCTTATATACACAGCGGGCAGGGTTACAAGGTCGGTTTCGGATAGAATCCTAACCAATTACTACTCGGAGAGTGCTTTACAAGGCAATCCGAGTAGTTTACAATTCATACAACTAGTTTCCATATCGAGAAGAGTCCTTGCAGTACTCTACTCGAGTTCTCCACGCCTGGTACGACTCTGTCTGGAGACAATCCATGTGTCCCTGTGGGCCCATGGTCGGACCTCCAACATGGGTAGCACAAAATAACTATATCCATTCTTAAATATACGATACTTAAAACAAATAAATTAGGCTACTTTCAACTTAAGTTCCCTATGTGTTAAGGCCAATCTCAGTTACCAACATTCAAAGCTAAAGCTAGGTAACCAACTGTCTCATGTGATGAAACTCCTCCGTAGTCTTGTTAACGATATTACCATGTCAATATATTTGATGATGCGGCATAAATTTAATGCCCATAAAATTCTTTTGAAATTCCGTCGAGAGTTCAAGACTAGCCTGGATAAGGCCTGTTTGGATCCAAACTTTAGCTGGAATGTTTGGATCCCCTAGCTTAATGCTAGTTTATTGACTATAATACCCTCCGATTGCGAGAGGAGATGGAGATTGTGGTGGTAGTGTGTGTAATTTCATCAAATCATCGAGGACATTTCAGTCTCTAAATAGTTTTAACTGGGTTTAGTTGCTCCCAACCAGCTAAAAACATGGCATTTTCCATTAGCTAGGAGAAGTTTAGCTGGCTTTTTAGCTAGCGTGTTTGGATCCATCTCAGCTAATTTTAACTACCTAAAGTTTAGTTGGTGGATCCAAACGAGGTCTAAGAGTAGTAATTGTTACAGATAAACTTTTTAACACAAATCAGATCGGTATCATGCGACTTTCGCAAATTGCCAAAATCCTAATATGTCCTTCCATAACATATTCACACTACAACGAGTGTAAAATATCACCTGATTCAGATAGTACAGTGGAATCTACAGTAGTTGTGTACGGTGAGGCGTGGCGCCGGGCATGGCCGTCGTCATTGCACATCCTTTCGACTGTGCGGAGTGGCTCAGCGTCCTTGGTTCCAGTAGACGGCGTGGCGGTCCCTGTGGATGACGCATGCAGCCCGTTCTCCTTCTTTGAGGGTTCGCGCCGTCCATCGCCGTCCTTAGTTACGGGCCGTACGCCTCTTCGAGGGCTTCCCATACCTGCTCGTGGGCCTTCCATGCCGGAGTAGGCGGCACAGGAGAGCGCCATAGTACCGGCTTGTCCGCACGGTGCCGCGCACGCCCGTATAGTTCCAGGAGTGGCCACACAGTGACAGGAGTTGGCAGATATGACCGAGGATGGCGAGAGATTTGGTTCCAAAAAAAAGAGGAAGAAGAAAGATGAATGGATCCGTGCCAGTGATTTAAAGGTTGTAAAGCCTATGAAATCAAGGATCTATATGGAGACAAGAGGCCAATAATCAAGTTCATGTAGCCTTGTACTGTTGTACACTTTGGCATATGCTGAGCCAAATCGCTCCTGCATTGACCAAACACAACACATATTGCCCCAGAGCTTGAGTTTGTTGGATCTTGATTAGGAAATGCACCAGTTAGCAGAATACATTTGAGATTTTCATTACGCTGTACAGATATGCGGACTGATAGTTTATCGTTGAATTGACTTATAGTGACCACAACGAAGTCGATGTCTTGGGGTTGTGGTATAGTGCAATTAGCTGCTTAAACAGTTTGGATGTCATGACTTTGAGACAACTTTGAATAATAATTTCCTTTTCCTAGCATTGCAATAGTTGCAACAGACAAACATCAGAAATAGTTGACCAAGATGAGATCCTGATTAGCTGAGGCAGTCTTCTGTCATGTTTGCTGCCACCTGCCAGCCTCTGATGGCAACAGACCTTAGTCACCGGGAACGCGGAACGACGCCGCGTTCCGCGTCCTGGGAACGCCGTTCCAGGGACGGGAACGCGGGAACGTTCGTGTTCCGGCCCTGTAAAAGTTCACCAAAAACGGCGTTCCTCGTTCCTCGATCCCGTTCCGCGACCCTTTCGTTCCGGGAACAAGGTGACTAAGCAACAGACAAGTCCTTTCTCCAATTCAAACTTCTCCTCGTACAATCATGATGTCAAATCACTGATGATTGCCGACTTACATTGACATGTTATCTCAGTTTCCTAACTCCTCCGCTCTACCACCAGTGTCCCAGTGCGATCAATCGACCACCTTTGAAACTAAAGAACAAACCTGTGGAAGACTGCCCAATCCTGCGTGCGGTTTGAAGCAAGTTTGATTTCGGCCTCACAAGGATTGCTGAGGGCTGAGGCGGTTTCTTAAGTCAAGTTTGATCGGACATGGTTTGTTCAGAAAAAAGAACTAAAAGGCAGGCAAACAACAGTGCCACTGCTGGGAATGAACGGCCTCCAATGGTCAACGCAGAAGAGAAAGACACCAACGTGTGATTGAAGTTCTTCAGGGGTTCCAGATTCCAACCTTTGTAGATTCACTAGCAAAGATGTATCAATCTCCTCCGGTATAATATTGTTTTTTGTTTAATAACATTTGTGTTTAGTTCGTGTAAAGGACCGAGGAATGTTCGCTGCTAGCTCCTCTTCTATGGGAATAAGTTTCTAGTCAAAAAGCTCTTAAACAGAAGCTAACATGGGTACACTAAAAAGAACACTTGCATTTTTTTTAATCAACATGCTAATACAATTTTTTTTTTGTATGTAGCTGAGAGGTTTTTTCGTTCTATGAAAAGAGGAAAAAGAAAGGATCATTGTAAAAAGGGAGGCAATAAATAAAATGGATGTGCCCATGTAGCCGGTGATCTAAAGCTTGCACAGCTATAAGGTGAATCTAGCATAGGGACAAAAGGCGCAAATCAAGTATAAACTAGCCTTATGTACTTTAGCGTATGCTGTACTAAGTCACACACTTGATTAGTACAATCACTCTTGCAGTAATCAAATGCAATGTAATACTCCGCAACTTGAGCTGCTTGTTGGATCTTGATTAGGACAAGCACTGAGTTAGCAGATATTTAATCAAAGACATGCTATGTTCGCACACACTAGAAGAAATGCTATCATCGATCTTTCCTGACTATGAGTAACCAATAGTTTAGTGGTTTCTATTATTATTTTTGTCTCGAGTGTGTGGCCGTTTTCCTAGTATAATTCATACCTTTTTCAACAGTTTTATCAAATCTACAATACCATAATACCCAACAAACTCATTTGCCACAGCTATGATATTTATAGTTATCTAAATATACTAGAAATCATTGGTCACCTCAGTAAAGAAATTATCGGAAAATATTAGTAATCTTGTAGTGACATCATGAGTGACTTGATCGTTAAAGACATTGGACGTCATGCCACTCAGACAACTTTGAATGATTTCTTGTCTGAGCATAACAATTTGTTTTTACCAAAGAGAGAAATAAAGCAACTAGGATGAGGTCCTGATAGCCGAGACAATCCTTTGTTTAGTTCGTCGTGAGCCTTTGATGTCTATGTTCATATCTCCATAATTCACTCTCGATCACAAAGTTTGTATAATCCAAAATTTCCTTGGTCCTAGGCCAAGTGTGTCAATGTCTCAATGATTGAGCAGCAGAAGGACCCTGAAGAAATAACTTCCTTCACTTGACAACTATGCCGGTCAAATTGAATTAGGGGCCTGCATCATGTGATCTGCATCGGGGCTTCTTTGAGAGCAGATTCGTATGCACAGAGTATCCATGCTGGTGCGAAGGGAAGCCTGTGTGAAAGTCATTGTTTTCGAATCACCCTTGTTGGCTGCCAGGCCGGCACGGATGGCCCTGCGATACCAATGCTCTTTGGGCCAGCACGGACAGACGGAAACGGAGGGATGTTTTGCAGTAGCGGATGATTCACAGGCACAGATTCTGAATTCTCAACAAATGGACGAACAATGCTGCTTTTACTTATCCTGCTGCTGCTGCAGAATATAATGTTTCGTAACCACTAACCCAGCATGCATGCACACCCTGAGAGACATTCTCTCTAATCCTCCCCTCCCAGATATATAGGGCCTCCAGAATGCCAAGTGATCAGAATGAATTCCAGGGAGATAATTCCAAGTGGCAATTGAGGACATGGCAAAAGGTAGCATCAGCATCCAAACCCTAATTAGTTGCATCACACATGTATGGACTATGGAGCATAATTGAAGCTGTCACTCGCTCAAAGAGAGCACAACTGTGGTGATGACACAATCCTAGAAAGCCGCAATTATTCCGATCAGGACACCTTCTTTTCTGGACAAATCAAAAGGTAAATAAAGAAACATGCCTGCTCCATTAATCTCAGCCTTACACCTGTGAAGCCAGATGCATCACTGGTGTACACACTTCCCCATATAATGGCCTCTCTTCTTGACCTGAACCAATCGCAGGAGGTGAAGATAAGAGATCAAGTTAACGATTGCAGCCAAAGGAGGGCCAATAAGACTGCAGCCTCATCTCCTGCTTTTTCTGTGACGAAGACAAGGATCCTTATCTCCATATCGCTGTGCAAACAGATGGTGCTGGCAGCAGCGCAGTGCGTTCTTAGGGGGACGAAAGAAGGCCAAGATGTTTTCTGCATGGTGGACCACATTGGCATATGTGCATGCCCACCAAACTAAAGGTGAAAGGCTCCTCCTAAAGTCCCAACGATTTCCATGGGCCCAAATTTACGCGTCATGGCTACATATGTGACGTACATCAGCCATGCATAGATCTATATCAACCAAGTAATTCTGTTCACGATTGTATGATGCTGATTGTGCGCTACAGTTATATGGAGTTGCAGCGCAGAAATTTCACATGGACTGTGTTGAACGTTAAAAGTAACACACACGCTTAGCCATACGCAATTGTGTGGGCCAACTTTTGCCTTTTCAAAAAGAGACGCAGGATATTGTGGTGTAAGAATGCTTATTTTAGCGTCCTAGCAACTTTTGAAAACCACGTTTTTTTAATTATTAACATTTCAAATTTGTCCTGTCAAATTCCTGCCCTGAATATGCGTATATAGACTGCTTCCAATATGAATGGCCCTCATCTTTGGATTTTGGTATTTTCAGACAATCCATTATGTTCAATATTTGTAAATATAAATAACAAGCACAATCGTACAAATTGATAGTGTTTGGATGAGACGCAACAAGCTATCCCTAATAAAACAATAGCCCTACACCTGATCCAAAGTCGTTTCCCCTTTTTCTTTCTGAAGGAAAGCCATGATCTGTCCATGAGAAAGATATAGCGACGATGAATTTGTCTTTTGCGGCACATATACGTTGTGCTGCATCAACGGAATTCAAAGTTTTAGTTGCACTTCCATCTCAATATACGTTGTCACATATCATGCATGATGAAATTTCTTGAGTGATTAATTTACATGTACTAACTATGTTGTTTACCTTGTTTTATATAATATGTCCTTTCCAGCAGCAACTTCACCACAGGCGTCAAATAAAAAATGAATTTAATAACCTGTTTTGATGCAATATCGATGTATTTATTTCCATATAAAGGCCCTGCAAAAAATGTGTTTTCTATTTCCCTATGCAATGCAACTAACCATTTGATTTAGCTCTTGTTCTTAACTAGCTAGTACATACTACCTACATAGCAGCTCACAGTCACAGTTTAGGTACAATTCCACTGTCAATACAAGTAAAACTTGATGCATTACTGCCAACGAGAATATCAACTAGGAGCTTATATTTAGTCCACCTTTGTCGAAAGCTATAAAAAATAATTTCGTTATCACACATTTAACAAAAATATCATCGCTCAATCATTCACGCACTATATATGCAAGAAGTTTTTTTATTTATTAGAAGCTTATGAACCTTCCTCTGCAGATTTTTTTTTGGCAGTCCTGACTTTGCCTTAAACTATGCAAACGGTTTGTCCCTAGAACTTTATAAACTGATGGGTTGCTTATTTTCCCACAAAATTGATGGTGGGCACCACAAAAAACTGACTGCATTCTCTCTGGATGCCTCCCATTCTGGGAAGCTTATTTTCCATTTCAGATTAAATTATTAGAACCCTTAATTAGGTAGTTAGGTCAAGCCAGCCTTCATTTTTTTTCGAGGGAGTGGGGCCACAGCTAGCCTTTAGGTCAATATATAGTCTTCACGTGACAGCCACTGAAAGCTCAAAATGTTGGCAAAAGAAAAGTGAAAGAGCAAAAGACCAATAATTATTAAGTAAAAAAAGATAAAGACTGCCATGTTCACATCACAAGGATAAAACAAAAATAAAGAGTGCCGCGCCTATCGTGTATTTAGTGCGCACAAGATCGTGGTCGGGAGAAACATACTGGCAGTGAAGTTGACCATTCACAGAGATCTTGTAAGCAAAAGGGTCTTTAATTTATAGGATAATAAACCTAGTTACTGCAATTAGCTACAGATCGCAAAAGAACACAACACGGGGGTAGATTCTACCGACAGAAATCTCCTTTTCCTTCGACCATTTGATGAGCTACGCGCGTTCATCATCGCTCAACACGGAATATTCGCTTCCCATCAGCGTCACAAGAATCTTCTGACGAAGCATCTGTTGCTCGAAATCCTGGAATGATCAAAATTAAGCTTGTTAACCTTCTTTTTCTTTTGAAGCGAAGATTCTCTTAGCCATGATTACTCCTCGTCAACTTACTTGTGAATCTATGTTGGCCTAGTGGTCACTGTACAACTGAATAAAAAGGAGGAAATTAAAGTATATAAGATTTGAGCTAGGCCTTCGGCATGAATAATGGATCGGATTGTTTGACTACGTGCAAGGGCATTCACTAGAAGAAACTATTTATTCTATGACGGATCACAGGTGACGGTTTAGAAATCATCATAGATTTGTAAACTGGATATTAGGCCCATAATATAGTGACGGTTTAACGAATCTGTCACGAGCCGGCCCATAACACAGTGACGGTTTAACGAATCCATCACAAGCCAGCCCATAACGATATTTAAATGACACTCAAATTTATGTTTACTTGTGTATAATTTTTAATTTAGGGGTGTTTAGTTCTCCAAATTTGGCAAAGTTTGCAAATACTTTTTGCATTGGGAAGTGTGCATATTTGCATGGAAGTGTGCATAGAGAGAAGAAATGACAGTTCTCTAGATGAAAACTTCTTCAAAGTGGAAGGAACTAAACATGTGCCCTTAGTATATAAATATTTTAACATTTGCTTGCCTTTCATTTGGAGCACATATGTCAACTAATGCACCAAAAAATACCTCAAAAAATAGTTGCCGCAAACTTAGAGTTGAACACAAGACCTTAACTTTTCAAAATAAACATACCACTACACCATTAATTGTTGCCTTATATCGTTTTAATTTAATTGGTGTTTGCATATTTGGGAAAAAAAAAGAAAAAAACGTGCAGAACATAAGTAATCGAACGCACGTCTGTAGAGAAAAACTTGAAATCTTACCATTGCGCTACTTGTTGCTCACTGCTCTATTCATGTATGACCTGCCTACTTATACATATCCGCGACCCAAGCACACGGCCAGCCAGGTCATCAGCCGACGGATGCGCGCCCAGTCACCCGGCCGCGCGTCCACGCGAAGAGCCAGGTCACCGGCCGCCAGAGCCCCGCACTCGTGGAAATTGAGGCAAAAAAACCTGTGTGATAAAGGATCGAACCCGGGGTTTAGGGATAGAAGACGAACACCTTACCACTACGCCATCATCGTCCACCTAAGCATCCACGTCAGCGTAAATGTAAGCATCCATGTCATCATATGTTGCCATGTCAACGTCCATGTCAGTTGTACATGTTAGTTGCCATGTGTCTCATGATGACGTGGCGATTCACTTTATGACGGTTTTAACCGTCACTAATATTGGGCTTCGGGCTGGATTGGACTGGGCTTAAACCAAATCGTGATGGTTTTTAACCGTCATAAATTGAGTTAAACTGTGACGGTTTGACTCAATCTGTCACGAGATTTAATCCGTGACGCTCAATCCATGATGGAAATTGAAACTGTCACGGATGAAATTTTGCGACGGTTTTCGAGGCTTTTGTGACAGAAACTGACTGTCACGGAATAAATAGTTTCTTCTAGTGATTCGACCCCAACCATACACAAGACAGTCTTGGACGGTGTATACGTTAGTCTATATATTAGCCTTTTTACTGCATGTGTATTGATCAATGATTCTGCCATCGTAGTAGTAAATTTTCCCAGGGAGCAGTAGTTATTTTTTTTCATGTGTCATTCTGTGTAGTTTTGTCAGACATCCTGAATTTAACCCTTTTTTGCATTGTGGTCACTATTACAGCATGGCACCTATCAGCCGATAAAATAGAGAAAAAGGCAAATAACAAGAAACTTGATAAACAGTCAATGTCATTATTATATTATACGTCACTTAGTCTTTCAAAAATTTGTGGCGAAGATGACCTCCACATCCAATGCTTGGCATGTATTATTCTTCTTTTTGAAACAATCTCTAGCTACAATCTCAGCCAATAGTTTCCTGTTAACAAAAGGCCTGCATGAAAGTATAATAAATGTTTGTATCAAAGACAGTATTGTTATTGGTATTGCCATATTGCCCAACACCGAGCACTTGCTACATAGCACTGCTACATTTGCGATATTTACTGAGAGATTGCCAGCAGGTGGCCGACGGGGGATTTGTTCATTTGTGCACCCACACTACGGGAAAACGTCCGTTTGCCGTGTGCACGTAGCAAAAGCACACGGCAAACGCCGGGCGCACCGTGACCGCCGTCAGCCCGTTAAGCACACGGCAAATCAGACGACACACGGCAAAGCGTTTTGCCGTGTGCCCGAAAACTAGCGCACGGCAAAGATTGCGTTTGCCGACACTTTGTTTGCCGTGTGCATTTTGCCGTGCGCGGCGCACGGCAAATCTTTTGCCGTGTGGATTTTGCGGTTTGCCGTGCGCCGTAGGCACACGGCAAACGGCGCAGCCCCCGTAGTGCCAGTCTGCTTTTCCTTGTCGGTAAATAGTTGGTTTTCACTCACAGGAAATATATGGTCCCATCACACTTAACCACCGTCAGCCATTAAGAGCTAAAATGTGCTACTGGTTGAGTTCCCCTCAGCCACTTGAAAGGTCCCGTCGGTAAATGTTCTGAATCCAGTAGTGTAGATATGTTAATCACGTACCACTACTGATAAGCAATAATTATAAGGTCATTAATTCGATGGACAAGTTTATTGGAGAAAAGTAACAAGTATTTTATAATAAAATAAATTGTAAAGACACAGTAACTCATTTTGGGCTACAGGTAGCTAGGTACTATGCTCAAATTGGTGGCAGTCGTCCCTACTGTACATTATATTCTTAATATGGACTCTTCATGTCACCAGCCAACCCATATATGCTGAAGGATTATATAACATTGGCTAGATTGCGCACGACCAAATAGTGAATTCTTTATTTGGACATGAAATTTGAAGCAGCTTGGTATCAAAATGTTATGTTGTACTCCCTCCGTATCGAAATATTTGTCGTCATTGACTTTTTCGCAACGTTTGACCATTTGTCTTATTCAAAAAATTATGCAAATATCATTTATTTTATTTACGACCTACTTTATCATCAAATAAATTTTGAGTTTGATTTATCTTTTCGTATATTTACAACAGTTTTTTGAATAAGACGAATGGTCAAAGTTTACGAAAGAAATCAACGGCGACAAATATTTCGATACGAAGGGAGTATATAACACATGGTTAACTTATCCAAGTGTTTAAAAAATGATCCAATTTACTAAATATAGTTCTAGATATTTAGCACATTTGAACGGAACACAACAAAAAATAATTAAGGCATGTGCAACATAAAAAGGAGTGGAGAGATTGCCTACACGGTCAGTCAATGCAAGCCCCCTGCTAACCCAATTATGTGATGGACGCGTATACAAACAGCTTACATATCATCATGCTGTATACGCTTGCAAAAATGAAATTTCAGTGGTCCAGACCATATCTGGCTACCAGCTTTCCAAAAGAGAGCCATTTGAAACCACTCTTTGCTACCACGAGGCCCATTTGTAGTCAACCACTTTAGTTTGCCTCCAACAATCATGGTTAGCAGCCAAATAAACTATCTGCAAATCTTACCGTGAAACCCCTGGGGAAATGTTTTATTTTGAACATTGCTGGTATTTCAAGCTCCAACTTAGCCCATTTTTTCACGATATGTGTGGATAAAATCAACGTACTGGTTTTTATAAAGATGTTTTATTTGATAAAAACAAACATTTGCTGCCACTTTCATGTGGTCATTGGAGAATTTTTATAAAATATATATTTTTAAAAAATGGTAAGTAGACACATTTTACGGCATTGATATTTAGAACATGAAGGAGCTGATGATTTCATTTACACGTCATTGGGTGCGTATCAGATGTTAATTAGGAGCATATGGAATCCTTAATATGTTAAGTATGCCTATGACAGCTATGCATAGTGCGCTCATTATTGAGTTGATTGGAAACCAAGCAGTATCGACAAAGAAAAAGCAGGGGCCAAGAAAGCTCTCTATGTCCACTAGCTGCATCAATGGTAGGAATTGAAAGAAACAGGCATTTCCAAACTATGTATACATGCCGACATGGATATACTGTAGTTGATGAATTACATTAACTCATATTACCACTTGACACTTCAATTCAATACAGCAGTAAAAGAAAACAAGGTTTTTAAAGCTGTGGATAAATTGCATAATTCGCTGCAGAATTTTCAAGCTACATAGACATACTGATCACATAGTTATGAATCACAATACATGTTATGTGGTACTCCGTCAATTTCAAAACAAGATTTTGACTCTTAATTTTTCTTATACTACAATGTTTGTAGTAACTAAATTTGTAAAGCTGTCTCCAGAATCCTGTGTTTCGTGATCTCACGTGATTTTGCTGTTGTGCGGCGGCTAGCTCATACCGCTCCCAAGAGAGTGCAAAGCTGGTTGGAGAGGTCCATGGGAAGCTCACAACAAATCGAAGCGTACAACCCTGAACTAACCCAGTATTATTATAGACTAAAAGGCACGCAAAGCTGCTGCCTTTTGGAGTGGCTTTAGTTATCCCTATTAATATTGAACAATTTATAAACCCTAGTTATTCATATGGCCACTGGCCAGAAACATTTCCTCCAAATCTAGTGATGAAAAAGATTGTTAATAATTCCGTGACTTGTTATGTTGCATATGTGATTGGAGAGCACTTTACACAATATTACGACACGAACACCGATGCATGCGTGCCATACCTCGTGCCTATATAAAGCATCCAACAGCCTGCTTATCATTGCAAGAGTTTCAGCCAACACAGGAAAACTTCTCCTCAGAGCTCTCTCTCCCTCCCTCCAGCAGGGGCCAAAGGGTTAGAGAGGAAGAGAAGTGCCAAATAGCTTGTGTTGGAACTTTGGAACGAAGCTCTTGCCACCATCTCATTTTACACTCTATTTGTATCCATGGGCTTCTCTCTTCAGCATCCATGGGCATTCGCCTTCGGCCTCCTAGGTAAATATTACCTTTTCACAAAACAAGAGATGCAAGCCCACGAATCGCTCATCCTTCCAATTCTGTTCTACTTGGTTGCACTTTACAAAAAAAATTGCTATATTTGTGTTGCTAGTGCATGGTAGTACATACAAGCTACTTAGTGGGAATTGCACATTACCCCTAGTGATCATTGAATCAATTACAAGTAGTCGAGAGCTTGTGCAGCGCGCTTCCAAACATTTTCCTTAAAATGAGAAGCTTCATGTGGTCCTAAACCGAACATGGTCGATCCTAGTGCCAGTGGCACCACGTTAAGCAATATAACTACTAGATTTTATCACCTTTGACACTTGTCATGCTTGATCAATGCTTTTCTTAGCATATACAATTCTGATTATGAACTACTTGTCGAGCTAGCAATCAGTTCTTTTGAAGCATCTATGTTGCCACTTGGATGACGTACGTAGTCAGGGCACAGCTGCTACTGTGTAGCAGTGTTGACGTCATAGTGCACCATAACACACGAGCTCCTCTAGGCATAAAAATAAAAATAAAGCCACACCAATCTTTGCTCACAAAGAAGGCAAATTAGACCGGAGATGTAACGTGTCACCTCATCATATCTTATCCCAGCTTTGGGTCCTTTTACAACTTTTGCAACGCAAACGTCTGATCATTAGCGCCCTTTTGTGTTGCAGGCAACGTGATCTCCTTCATGACCTTCCTGGCCCCAATGTAAGTGACTCGCTAAATTCTCATTTTGAGCTTAACATTTCTATGTGTTTAAAATTAATTTTTTTATTTGTACATGCAGCCCGACGTTCTACCGCATCTACAAGAGCAAGTCGACAGAGGGATTTCAGTCGGTTCCCTATGTGGTGGCGCTGTTCAGCGCGATGCTGTGGATCTTCTACGCGCTGATCAAATCCAATGAGATGCTGCTCATCACCATCAACGTCGCCGGTTGTGTCATCGAGAGCATCTACGTGGTCATGTACTTCGTCTACGCCGACAAGAAGGCCAGGTGGTTCACTGCCAAGATCTTCCTTGGGCTCAACGTCGGCTTCTTCGGAGCCATCATGCTCTTCACCCTGCTCCTCTTCAAGGGTGACAAGCGCGTCGTCACCCTTGGCTGGATCTGTGTTGGCTTCTCCGTCAGCGTCTTCGTCGCGCCACTCAGCATCATCGTGAGCACTACACCCATCGATTTATCTCGATGCATGGTTTCAGTAGTAGTGTTGTTATGATGTGTGTTGCTAATGAGCTGCATGTGTTTTTTTTTTCTACGTGCAGAGGCGTGTGATCCAGACGAGGAGCGTGGAGTACATGCCATTCAACCTCTCCCTCTCGCTCACCCTCAGCGCCGTCGTCTGGTTCCTCTACGGCCTCCTCATCAAGGACAAATATGTTGCGGTATAACTAATTGCTCAAGCCACCTGTGTGGTCATTCTTTAGTCGTTAAGTTAATTTGGTGAATTGGCAATGCATCTTACTGATACTAATCGATAAAACATGTTGACCTCTGCAGCTTCCAAATGTTCTTGGGTTCACCTTCGGCGTGGTCCAGATGGGTTTGTACATGTTTTACATGAACAAGACACCTTTGGTCCCTGAGGGTAAGATAGCCGCCGGGAAGCTGCCGGTGACAGGAGAGGCTGTCACAGAGATGGCCGTCCCCAGGAGCTGCAAGGCCGAGGCGATGAGCCACCACAGCCCAGCCGTGAACATGGTCTAGAGTCTAGACGCGCCCATGCATGCGTCGAGTCGAATCCAAGCATATACATGCTGCTAAATAGTCCCTATTAATTACCTCACGATCCATAAGGGCATCATCTTAATTATACCCTTTTATCCTTCATTTTATTATCCTCCGAAAATTGCAGTTATAGTAAGATACACTTTCATGTAACCAGGAATTCGATTCCCCTCAAAGAATAATCAATATGAATTTTATTAGAAGGTTGCAATGTACCTTTTTCTGGTTGTTTTGGAGTAAGTCATTAATGGTCGAACTGGTTATCTCTCGACCTCTGCCACTGTCTATAAGACTTTGATCATAGTGGAAGAACGAACCGGATGTAGGGTTATTACATTGATCCATTTAGAAGGTTCGTGAACCCTTGCTTTGTCTATCTGTTGGTGCGGTGGTTTTTGTTCTTTAGACTTGTGCATTTCCCTTTATGAGTAAAAATATTTGTGATGACCTAGGTCAGTTGGCGGGGCAAGCTTTAAGCTTTTATGTTCGAAGGTAGAACCCTTAAGGGCATGTTTGGATCCTCTTTACCCTCCTGTCTAAACTTTAGTCCCAGTCTAAACTTTAGACACTGCCTGTTTGGAAGAGAGACTAAAGTAGCGACTAAAGGAGGGGAGTAGAGACAATGGGTTGTTAGATTGATCTCCACGGGCCAGCCCAACGGCTGGGCCGAGCCTTCATCCGTGCCCTGATCGGGGGCGCCCAACCCTACTGGTTGGCGGGCCCCTGTCACCTGCGCCACAATAAATAGAGGTGGGGGCCAGCGGCTCACCTCACGAGGTTCGTCGTGAGCCGCCACACCCCACCGACATCCACCCTAATCCGATCCTAGGGGGGGGGGGGGGGGGGTCAGCGTGACGGGAAGCGCCGCCACTGCCACACCGACGCCGATGCCGTCCTGGACGCCGGCAACCCTCTACACCGACCGTCGCTGCCCGTGTGCGGACTTCACCGACAGAACGAGATGTCAACCTCAGCGGCACCTCCCCAAGGCGAAGGTATTGACCACCGTTTTCCCTCTCCTCTGTCTCTCTCAGTTTTCCCTGTGGATCAACAAAATTAGACACGTTCTTCATGGTTTTTCCCCACTAGACTCTACTGCTAGCCGATCCTAAAGTTTAACATTGGTATCAGATAGCCTTTCTAGCATGTAGATCTAGATCGGGGTAGATTCTTTTCGGTTTGGATCGAGAAAGAAACGAACAGAAAGTAGAAAAGAAGTAGTCGATCCGAAACGAAAGAAGAAAGAAGAGGATTCAAATCGAATCAAAAGAAACAAAAGAAAACAGAAAAGTTCGATGCCTAACCGTAACTCTACCCAAAACCTTAGATCAGAAACTCTAGATCCCCAAACCCATACACACACAGAGAGACGCGACAGAGGAGGGGGAGCTCACCTGGACGAGGCACCTCTGAAGGACCGAATCGGCGACCAGAGAGGGGGGGGGGAGTGAATGGGAGCCGATAAAAATTCTTTCCAACCAATCCGGCTATTCTCCCAAATCAACTCCAACGCCTCCGAAAGCGATCTTGCCAAGATCACGTAGCCACTGTCAAGCTACTGACCCTAGGAGCAAGAAACACGCAGCGGAACTCGAATCGATCGAAACGAACACAAAACGAACCGAAACGAGGCAAAACCTTCTCTACCCAGCCAGGGGCGGTTTAACCTCCCTAGGGGCGGTTTAACCGCCTAGGGGGGGCGGTTTAACCTCCTGGGGGCGGTCAAACTGGGAGCTCTCGGGAAAAAGTCAACTCGTGAGTCGATCTCCCAAACGGCTTGAGCTCTTGAGACGAAACTTTGGGGAGATGATGTACACCTTCAGTGGAGTATATTCCCCAAAAATCTCGGCCTCAAACACACTAGAACTCCCGGAATCTCAGATCTCGTGAAGAACACTTCCAACCCGAGTTCATCCAAAAATCCCCAAATCCGAAGCGATTCTTTGCGTTTTGAGGGGGCAAATCACCAGGAAAAGAGTGTCCACGACCTCATGTGTGAATCCCCCAAACAAACACGCAAGGAAACGACCTCAAACACAAGGAATCGAAAATCTCCCAAAGGGGCCAAAAGAGCCACGGGATGAACAACGAAATCACACAAAGAGGGATACAAGAAAGCCAAATCTTCCATACATCACGAGGTCAACTTCTTTACAAAGAGGCTAGCTATCCTCCCTTCATCCAACCCTCTCAAAGATTTCTCCGGTGAAGCACTTGGCTAGCCTATGGAAAACTAGAAAGAAAAACTAAAGGAAAATAGTTCAAGTGCAAGGGAAATAAAACTAGACTACTTAGATAACAGCCACCAGCCCCTAGGGGGTCTATTATATAGTCCAAGTGGTGCTGCTCTAAAGACTAAACTACCCCTAAGTGATACATACCCCTCAGGGGCAAATTTGACATTTTCCGCGAAGATTTTTCCGGCTGGGACACCTTCCACTGCAAGCTAGCTTCCCTCCGACGCAAGCCTTGCAGTCACGCCGCGTGTCCTCCGGATCGAAGCTCCTCGACGCCGATTTTGGGCCGGCCCAGGGGGAGGCGGTTAAACCGCCCCTGGGGGGCGGTTAAACCGCCCCTGGCAGCCACTCTGGCCCAGCCGCCCAAATTCGCCTCGTCGAGTCCTCGGTCCTTGGTTTTGAGGCCCAAACCAAGGGAAACCGTCCACCGATGATTTTGTGGCCAAATCACCAAACCCCGCGCGCAAACTTCGGTTGTTAGCCGCCACCTTGCGCCGGCTTCTCGTCCGCGTACGAGCTTCGGTTGTGAGCCGCTACCTCGCACCGGAACCACGTCCCCTTGCTCGTTCTTGCCAGCATGTGAACCGCACTTGATCCACCGGCCACCGGGTCCCTCGAACCAAGCCTACTTGTCTCTCCGCTCCTCGGAGGCCGCCATGGCTAAGACCTTTCGCGCCTGTTCTTCACCTGCACCAATGCAACCAAGCCGCATTCTACACCTGCAATACTTGAGCCAAGGGAAACGTCAATCCACACCACGTTGTCAATCACTCATCACACCAGGAAGCGACCATCCACCGGTCCTCGGACACACCGGGTCCTCAATCTCCCCCTTGATGAGTGCATTGACAACACACACATAGTAACCATTGATATGAAGAAAATGTAAAAGAAATCGAAAACAAGACTCAAGCAAGTGACTAAAAGTAAGAACAAGCCGACAACAAAGTCACTCTGCAAGAGAAAGCTCCAGAAACGCCGACCCTTCAAGAAGAAGCGAAAGGGCTCAACACCATCGGCAAAAGAGCAAAAGCACAAAGCACAAATCACAAACTTCAAAACCTCCAACTCACTTTTCAGGACACTCAAAGCACTCCCCCTGCAAAGATGCAACTCCCCCTGAACAAGTGAACTTGTGCGTGCGAAAAACACTCGAAAATGGCTCAAATCTCCACAAACTGTGTGCTCTCAGCACAGGGGCGGTTAAACCGCCCAGGGGGGGCGGTTAAACCGCCCCTGGCAGATGACCAAAGTGGAAAATGCCAAAAATGCACATAACAACTCGCAACGATGCCGTTCCAACTTGAAAACCTTCCAAATATGCCCAGCAAGATATTCCAATGATCAATCTCTCAGAAACTTCGCAAAATTTCAGAAAACCTTATTTGGGCAAAACTTTCAATCTCTCACACGATTTTGACAAATTCTAGAGCAAAAGTTTTCTCAAAGATTCAGCAACGTCTCCCCCTTGCAAAATGCTCCAGAAATTCTCCCCCTTGTTGACAATGCACACATCAAGGCAAAATGTACAAAATGCAACTACAAGCTTCTCAAATATACAATGAGCAATACAAAATGCTACAAGTTAGAGAAGAGGCATACAAGCTAGTTCATCATGTCACACGGGCATTGCCATCAAGAAGGTGAAGACATATATCCAATTGACAAAGCCATGAGCAATTTGTGAATTTTTATCAAAAATGTCACCGCATGAGCAAAGTCCTAACCATGGATTGTTTAAGCAAAAATAAACTTCATCTCACCAAAATCATGAAAGGACAAGCATTCTTGACAAAAGATCATCATAAACGCCCAAGTTCTACCTCATGTCATGTCAAAGCACGGAGCCATGTGTTCACTTCTCATGGGAGACTTCTCCGGCAAACAACATGCAACCGCTTAGCACCCATGTGTGCAAGTGTGTGCAATGGTGAAAGCATAGAGACATGAGCATAATTTCATGCAAATATTTCTTTTTCTCATATTTCTTCTTTCATGCATAGACATCTCATTTTTCAAGTTTTTCAAGTTAAGCATGGTACATGAAATGTCTTTGCGACAGAAAGAAGCTTATGCTCCTCCAGCAAGATAAAGCATGGGCTAAACATTTACAATGACAAAGGTCTTTGACCCAATTGAAAAGAATATCACACCCTAACATGATCTTAAGCCAGATATAGCCATTTCGGCTCAAACAAGACATGCAAAGGCATTTACTCATGGGTGTAGGAATTTAAGTTCAGTTTGTCATTTTAATTCAAAAAGAGACTATCTCAATAGAATATATATCAAAACCATCAAGAGCATAGCCATCCATACAAGCTATCCCTAGCCAGCCTGCCTAAACTCTAAAATGTAGCAAGTTGTACCAATCACTGCATATAGGAGAAGCTCATCCTAAGATATGATACAAAAGATGAAATCAAGATACAAAAGCAAGAAAAATATACATCAAGATACAAAGATGGTACAACAGTATACATATGCTACAAGAGAAGCCTCCAAAACTCAGCTCAGAAAACCGCACACACACCAAGTTCTCCTCGCAAGCGGGTGAAGGTAACTTGGTCAAGTGGCTTAGTGAGAATGTCTACAAGCTGGTTTTGGGTAGAAACATGGGCAAGCTCAATCTCAAAACACAAGCGCAATCAAAGCACAAATACAAAGCTCCCCCTGGAATGTGCAACCGAAATGCAAATCCAAGGTTCAGGTTCAATCATCAGCTCCCCTTGGAATGTGCAACTGAAATGCAAATCCAAGGTTCAGGTGCAAACTTCAAACTCCCATAATATGCACAATCAAAATGCAAATGCAGCAAACTCACAATCTCATGCAATTCCAAAAAGCTATAAGCAAAGTCATCTCCTTGTCAAACCAACTTGAGCAAATTTCTCCCCATTAAATAAAGCTGAGCTCCCCCTCAATCAAAGACACCTAGAAAAACTAGAAAAGGTGTACAAAAGCAAATGGAAAGCTCCATCATAAAAAGGAAGAAAAAAATCTCAAATGAGCAAAATGCAACAAAAGATACCAACTAAAAGGATACCAGATAAACAAATGTACAATATGCTACACAAAACATAAAAATCATGATACAGGCACAAAGCAAGCTAAATATACACAGATGAACACAAGAGTGTACAAGGGATATACTCACAATACATAGTGTACAAGGGCCACATCGGGGCCATCCAAAAAAGGTGTGGAGAACCATCAAACCTTGATCATGCAAAAGACCAAGAGTCACCAAGCTCATGTTCTCCATACCTCACACCTGCACAATCAAAAGCGAGAACGAGAACGAGCGAATGACTCGACACTGGGGTTAGCACAGAAAGAGTCAAACCAGTGTCGGGCCATCTGCTCAAAAGAGGGGTTAGCAAAATCAACTCTATCGCGTGAAACCCTCTCGTCTCTCACCATCGGACCTCTAGCACCACGCGGGGGAAAACGTGGCCTAGACTCTCTCCTAGCCTCAAAGCTACGGTCGAACCTCCCTGAACCAAACTGACCGCGAAACGGAGGCCGCCTAGCAAACTCACGAACAGCTGGAACACCACGACTAGCAACCACAGGAACTGTACGCACAAAGGCGTCGCCTCTCGGCCAGGGTGAACGAGACACAGGCACACTACGAGAAGAGTAGTACCTGTCCCTGTTCCCCACCTCCTTCTCTCTTCTCACCTCCCTCTTCTTCCTCCAACAGAACTCCACAAGGTGTCCATCCCTTCCACAATGCTCACAATGGAAGCGGACTGGCTTTGGCTTTGGGGTTTCTCTCGGCTGTGCCCTCTCTCTCGGCTGGTAAACCCCACTCCTCACAAAGGTCACTCTCCTCTGAAAGTTCTCTGACTTAGGTGGAAACTTGGGAGGATCTGGAGTGGTGTCAAGCTTGTTCAGCAGGTGGTTTGGTTTGGGTGTGAAGGTGTTCTTGAGAATGGCTTTTGGTGGGTTTGTGGGAATGTTTGCGGTGGAGCTCTCTGGATCTCTCTCTCTCACCACTACTGCTCACCAATCTTCTCAGAACCAAGACCACAACCATCAGCTCTCTTGAAACTAGCAATCAACATCTTGAGCTGAGGCTCACGACCAGACAACCAACCCAAACACTGTCTCAGCTCATCATTCTCATCTTGCAATATATTCACACACTGTTCTAGCTCAACATTTTTCAATGCAACAACATCACAAGCAGAACAGGAATTTGCAATAGGAGATTTAAGTTGTGCTTCAAGTGAACTAATCATGGTGCGTGATTCAAGCAACTGAGCATGCAAAGCAGGACAAGAAGTACAAGCACCTAGCAAAGATGACCTAGACTTCAACTCAGCAAGCTCAACCCTAGCACCCTCTAGTTCATCCAAGCAAGTCATGTGTTTCT
The DNA here is from genome assembly GCA_015476505.1 of Urochloa ruziziensis. NCBI lineage: Eukaryota > Viridiplantae > Streptophyta > Magnoliopsida > Poales > Poaceae > Urochloa > Urochloa ruziziensis. The sequence goes on along the minus strand of CM027121.1, from coordinate 43,555,769 downwards.
CCTTAAGCACAACAAGATCAGCCATATGCACATCACAAACGAGCATTCAACCTCATCAGACACAAGAGGAGCATCTTTCAAAACAGCAATCTCAGACTCTAGCTTAGCTGCTCTCTCCCTAGACTCGCAAAGCAAAGACTCAAACTCCATAGCCTTCTTTCCAGTCTCAGAAAGCAAGGTCTCAAGCTCAGCCACTCTATCCTTGGACTCTCCTAGCAAAGACCTAAACTCCCTCTTTTCCTTGTTGGTCTTTCTAAGCACATCATCACGGTTATCGACCAACTGCTCTAATCTAGCAATCTCCTGACGCAAAGAGGTGGGATCGGTCAATACCTCATCCTCGGAGTCAGAGTCGGAGTCGTAGTCGGAGACGTTCTTGTTGTTGGAGTCGTGTGCCATGGTGCAGAAGTTCATAGCGACCCCAGAAAGCCCGTTGAAGTTGCGGTTCTTGTGCTTCTTCTCCTTGCGGTGGCTGCGGTCTTCTTCCTCGCTGCTTGAGCTTGACGAGGTGTCGGTGTTCTCCTCCTTGTTCTTGTGCTTGGAGTGGTGCTTGTCCTTGGAGCGGTGCTTGTGCTCATCTCGCGGGCGGTGCTTGTGTTTCTTGATTTCCTCGGGGCACTCGGCGATGAAGTGACCCATCTTCCCGCATCTGTAGCACGTACTCCCGGCACGCCTCGAACCCTTGCGGTTCTGGTACATCCGCTCGAACCTCCTCGTGAGCAATGCGAGATCCTCCTCGCTCAGCACCTCATATTCTTCATCTGGAAGAGACACAAGAGAAGACAAAGCAAAGTGTCTGGAAGTGTTAGCCTGTCCATAACCAGAGCCACCGACTAGAGCCAGACTATGGGGATCAGTCGGACTCTTAGCCTTGGCAAGCAACTGTCTGTCCACCTCGGAAGATTTCAACTTCGAGAAAAGCTCATCAACAGAAAGAGTCTCATAGTTTGCCGACTCCATGATCGCCTCAACCTTGGCACCCCATACGGATCTATCAAGTGCTTGCAAGAGCTTGATAGCTCGGTCATGATCCGAGTATGGGAGCACGGTAATGTTGGCTTTCATGTTGTTGACAATCGAAGTGAAACGCTGAAACAAAGCATCAACAGACTCTCCTGGCAAATGAGCAAAGTTCTCATACTCTCTCCTGTACATCGAGAAAAGCCTAGCCTTGACATGGCTATCACCACCGTGGGCTACCTTGAGCTTCTGCCAGATCTGGCAAGCTAGGTCCTCGCCCAAAACACGCTCAAACTCCTCGGCAGACAAAGCACGGAACAAGTAGTCAACAGCTCGGGCATTCGCCTCAAATCTATCCTTTGCATCCTGGGCATCTAAGTTGGTGGGATTGACGTAGTTTTCATCTTTCGTCACATCCCACAGCAACTTTCCTTTGCCTCGCAAGAAAGCGCCCATACGCGCAACCCAGTTCGCGTAGTTCTTCCCATCGAAGTGCGGAGGCCCGGAACCCCGATCTTGGTACGCCATCTTTGGATCTTAGACTGGTTAGAGTCGCAAAGACCCGTAACCGGCTCTGATACCAATTGAAGGACCGAATCGGCGACCAGAGAGGGGGGGAGTGAATGGGAGCCGATAAAAATTCTTTCCAACCAATCCGGCTATTCTCCCTAATCAACTCCAACGCCTCCGAAAGCGATCTTGCCAAGATCACGTAGACACTGTCAAGCTACTGACCCTAGGAGCAAGAAACACACAGCGGAACTCGAATCGATCGAAACGAACACAAAACGAACCGAAACGAGGCAAAACCTTCTCTACCCAGCCAGGGGCGGTTTAACCTCCCTAGGGGCGGTTTAACCGCCTAGGGGGGGCGGTTTAACCTCCTGGGGGCGGTCAAACTGGGAGCTCTCGGGAAAAAGTCAACTCATGAGTCGATCTCCCAAACGGCTTGAGCTCTTGAGACGAAACTTTGGGGAGATGATGTATACCTTCAGTGGAGTATATTCCCCAAAAATCTCAGCCTCAAACACACTAGAACTCCCGGAATCTCAGATCTCGTGAAGAACACTTCCAACCCGAGTTCATCCAAAAATCCCCAAATCCGAAGCGATTCTTTGCGTTTTGAGGGGGCAAATCACCAGGAAAAGAGTGTCCACGACCTCATGTGTGAATCCCCCAAACAAACACGCAAGGAAACGACCTCAAACACAAGGAATCGAAAATCTCCCAAAGGGGCCAAAAGGAGCCACGGGATGAACAACGAAATCACACAAAGAGGGATACAAGAAAGCCAAATCTTCCATACATCACGAGGTCAACTTCTTTACAAAGAGACTAGCTATCCTCCCTTCATCCAACCCTCTCAAAGATTTCTCCGGTGAAGCACTTGGCTAGCCTATGGAAAACTAGAAAGAAAAACTAAAGGAAAATAGTTCAAGTGCAAGGGAAATAAAACTAGACTACTTAGATAACAGCCACCAGCCCCTAGGGGGTCTATTATATAGTCCAAGTGGTGCTGCTCTAAAGACTAAAACTACCCCTAAGTGATACATACCCCTCAGGGGCAAATTTGACATTTTCCGCAAAGATTTTTCCGGCTGGGACACCTTCCACTGCAAGCTAGCTTCCCTCCGACGCAAGCCTTGCAGTCACGCCGCGTGTCCTCCGGATCGAAGCTCCTCGACGCCGATTTTGGGCCGGCCCAGGGGGAGGCGGTTAAACCGCCCCTGGCAGCCACTCTGGCCCCTTGCTCGTTCTTGCCAGCATGTGAACCTCACTTGATCCACCGGCCACCGGGTCCCTCGAACCAAGCCTACTTGTCTCTCCGCTCCTCGGAGGCCGCCATGGCTAAGACCTTTCGCGCCTGTTCTTCACCTGCACCAATGCAACCAAGCCGCATTCTACACCTGCAATACCTGAGCCAAGGGAAACGTCAATCCACACCACGTTGTCAATCACTTATCACACCAGGAAGCGACCATCCACCGGTCCTCGGACACACCGGGTCCTCAACCTCGCTCGCCGCCGCCCCATCACCGCGCGAGGGACGCCGAGCACGGCAAAGGGAGGCAAGGACCGAGGCGGCCTGTGTGGCGCTGCGGCTCTCAACCTCCGGGGCGCAGCCGACAGGCCATTCGACGACGGCGCACTCAACCTTGGGGCGAGCGCGCGCGCCGGCGAAGGGGCTGGCGGTGGCACCATCATGCTTCCCCGGTCGCCATCCGTGGCCGCCGCGCTGCCTTCGGGCTTGTCGCGAGAGAAGAGAGGGGGAGCAGACATGGGGATGCGCACGAGCGGCGGCCGGAGAGCCACCGGCGGCGCCGCCGGTTTCGACCGAGAGACTCGGGGGAGGAGGGGGAAAATGAATTAGGGTTAGGGTTGTAACCGGTCGGGCTGCCTTCTATTCAAGCGAGAACGCCGGACGACCGTCGATCAAGATCGACGGCCGAGAGCAGCTGGCGGCTGGTGGGCCGCGAGCGCGAGTTGGGCCGCGAGCGCGCAGATCAGTGCTAGATGGTCCGCGAGTGCGAGCGTACAGTGGGCTGCGCGGGTGTTTCTCCGGCCGCGCGCAAAGTTAAAGGAGGTTTATCAGACTTCTACCTGTGGGCTGTTTTATTAAATGGGCCAAAAGTTCAATTCCGCATAGTTTTCGTTTTATCAATAGTTTTTGCATTTTCAGAAGCTATTACTTGATCTATTTTGTATAGTTTTGATGCCTATTCAAATTTGAACCAACAGGATAATTTGTCTAGCGAAAAGTTACAGTTTTTATAGTGTTTTGCTTCTGAATTTGCATAAATTTCATAGTTTTCACTGCGAAAAGTCATTTTATTGCTCTCTAATTTAATTGGAACCAACGGAAAAAATAAATTTTGATCATGCTTAAAAGAGTTTACTTTATGTGATAAATTGTTGCAATTTTATTTTCTGACCAACGTTGGTAATATTATTGTCATGATTAAAGAATATGTGCATTTATTTCTATTTCTGCCGAACGGTGATGCAGATTTAAATTGCATAGACAGTTGTATATGTTATTTTTGAGCAACGTTGGAGTTAATATATGCAATTGTTGTTGTTATTGTTCTCACCTTTACTTGTGACTTTCCAGAGGTCACTACTTGATGACTTGCATCAAAGAGATTCCAAAGCTCAAGGGGGACAACTACGCAGAGTGGAGGCAGAAGCTTGACTTGGCTTTCGCCTGTGGAGAGGTTACATGGGTGCTAAATGCACCAAAGCCCGTTGAGCCGAAAAAGATAGAAAGAGATGCTGCTGACAATGATCAGACATGGGAGAAAAAGGAAAGAGACTATGCTCAGGCAGTAATCTCATGGAGCATAGAGAACAGGACATGGACCAATGCTAACACAAAGTGCATGTTGGTCCTAAAGAATGTGATTGAGCCAGCTATTTTGGGCTCTATTGAGGAGGTTGAGTCCGCTGGTGACTACCTTCAAAAGATAAAGAATCAGTTCACTGGTTCTTCAAAGACTTATGATCTTCAGCTGATGAGACAGCTGATTACACAGAAATACACAAGTGGTGGCATAAGAGAGCACATCCTCAGGATGTACAATCTGAATTCAAAGCTGAAGCCACATGATCTGGAGTTTACTCCAAAGCACATGATGACTATGGTCTTTGTTTCACTGCCTAAAGAGTTTGATAACTTTGCCACCAACTACAGTTTGATCCCAGACAACTAGGACATGGAAAAGTTGATTGCCATGTGTGTTGAGGAAGAGGACAAGATCAAAGAAAGACAGAATGGTTCTCTCAACTATGTGAGAGACAACAAGAAAAAGAACTTCCAGATAGGCTCCTTCTCAAAGAACAATGGCAAAGCTCCCATGTATCCACAACAGAACCAGTCTCAGAATCAGCAGAAACCCTTTCCAGTGAAAGAGAATCAATGCCTTGAGTGCAAGAAGTTTGGACACTACAAGAAAGAATGTCCACAACACCTAAAGAAGATCATGGCAAAGCATGGTGAGAACATTATATCTTTTGTAAATGAATCCCTGTATATAAAGTATTCCAAATCTATTTGGTGGATTGACTCAGGTGCAACGGTTCATGTTGCAAATTCATTACAGGGATTCCTTTCGACGAGGACTACGCAAAGAAAAGAAAGACACGTTGAAGTCGCGAACGGAGTCCAAGCTGAAGTAGAAGCTGTGGGCGACATCTGATTAGTACTAGTTGATGGCTTCGAGCTTGTACTTAGAGATGTTCTTTATGTTCCTTCTTTAAACAGAAACTTAATAAGCATTTCCCGCTTAGACACAGACGGTTATGATTGCCATTTTGGTGGTGGCAAGTGTGAGATTTATTTTGATAATAATTGTGTTGGTGTTGCTTTCCTTCACAATGAGTTATATTTGTTGTCACTCTGTGATAAAGTTCATACTGTCTGTGATGTGAATGTGATTGTATCCTTATCAAAGAAAAGAAAGAGAACTCATGGTGCATCTGCGAAATTATGGTACTGTCGTTTAGGCCATATTTCGAGGGGGAGAATAGAGAGCCTCATAAAGAATGGAATTCTTCCTCCACTAGAGTTCTCTGACTTAGAACTGTGCATAGATTGTATTAAAGGAAAATACGTAAAGCAAATTAAAATGGGAGCCAACCGAATCGCAGGAATTTTAGAGATAATCCACACAGATATATGTGGTCCTTTTCCTATGAAAAGCATGGATGGCTATGACTTGTTCATAACATTCACAGATGATTACTCCCGCTATGGTTATATTTATCCAATTAAAGAAAGATCGGAAGCGCTGGATAAATTTAAGATATTCAAAGCTGAAGTTGAAAATCAGCTTGATAAAAGAATTAAAGTAGTAAGGTCTGACCGTTGGGGGGAGTACTACGGTCGACATACCCCATATGGACAGGTTCCTGGACCTTTTGCAAGGTTTCTACAGTAGAATGGCATAGTAACGCAGTACTCCACGCTGGGCGAGCCTCAGCAAAATGGAGTAGCAGAAAGGCGTAACCGTACACTGATGGATATGGTGTGTAGCATGATGAGTTACTCCACCTTGCCATTGAGTTTGTGGATGGAGGCATTAAAAACCGCTATCCATATTCTCAATAGAGTACCAAGTAAATCGGTGCCTAAAACATCGTATGAATTATGGACTGGAAAAGTACCCTCTTTGAACCACTTGCGTGTCTGGGGGAGCCCAGCTGAGGCTAAAATGTTTAACCCAAGCATTGGGAAGCTAGATCCCAAAACAGTAAGCTGCCATTTCATTGGCTATCCAAAAAAGTCAAAAGGTTTTCGTTTCTATTGTCCAAATGGATATACAAAGTTTATGGAAATGAGACATGCTATTTTTCTAGAGGATGAAATGATGAGGGGGAACATGGTTGTGAGAAAGGTTGATCTTGAGGAGAAACGGGTGTATGTGCCCATTCCAATGATTCAGGAGCCATATTTCTCACTGCCTATTCTTGTTACGCCATCAGCTCCTGTTGCTGCGTCGCCAGCACCTATTGTGACTCGACCCATGTCAACATTGGGTGAAGATCTAGCACCTATCCTTCAGGAGCCGATTGAACCCATTGTAGCACAGGAGGAAGAGCAACCGCCCCACATAGAAAATGTGCTAGAAGATGAGGCACAGAATGTGCCAGAAGTTGAGGCACAGAATGTGCCAGAGGTACAGGCCCCTGGCAGGCCTAGGAGAGCCAGAAAACCAGCCATTCCTGACATTTATAAAGTACATAATACAGAAGTGGTTACCGAAGTGTATCATATGGAGGGCGATCCCACTTCATATGAAGAAGCCATGAGAAGTGCTCACTCATCGAAGTGGCTGGAGGACATGGAAGATGAGATGAGGTCGATGAGTTCCAACAGTGTTTGGGACTTAGAGGAAATTCCTAAAGGAGCCAAAACAATAGGCTGCAAATGGGTCTACAAAATTAAGTACGACTCCAGAGGGAACATAGAAAGGTTTAAGGCACGACTTGTGGCAAAAGGGTTTGCACAAAGAGAAGGGATAGATTACAATGTGACATTTTCTCCGGTCTCATGTAAGGATTCCTTCAGAATTATAATGGCATTAGTGGTACATTTTGATTTAGAGTTACATCAGATGGATGTAAAGACGACATTCCTCAATGGAGATTTGGAGGAAAATGTTTACATGGCTCAACCGAAAGGTTTTGTCGTGGAAGGAAAAGAAAATATGGGATGTCGCCTAAAGAAATCCATTTATGGATTAAAGCAAGCCTCTAGACTGTGGTATTTAAAGTTTGATAGTATAATAAAGAAATTTGGGTTTAAAGCAAATGTGGAGGACAATTGCATTTATGCAAAGTTTAAGAATGAGAAATATATTTTCCTAGTCCTGTATGTGGATGATATCTTACTTGCCAGCAATGATATTGGTCTGCTACTAGAGACAAAGAAGTTCTTGTCCTCAAACTTTGATATGAAAGATCTTGGTGAAGCGTCCTATGTCTTGGGCATTGAGATTCACCGAGATAGAAGAAATGAGGTTTTAGGACTGTCGCAGAAGGCATACTTGGAAAAGGTTTTAAAAAGATTCAGTATGCATGCGAGCAGACCATCGCCTGCTCCCATAGTCAAAGGTGATCGACATGGGCATTTTCAGTGTCCCAGCACTGAATATGAAAAGGAGCGTATAAAATCGGTACCGTATGCTTCCGCTGTTGGAAGCTTGCAATATGCTCAAACATGTACACGCCCTGACATAGCTTTCGTAACCAGGGTTCTGGGCAGATATCAAAAGAATCCAGGGATAGATCACTGGAATATGGTAAAGAAAGCTATGCGTTATCTACAGGGCACAAAAGGCCTCATGCTTACTTACAGAAGATCTGATTCCCTAGAGATAAAAGGGTATTCAGATTCAGACTTTGCGGGGGACCAAGATGATAGGAAGTCGACGTCAGGATATATATTTACTCTCGCAAAAGGAGCTATATAGTGGAGAAGCTCAAAGCAAACTCTCACTGCATCATCTACGATGTATGCTGAGTTTATAGCATGTTATGAGGCTACAATGCAGGCAATGTGGTCAAAGAAATTTGTACCCGGTTTAAGAGTGGTATATTGTATTCAAAGGCCACTCAGAATGTACTGCGACAATGAGCCCACAGTATTCTATGCTCACAACAACAGATCAAGTAATGCTTCCAAACCTATAGAGGTAAAGTTTTATGTTGTGAAAGAGAAAATCCAGGATCAAACTATAAGTCTCGAGCACATAAGAACAAAGAATATGCTAGCTGATCCGCTAACGAAAGGCCTCCCACCCAGTGTGTTCAGTGAACATTTAGCACGCATGGGTTTAAGGGAAAGCCTAAGATCCTTGGATTGAAAGGGCCCGAAAAGAGAAAAGGTTTTGTTTCAACACAGAGAGGTGTGTTGTGGCTGTTGATTCTATCAGCGTGAGACTGTGACAATGATACAGTTCTATGCACTAATCCATGGTGAAACAATAAAAGTGGAAAAGAGAAGTTAAAAGTTAAAGTGTAGATCAAGGGGGAGAATGTTAGATTGATCTCCACGGGCCAGCCCAACGGCTGGGCCGGGCCTTGATCCGCGCCCTGATCGGGGGCGCCCAACCCTACTGGTTGGCGGGCCCCTGTCACCTGCGCCACAATAAATAGAGGTGGGGGCCAGCGGCTCACCTCACGAGGTTCGTCGTGAGCCGCCACACCCCACCGACATCCACCCTAATCCGATCCAAAGGGGGGCGCAGCACGACGGGAAGCGCCGCCACTGCCACACCGAAATATGTGCTATATGTACAAGGCTCGGCCAAAAGTGCATTTTTGAGACAGCATGTAACCATGGTATCATAAGGTAAGTCTTGGTTTATGGATGTGTGCGAGTCAGCACGTGTGGACAGGACATGGCAATTGGCAAAGTATTGGTACCAAGGGAAGATTATGGTTACTTACTTGTTGTGAATGCATTAAGCTAACAAGGGTGTCGGCTATGCAGGTGAGAGCGTGTGATAAACCACTAGTCATGCTGTCGTAATTACCATTAGGATACTCACATAAATACAGTTTCGTGCAATAGCTAGTTTTATGGTTGCAGGATGATATAATGGATTTGAATTGCCTAGAACTTTAACTAACTGAATGTAATCATCAAAAATACACACGACGCTTACATGCACACACTGGAACATCTGGCGTTAGACCGTTAATCCAAGATTTGGACTCTTGCTTTGCTATGGCCCCAATGAATAGTTGACAGATAGTGTCCAGTTCTTCATGCATCTTGGCCTCTGCGGCTCAATGCCGTGTCTGCCGACGTGGGGAGGAGGGGCCGCCGCCGAGGAGGATTGTGGCTTGGAAAGACAGGGGCGCCGGTGGAGCTCGTCCGAAGTCTTCATGCATCTTAGTATTTATTATTTGCATGAAAACAAAGGAACATTAAATAAACGGCAAACAAAGTTATAAAATTTTTAAAATCTGTTTTTTGAAACTATTGTGGCCGAAAAAAAACCATAATGCATCCGCCAGCCCAAAATTATAGAATGCTGGCGGGCTGTTATGCGGCCCGCCAGCACAGATGGCTCTTTGTGCTGGCGGGTGTCTTAAGTAGTCCGCCAGCACTGACTGTATCTCTGCTGGCGGGTGCGGCGCCCGCCAACACAGATATCCATTTTTCCTGGCAGACGATTGGTGGCGGGCGGCTCACCTGCCATCACATATACGATTTGGCCGCCACGTCAAATCGTTTGTGGCCTAGTGTTATCACTGCTCTCGGAGGGAGCTCGCCATGGCCCGCACAACCACTGCTCCTGTAGGGGAGCCCGGTCTTGCCGTCCTGGTCCTGCGTGCCATAGCTTCGGACACAGGAGAGCTCGCCCCGGGTCCTGCGCGCGCCGCGCACGCTCCCGACGGGAGAAGGGCTGAGGGATCTGTTCAGGATGAGATGGGAATGACGAATTGACACCTGGGAGGCTGGGACGCATCACATCTTGGATGGTAGCAGACATTAATTGTAAAGTCTGTGTTCATGTAGTATTCGAATGTTTGAAAAGCTGCGATGTGAAGCTTTGAATAAAGGAGAGTCGTTCAAATTAGCCTTGTTGAGTTTAGCATACATACGCTGAACCAAAAGAGACGCTTAAGCAGTACAATTGGCAGCACTCCTGCAATAAATAATGCTCAACAGCCTGAGCTTGATCATTAGGAAAAGCACCAAGTTATCAGCGCATACTTCTATCTCCGAGACATGCACATCATGGGTATCTTAGACTAGACTTCGGACGTCGTCATGTCGATCCTGGAGACAACTTTGAATAATTTCTTGTTCTAAGCATCACAATTTGTTTCTTAGAAAAGAAATGAAAAAATCAGGTTGGGCTCCTGTGGAAGCTGAGGCAATATACTTTTTTCGGCTATGGGCAAAGTCCGTTCACTAATAGTATGATCCTTCACTATAATGCATCACATCGATCACTTGATCACTGTAAGCTTATTATTGTTGTATTGCTGCTACTACTACATATTGCTGCAGTGTCTTAGGTCTTCTTTGCTTAGCTCCTCCTCGCAATGTGATAGACCAACAACCAGCATACGTGCAGTAGTGCAGTCCATTCTTTTTAGTTTCATTCTTCCGTAAATCAATCTCATTCAAAAAGTTTTTACTTTCATCGCCCTCCTAGGCTTCTCATCCAGTTATCCTATTCCTAGTATACATGGCTTAGATCCAACCATCTATTGGATCCAACCCAAGTCCAATCTGCTGTGTTAAGAAAAACCCACCTAGACACCTTTAGTTTTTCTTCAATGCAAGTTGTTGATACATTCTTTCAGTCACTCAAGATGGAATATATATGGCTGTGCACTCTCAGCTTTGCTAAAGCGTTTTTATTTCTTTTTCAAAAATTGGATGACCCTTTTTGATTCAATTGCGCAATTTTTGACCACTACTCCAAGATTTGGTATGCCAGATAGTGGCAACCACATAGCAAAATGGACATAGACATGTAATGCAGCAAGTGACCACCACTTCATGATCTTTCCATCCTTTCCATTTTGTATGAACGGTAGATATGAAGCCAGCCAACACAGAGGGGAAAGGCGGCTGCTGAAAGGAACTGCTTCCCCAATAATTAAATTTTGTTTTCCTTCAAAAAAATAATTAAATTTTGTCCAGTATTGCCTACCATGCAAGAGGCGCCTGCTATATGTAGTTTAGGTGTGCTCAATTCGGTGGAAGTACAAGCTTATAAGCAGCATATCCCTCGGGGTCAGTTCTACTATTACTCGTTGAGGGAATTAATTATCTCAAACGAACATAATAGAATCATGTTTTAGCTAGTAATCTTTTCTAATCAAATCCACTAATATATGAAAGCTACAAATATATATTACATTAAGTGTTCAGGTCTTGTTCCCACATTTTTTTTCAATTTTGCAATAGAAAATAGAAAATTTGTGCTTCCATTAAACACCAGCTAAGGATTGAACTCCTATATATAAGTCCATCAATCTCCATATTCGGAACCTTTGCCATTAGGAAAAAAGAAGCAATTTTCTTTGTCTTTTCCTGTCCACTCATGTGGTTACTCATTTCTTTTGCCCCCCTTTACGGCCATCACTCCTTGGGTTTAACTCTGTGACACCTAACCCAGTTTGGACATTGCTCATTAGTCGCCCACCCATGAGTGATGCTATGAGCAAGCCTAGAACCAACTTATATGTCTTTATCCTCTAGTTATAGCACTTCCAATATAACCATTTTCACATTTAGGAAGGATAAAATTGTAAGCAGAGTGCTATTTATATGCGGGTCCATTCTTGAAAGAGCTTTAAAGGTCAAGTTGTTACAGGAGGTATCAAAGATATGACTCTCATGGTTGTGCGGACAAGCCTGTGTGCGGGCACATGGTGTATGGTATGTGGCAGTACTTCATCCCCAAGATCTCTTGTCATCCCTTTGTGCACCTCTCCGGCTACACCAGAAGTGAATAAAGGTGAACATTGGATTGAAACTTTGTCCCAAGGACCACAGAGACTATAGTGAGTGGAGGTGGTAGCTTCTCCTTGCTACAACTCTCTACCTGGTTGATATTTCACTTACTTCATTTATTCTTTGCTTTACTCAAACTATATCAAAAAGCTAATGTTGACCACCAAAATTGGCATCGGATGGATTTTGCTGTCAATCTGGGCATAGCGGTCTAACCGGAAGGCTAGGGCGGTTAGACCGGCCTCAATAAAGTTCTCAAAAGTGGAATTGGACAGCACCATCATCTTCCTATCATCGAGACGATCGAAATGCATATGTGGATCACCTAATTTGGAGTCCGGATGAAGAAGATATGATGCCGGGAAGATCTACAAGCTGCCAGGGGCAGTTAGATCGGGTTGAAGGGCGGTTAGACCGGGTTGGAAAGGTAGTTCGACCGGCCTTGACAGCCAATCTGAGTTAGGAGTTGATTTGGACACGTGATTCGTATTAGCTTCGACTCCTACAAGGGCAAGACCTCCCCACCCTATATTTATGAAGGGCCACGATCGGTTGAGCTAATCGCAATCGAACCAAACATTATGCATCTACTTTTTACCTCTAAACCTAGCTTTTCCAACCTCTCTTGCTGTTCATCGTGATCTCCACGACCATTCATGACGTCCTAAGGCTTGTTGGTCGACCTAGGGCACGTCCAGCGATGTCCACGCCCTGACGGGGTCCCTCCCGGGCGTGAGCTTCGACGACCTTTTCTAGTTTGCTTGTAAACTAGTCGTTCTTTGCCACGTAAGTGTGTTGGTTATCCCTTTACTGGTTTGCTCATAAACCTTGCCATCCGCCATCACATAAGCATGGTAGTTACCCTCTCGAACGACCGATCTCAAGCGAAACCCCCAATGCCGGTCTAACCGGGTTGCTAGGGCGGTTTAACCGCCCTTGGCAGCATCCTGCCGATTTGGTCTTTCGCGACCCGCGCGATCTAGTGCTTTCATGTGTTGGCCACGAAAAAGCGTCAACACATTTTGGCGACTCCGCTAGGGAATTGAATGTCTGGTTGATTTAAAAACCAGCCAATCAAACCCTAGCCCATTACATTGATCTATTATTTTGATTCGCCATTGTTATCGTATCTGGTCCTTTTTTACCGTTGCATCAATATTTTGGACATTGCGTCAGGCTGCTCAAGTCGGCTGCATTGTGCTTTGCTTGCTGCGTTACATTGAAGAATACAAGAGAAGCAGTTATTGGTCATTGGTTGCTTAGATTATCTTGAGTATCTGGATTTATCACAAGATCAGGAGCATCAAGACCTATTATGGCGGGTTATTCTTATTCTCCACAACAATATTACTACAACAAGCCCAAGGTACAAGTTGCAAATACATCTTATGTTTCTAATGATTATTTTGCAAGTATCACAAATCCTCATGTTGATGTTGCTAGATATCATAATAGTAGGCATATCATCTCGGCTAGTCATTTTTCAGATAATGCTCCTAATTATGCAAATTATGGTTTTGAATGTTATATATATGCAAAAGCCGTTGTCAAATAATATGCATACTTTGAATTTTAATGTCACTAGCAACATACAACATTATTGTCACACATCGGCTGCGGAACAAGTTCAATTGCCGGTGGCTAATTTTTATGAGACACCGTATGCTAGTAGTTGTCATAATTTTCAGCAAGGTGTTCAATCTTTTAATTCGTCGGCTACAGATTTGCAATATGTGATTCAACCACAAAATAGTCCAACGAATGGGAAAGTTGGCTATGATGATTCTAGCTATCCAACCAGCTATTCTCAAACATCATATGCTGCACAACATGTTAATAGAGTGGAGGTTGCATCTACTTTTTCAGCACCATATACAAATGCTAATAATCATGATTCGGTTCCAAATGTTCCTAGTAACTATAGCCAGATTAATGAAAATCTAGCAAGATCATGTACATCTCTACACATTAATTCAGCATATGCTATATCTCAAATATGATGTGATACTGATCTTTATAATATTCAACAATGTAGAGATGAATCAGTTTCTGATTATTTTAAAAGGTTTAAAGAAACTAGAAACCATTGTAGTTTCCCACTTTCTGAAAAAGATTTTGCTGGTCTCTAGTTTAAAGGATTAAGATCACAAATTAAAGATAGACTTCAAATTCTTGATTTGTTTTCGGTTGCTCAAGTACAATGGAGTGCTTTTGGTGTAGAGCTCCGGATGATGAAAGAAAAGAAGAACTATTCAGATTTGAGTAAAAATTCAGTTATTATGACAACCGAACGATCTGTGTCTGTTCAACCAAAAGAAACAAGTTTAGCTATAGAAAATCATGTTAATCATAAGAAAACAGCTATACTTGATTTTTCAAATGGAGTTGTGCATTTGTCTAGCGATTATCGTGTTATCAATAAATGTCAACTCATGATTGGACAAAGTTCAGTAGATCCAAATGTTGAAGATCAGGGCATTGGAAGCAAAAAAGAGGCTTTGGCATGTCGCGACTTGGTGATCTCCAGCAGCACTGGAAATACCTGTTTAACCGGCCTTGTATCCCGGTTTAACCGGCCCCTATAGGGAGCAACTGTTGTGGGCTGTCATCAAGAGAAGAAGTTCAACACCGTCTACATCAAGGTTCCACGCCTCTCCAACATATTCAGCAAGGTATGCTTTGCAAGTAATTCCCAATCAGATCATACATTTTTAATTGATTCATCTACTAGTGATGCTATTGTTAATATTTCTAAAAGATCGGTTGAGGATAGTAATTTACTTGTTAGTAATGTCATACCTTCAGATTGTGTTATCCATTGTACTGTAAAAGTAAGAAAGGCCGGCAACAGTAATATTTTGGCATTTAAACTTAATCCATCATCGTTACCAAAGTTTTTCTCTACATGGTTTACTTGTGGTCATTCTGGAATTAAAAGCAAAAAACCAAACTCGAAAGGCATTGTGAAATCCGACGCTAATATAGTGACGAGCTCTAAAGTGTCGGGTGTGAGAGGCATAAGGAACCTATAACCGGATGGATGGATGAGAAATCTGAACCACTTCGTTTGCTTGGCCTTAAAGCCTTCTCCACAAAAGCATCGGGTAGAGAAAATGAAGTATACTTTTGATCTGACTTTATGTGATGATTTATTTGATATCTTGCTTGAGCATAATTTTCTTAAGTCATTTGATCATAAAGTTGTTCCATCACCTTTTGAATTAGAAAATAGAAAG
This sequence comes from Urochloa ruziziensis, assembly GCA_015476505.1. NCBI lineage: Eukaryota > Viridiplantae > Streptophyta > Magnoliopsida > Poales > Poaceae > Urochloa > Urochloa ruziziensis. The sequence goes on along the minus strand of CM027121.1, from coordinate 43,540,589 downwards.
TATTGCAAGTTTCATAATTTATTTGATCATAATACTAGCAATTCCATTATGTTTTGCCAAATAATACAGTCGACTATTGATACTAGACGGCTGAGATTTGCTCATGCACAAGAGGATGACCGGTTGATTTCAGTCGGTCTTGATGAGAAAAGTGTTGTTGAAGAGGAGATTTGTAACTCCTTAAGTGATGATAATGACATCGTCCATGAATTACAAGTTGAAGATAATGCTAAGGACGACGAGCTTCTCAAAATTCCAGAAGTCACTGGGGGCATGCAATTTCTTCCCCGTCAGGCCAAGAACTTGTTGCTCCTGCTGTGCCGAGGATAGAGGTCGGACCGGTTTCCAAAAGAGGTCCAACCGGTTTTCAAAAGAGGTTAGACCGGTCTCACATACCGGTCAGACCGGTCCTGATCTGAGAATTTCAAATATGTTAAACTTTGATTCTGGGATGAATAGAGGCGAAGACTGTCTTAGGCACAAAGACAAAAGGCCGAAGCTCACGTTCGATGAACTTCTGGCTAAATATCAAAAAGAAAATGAAGCCAAGTGTGCTAGTCGGTCAAATAATGTTAAATCAGCAAAAACGCCTCCTAAACATAATTCTAGAGATTGGAGTTGGCAAAAGGAATATTATTCAGCAGCGTCACATCCTCCTTCTAGGCCGCCGATGCCAATGCCATATGGTCCACATCAAGCTAATGTTCATCTTTACTCATCATATGGATGTGATGATTCATGGAGACATGCTCCTTCATACTTTCAGCCATATTATGTGGAGTATGCAGCTCCAAGAAAACCCATGTATGCTAGACAGCCACATATTGTAAATGACCATTTTGAACCAAAGAATCGGTCTAGAGTGCATGAGAAGAAAAAGGTTGTCAAGCAACTTTATATAGTCAAAAGGGATAGGCGTAAAGATAAAAGTTCAGATCTGAATTCAACTAATAAAAAGCCGATTAATGTCTTAGAGACTTCGGCTATTGATGGCAAAGAAAAGAAAAATTCAGTTGTTGATGTTTCTAATGCCAAATCTGAACAAAAGAAGTTAAAGGAGCCAAAATTCAAGAAGGAGGTGCTGCTGTCCAAAACTCAAGCACAACCAAGAAATTTGCTTAGTTCATCAAATTGGCAATAGAAGAAGCTCCAGAAACTTAGTGCTCAAAGACTAAAGGAAAAGGGCATGGCATGGGTTACTAAAAAAAAGCATGCAAACTCAGTACAAGGATGATGTTCAAGCAAAGGGTGCAACACAACTAAAAGGGAAGAGAACGTCCAACAGACAATCTTCAAATATGAGGTTTGCACCAAATCATCAAAATTATTGGTCATTACATCGTCTGTATGCTTTACAAATGCCACATATACCTATGTCTTGGAATTCATCCTTAGAAATGTTTGGTTATACCCCATATTCTTATTTTGATCCTTCGATGCCATATGGGTCTTTATATCATGGAGGGTTATCACCAAGTGGTTATGCACATTGATTAATTGCAATAGATGTTGTTCTTAAATTTCAAAAGCCGAAATATTTAGTTCTTAGAGATGGTTTTAATTTCTGTATGTATAAACTTCTCTACGCTTTATTTTGGTTGTGCATACTTTTATGGATGGATTCATAGTGGATGATAATTTGCTATCGTCGTTGCCAACACATATGGACGATGAATATTTTTGACTATCATCTTAAATGTTGCTTTCTGATGAGAAATCACTTTTGGCTTTATTAATGCTCGGGGGGCAAGATATTAGCAAAAGGAATAAGTTACCATCATGGATTTTCTATATATACTAAATCGACATGCAAAATATTTTAAAACATTGATGTTGTCTTAATTTCACTCCAATTGTGTGTTTTGAGACCTTAGCCCGGTTTGGAATATTTAAACATCAATGATCATGCCAAATATGGAGTTTTCTATTGAGGCCGGTGATTTTTGTGATCCATGGTTGTTAATCATGCTGATGCATTTGGTGACTCGTTGCTAGAGGTGCAGCAATAATTTGTGTTTAAATGAGTCATTAGATTGTTTTCTTGATAAGTGTCTAGAATGTCATCTCAATTTAATATACGTAGTATATCTAGGCATGAGAATGGAGGATAATTACTTTGGCACAATAAACGTCAGGCTATAATATCAAAAGAGACAACTTCATGAGAAAAGCCGATGTTTAGCAAATTCAAAGGGTGTGTCCTCTATGGACCGGTGTAGCCGGATTCCAGGACCGGTGTAACCAGGTTTCTAAAATCAGCTTGACAAAGGTTCTTGCTGAAAATGCTATGCCGGCCATTGAAACTTTCATGCTTGATGAGGACGAGGTTAGTAGCTGCATTGGCTGAAGCTGCATAAAAGCAAGGTAAAACATAGAGGGAGGGTCAAGGGTAATCTAGCTAAACATCAATTCGAAGGTAATTGTGTCATTTTCACCCTTTTGGCTGATTACTTTCCTTTCTTTATTTATGGTCAAAATAACTTGTGGATGCAATGTTCGATCATTTTATCTTCCTTCATTTTTGATTTGAGGGGTATTGCAAAGGCTAATTGACATTATAGCAATTTGGTCGCTTTATGCATCCACAATGATTGCAAGTGTCTTTATGCATCCACAATGATTTGCAAGTGTGAGAATGGATTTAAATTGGTATTTCAAGAATCTACAGCCAAGGATCTATATGCTCAGGCTTGCTTCTCGCAAAATATGTGCACCAGCAGCAGCAACATGTTGAAGTCATTGTATTGGGCCGAAATCAAATGATATGGCCGGTAGATGATATCATCCTTGAAAAGCAAGACATGGTCGATGTATTGATGTTAGCTATCGTTTCTGTACAATTTTGGTTCCGATAAATATTTCTTGGCAAAGCAAGCTTCACCAAGAAACAGGGGGGCATATGTTGACAACCAAAATTGGCATCGGATGGATTTTGCTGTCAATCTAGGCATAGCGGTCTAACCGGGAGGCTAGAGCGGTTAGACCGGCCTCAATAAAATTCTCAAAAGTGGAATTGGACTGCACCATCATCTTTCTCTAGTCGAGACGATCGAAATGCTGATGTGGATCACCTAATTTGGAGTCCGGACTAAGGAGATATGATGCCGGGAAGATCTTCAAGCTGCCAGGGGCGGTTAGACCGGGATGAAGGGCGGTTAGACCGGCCTAGGGCGGTTATACCGGCTTGAAAAGGCGTTTAGACCAGTCTTGACAGCCAAATCTGAGTTAGGAGTTTTATTTGGACACGTGATTTGTATTAGCTTCGACTCCTACAGGGCAAGACCTCCCCACCCTATATTTATGAAGGGCCACGGCCGGTTGAGCTAATCGCAATCGAACTAAACATTATGCATCTACCGTTTACCTCTAAACTTATCTTTTCCAGCCTCTCTTGATGTTCATCGTGATCTCCACGGCCATTGATGACGTCCTAAGGCTTGCTGGTCGACCTAGGGCACGTCCGATGACATCCACGGCCTGACGGGGTCCCTCCCGAGCGTGAGCTTCAACGACCTTTGCTAGTTTGCTCGTAAACTAGTCGTTCTTCGCCACGTAAGTGCGTTGGTTATCCCTTTGATGGTTTGCTCGTAAACCTTGCCGTCCGCCATCACGTAAGCGTGGTAGTTACCCTCTCGAACGACCGATCTCAGGCAAAACCCCCAATACTGGTCTAACCGGATTGCTAGGGCGGTTTAACCGCCCTTGGCAGCATCCAGCCGATTTGGTCTTTCGCGAACTGTGCGATCTAGCGCTTTCGTGTGTTGGCCCCAAAAAAGCGTCAACAGCTAAATATAAACCTTATGACTCGATTCATTGTCCTTCCAACTAGCAAAGACAACTTACCACTATAACCCACTTATCATTTACCCCACTTTTATTTAGATGATAAACTTTTCAGAAAAGTCCCTTTTACTTCCCTCACATATTCACTTAGGCCACTTAGTGCTATTCCTAGAGGAAAATTATGATATTCTACAATACTTGGAATGCTGCAATGGTGTTGTATAAGCCTCTAGATTTATTTAATTTATTTTAAAGGCATATATATGAAATGCCAACAAACATTTGGCGTTGTTATCAAGGAAACAATTGGCTAGATATAGGATATCAAAGTTGATATAAATTATTTATTAAATGAATTTACCAATAGTGTTAGTGGCCTTATCCTTGCTATAGGACGGTTTGTAGCAATTAGTATACAAGTCAATCCCTAGGTGCCTAGGAACACTTCTAGGACAACGTTATGACTCGTCCACACCATGGGATGGAATGTTATCTCCTCATTCGGAGCTTTTACCATAGATTCAACCACAACATCCATAAGCATCTCAATGCCAGTGTGTCTGAAACTTTTCTCTCCTCTAGTGCGAAAGCTACTGAAGTACTCAAGCAGGTGGCCAACTAAGGCTGAAACCCTAGGACAAGATTTGGGTAGATGGATGTCATTCTTATATGCTTTATCCTTGTATGCTAGCTCTTTAAATCCTTAATGTTTATATACATTGTATTTGCCGTGTATGCATTCTATACTTTATGTTAGGTTAATCCGATCTGTTAGGTTAAATAGAGAGCCTTACATGTTTGACTGCCAATCCATGTGTGGATTAAATACATGCCATGGAAAATCAAGGAAAGAACTACAACTATTACTGTGTGCTTGCAATTTATACCTTAGCTGCGAAGGTAGAATCAACAAAATAGCTTCAAATAAAGGTCATATGAATCGGAAGCTCTTACAAACTAACACTGGAGAGAGTACAACCTGCATTTAACAATAACATGCCTGCATGCATGATGCGTGCACCTATCTCTAGTCTGTGTTCACTTCGGGTTTATTTGAAAGATTAGAATTTTGTTGAAACATAATTGAGCTACTTATTAAGGAATTTTTGTGTTTCCAATCAAAATTTTGCAAGCTACATGTCTACTATGTTGACAGTTGGGTCCCCTGAATCTCAATCAAATGGTAGACCAAAATGTTTGTTCATGTCCCTTTTGTTGTACACAACTTAGAACAGAGGTAGGTAGTGAGTGGTGGTGCAAAGATACCTTGCACTAATATTATTTTGTTCATCTTAATATGTGGGCCGGATATTGCACTCTCTGAGAGGGGTGTTTCTTTAGGGGAAAAGATAATCTTGTCTGGGCTGGCCATTGTCTCATTAAGCACTAATCACTGATCATCAAGTGCGCCCAGGGCATGTGTATCTACGGAAAGAAGATCAGACTGCTTCTTCTATGTCATCATCTGCGAGTGCGAGTTTGGATGGCGGCAACAGAAACTCTGCTGCAAAAGAACTATTTTTAATGGAAAAGGAGCTACTTTTAATAATACGACGCCTATGACTGCAATTCTTATCCATTTGGATGATGATGATGGTGTGTAACCAAGTAAGGTGGTGGATAACAATAATCTTGTGATCAATAGTATCTTTATATGGGCTTGTTCTTTATAAATTAATATTTTCTAGTGATGGCTTCCACATTGTCGTAACTGTGTGTTAACTGTTAAATGTAGTAAGAATCAATGTGTTGCCTTGTCTGCCCCAAGGAAGTAAGTACTAGGGAAATAGTATTGGTTCAACTAGCCCCAAATTCGCCATTTTGATTACTAGCTATTTATATACGGAGGAATTTTACAAGACTTGAAATAAATAAGGATCGTCTATCAGGCTGAAATCAACGACCAAGACATAAGAGGTGCCAAGAGGTACCTAGAAAAAGATACCAAAATAGTTAGGATCCATACCAAAATAGGGAAGGTATCTCTCAATACCTCTTGGCACCTCCTGTTACCTTTACCAAAATAGGACCTAGAAAAAGTCATTGGTCACAACTGTCAATTTTACTGACCAAATGTAGGTTATACATAGTCAAAGTAGAATATATGCATTTATGCCAGAGGCCAGGAGTAAGGCTTCCCTCTGTTTCCTGCTTGTTTTATAGGGCAAAATGTTTTATCAAACACAAGGGCATCTTGTAACTAAATTTGTATTTACAACACAATCAGTCCTACCCTACAATCCACTGATGCACATCTGCAACTTTTTTGCATTCTCATCACATTGAGGAGCCAGCATGCCTTTACATATCCTGCTAGTTGCCCCATCCATCTCCAACCCATCTCCATCCCAGATAGGGCCTCCAACATGCATGCACCCTGGGATCTAATCCTTCTCTCCCAGATAGGACCTCCAGAGTGCCAAGTGATCCGAATGCATATCCATGCAGATAAGGCCATGTGGCGAAAGATAGCAAGCATCAGCATCCAAAGCCGCCTGATAGGTTGCATCAACCATCAATAGCTACATAGCAGCCATGCATGGATGCACATCCACATAATTGAGGCTGTCATTCATGCAAAGAGCTCAACTGTTGGTGATGACACAATCTCAGAAAGCCTCCAATTATTTTGATCAGGGCACCTTCTTTTCTTGCGAAATTGATAACAGAAAAAGTAAAAGAAAACACTGTCTGCTTAAATAATCAGAACCTTACACCTGTGCAGCCAGATACGTCACCTTCCTATGCATTGTCCTAAATAATGGCATCTCTTCTTTGACCTAGACTAATCATAGGAGCTACTAAAGATAAGAGATAATGTTAACAGGAAATGAAACAGCAAAAGGAGAGCCAATAAAACTGCTGCTTTAGCTGTGACGAAGACAATTCTTATCTCCGTCGTTGTGTGGCAGCAGTGCGCGCCTAGGGGGAGACAACAGAAGGCTGCGATGATGTCAGCTCGGGTGATGATCTGTCCATGGCATGGGCCATACATGCCCACCAAACTAAAGGCAGCTCCTCCAAAAGACGCCACGATTTCCATGGGCCAAATGAGGCGTGGCTATCTGTGACATCACACACGCAAAGATCGATTGCTTGATGCCGATTGCATGTTTTCCTTCTTTCTGTTTTTGTTCAGGATTTGCACTGTTAGAGCTTTCACGTGGAACGTTTTGGTCATTTATCACAATAAGTAACAGATGCACCACGCTTAGACATGTGCAATTGCTTGTGGACCAACTTTGCATTTTTGGAAAGAGAAATCCTACGCAATTTTTGCATGCTGGGCACACTTAGCTAAACTGTATGTGCTACAGAACACAATTTCCGGTAAGGTTTAGTACTCGATTCATGGAAGTGGAGGAATGGTTCATTTCCATGTCGGCAGTTTTAGCCATTTTTGTAAGCCTTTTAAGTTGATAGATAGAGTATTCTTGTTTTGGACAGGATGAGGAGGGGTGGTGTGTGACTATAGCTCTACATCGTTGGACTTAGGATATATAGAACTATATTAAAAACCCTCCTTTCTAATAATTGTTTAGGTACGGTGCTTCCAATATATATGAGACCTCGTCTTTCAATTTGCTATATTCAATAGTTGTATTAAAGCACAAATTTAACAATCATACAGAATGGATAGACTAGTGTTTGGATGAGAAATGGGACAAGCTTTCCTAAAACAAATAGCCCTACAACACCCGATGAGAGAAGTCATTTCCCCTTTTTCTACTATGAAAGAAAGGCCTGAGGTGTCCTTTGCATCTTACCGCCTTTTTCATGTGTTTTCTAGAATCCTGTCTTATCATACAAAGCACTTGAGGACCTTACCATACATATTGGCCTCTAAGCAAGAAATGTGAATAATTATTCTTTTAGGACGACTAAATAGGACACAGTTTCACTGCATGAGTGACAATCCTCCCTGATAATTTCTATTTTGAAATAACCAGTAATCGTCTTATGTTAGTTATCTACTATAACTGATGGTAATATGTTTGATGGAAATGCCAATGTTGACAATTTATCAAAACTATTGGGAAAGACAATATAATACATTTAAAACCTTATCATCCACTCAAGAAAAATGCAAATTCCTATTAAAATCTTTAGTTGCTCATAAAATAGCTGTCAGGAAAGATTAGAACTCCTGTAGACTTTAGAGCGATTTGCTTCAAAACTATGTGTTCTTAATTACTCGATGAAAGGAATCAATAAATTTACTCACCAAAGTTGTTATGTTGTTTGTATAAACACATAAATGATTTTTTAGTTCACTTATCTCTTGAATTAGAAATCAAATAACCCTTAGAAAAAGGGATCAGGTTACCTCATTCCTTATAAAAGACACTAACGGTATTTGTGTCTTCATCTTTTATTTGTAAAATTGGTTGTGCCATGTACCAAGGACTGCAGGCATACTCAAACAATTTGCGAAGATATATTCTAATGTATGTAATGATGGCATCATTATTAGTAAAAATATTAACTTATAATATTCTAATGTCATTAAGAAGTGAAGTTCCAGTTTTTGTTGTTCGAGGTTAAAATGAACCGAAGTATTGTGTCGCGAGTTACTACGACACAAGGAACACTTGCAGGGTAGATGATCCTCAATTTTGTAGTAATATCGGGCAAATACATAGGGGATTGGCCTTCGGTCGTTCATGCACGCATCAATTGAATTAAATTTTTCATGTGCAGTGCAGCCGCACATTACAATGTATGTTGTTCATACACCATTGTTAAATTTAAGTTACTAGTACCTCCGTACAAAATTACAATTTGTTTTGACTCTTTCGATACATATATTTGGCTATATATCTAGGCATATGCTATGTCTAGATACATACTATATATATATATATATATAAAGTCAAAACAAATTGTAATTTGGGATGGAGGGTGTACTGACTACTATATTTTCTGACTGTATAACTTATTTAGTGCAATATGTGAGTTTTATTTCCAGTCATAGGCTCTAAACATCATTTCTGTATAATCTTTTTGGAGCTATTGTCCTTATCATATATATACACAACCATTTGATATAGTTCTCATTCTTTTTTTTCTGATAATAGTTGACCAAACTTTTTATTATAATTGAGGAAAACTTGGATGGCTCACATCGACCGAGAGCGGCCGATCCGATGGCCACAAAGGTAGGAGGAAAGTGGAGGAAATCAGATGGAGGAAAAAAATTCCTCCATGTATCTCTATGACGAGTTGGCCTTGGAGGAAAAAATTTCCTCCACTTTCCTCCACAAATGTGGGGATTACGACATGGCAATAATTGCATTTTCGTAGTTCTTAATTTTTAACAAGGGTAGAACGGTTACTCCATAAATGTGAAAATAATGTTTGGAGTAATATAGTTAAGATGTATCATTCATGTACTATAGTTTTTCTTAATTTTTTTAAGAAGAGGGAGGTTAGGGTTCGTCGTAGGGCGACAGGGTCGCTGCCGCCGAGCTCGTGGTTCCGCCGGCGCCTGGGACCTGCCCCTCAGCACCCTCCGACACCCCTCACCTCGCCGGCGTCCGGCCGCTCGCTCATCTCCGCCATTCGACCGTACTCGCGCCGCCTGGCAGGTTCGCTCGCGCCGCCAGTCCACCGTCGTCGCCCGGCGCCGTCAGCTCCTCTCCCGGCGTTCCCTCTTCAGATCCGCGCGTCGGCGACATCGGAGGCGCCGCTGCTGCCCCGGATCCGCCCCTCACGGCCGCCAACCCTTCCATTTCCACCACCACCGAGCTCCTCCACTCCGCCGATTCGATTCATCACCACCGGTAAGCCGCCGGTCGATTCCTTGCACATGCAGCTCCCTCGCATATCCCTTGACTTCCTCCTTGCCTTCTTCTGCAGCTCCGGCCACCCCGTGGCCGGGAATCGGCGGACCAGGCCGAGGTCGATCCCGCCGCCTTCGAGCTTCCTCAACGACGCTGCTGTTTCCCCACCGTGGCTGCTGTCATTTTGCTCCCAAGCTGCTAGCAGTGAGGTACCATGTGCTTGGATGCACATTCCCCTTTCCCTGAACGCGTGTTAATTCTTGTGGTGCCCGTCTCCAGCTGCTGAAACCACGCGTGCATGCGTTCTATCTTGGAGAAGATGAACAGTACATGCTAATGAGAGATAAACTTGTTTGTACTTGTGTATGACTGACTTTGCAAAAATCATAGTAAAAAATAGATAACCAAAAATAGTGGTTCTTGTATTGCTGGGTTCCCTGTTAGATCCATATCATTGTGCTGTTAGGCATCAATGCCAATACTAGTTTTTAATTATCAAGAAACCATGCACAAAATGACTATCTCAACGCCCAACTGTAGCCACAGTGCATCCTAGAAGGTTTCCTTGATCTCCTCCTTCAGGTGCTTCTCTGCACGAAAACCTTCACAGCTGCAAACAAACTTGCGAAGGGTCCTCACTTGGTGGTCGCTGTCCCACTCGCAGTAATCCTTCCTCACACTAAATCCTTTCTCATATGCGTAGTCGTTATAAAACTCAAATCCTTCGTCCTCACTGTTAAACATCTTCAGTACTATTTCACTGTAATCCAGCAAAGAATTATCATTGGACATTTCTACCTGAAAAAACAAAATTAAGCTTCCATTAGAACAGCCATTCTCTCTGATTTTCTGACAGATAAATATGTTGATAGAGATTGACGTGAACAATTTCGGCTCAAGTAAAATCAACACATTTGGGTTCAACAAGATTGACGTGAACCAAACTATAAGAACCAGGCAGTAGTTTTTTTAACTCAAAGAAATAAATATGTGGGTTCAAATTCAATGAATCAAAATGAACATGCATTGTACGGGTTAGATACTGCGCATGGTGCGCATGATAAATTGACAGTAACCTATTAGGACTCACATACAATTGTTGTAAAGAGAACTGATCACGAATAAACATTGGAAAGATCCAATAAAATTGATAGTAACCTATTATGACTCGCATATAATAGTTGAAAAGAGAACCAACCAAGATCTACCAGGTATGAGGCACACAACGAGAAGACTGAATTGACTGGTTTGCTCCTTTATTCTCCGTTCAGCTACGCTGCTTTTGGAAGCTAGGACTGAATCCCATTGGGAAGCATTCTACTTGAATTAATAACTGCAGAGTTTTTACGCTCTGCGCAGAATAGATTGATAAACTATCAAGCACGGGAGAGAAGAAGAGAAAGGCTTGGATGGTTGACTCACCGGCGAGAAGACAGCGACCGATGGGGATCGGCGCTTGCGGGAAGATGACCGCGTCGGCGTTGCCGTGCCGACCTGCTTTGCAGGGATCCACCGCCGCCGGAAGAGGGAGGGATAAGTCGCCGGCGGGCGGAGGCGGCGTGCGGCAGCTGAAGGAAAGGAGAGATCAGGGCGACAGAGGGATCCCGAGCCACGGCGGAGGAGGACGACCGCAACGGCGAGGGAGGGGAAGCGACGGTCGCCGGTCGGCGCAGTCGGCGAGGTCCGCCGACGAGGGGGAGGACGATGGATGGGGGCTGCAGCTTGGGTTGGGAGATGCCGCACTCGGGCTCGGGGGCTCGGGGGGCGCGGGGGCTCGGGCTCGGGCTGGAGATGACCAATATACCCTTTCTCATAAAATCTAAAATTTAGTGGAGGAAACGGGAGGAAATGGGAGGAAAAGCCAAGTACCATAAAAACATCTAAGGACCGTTATTGTCCACACCTAACTACTGATGAATTGCCGTGTCAAAAGAAAAAAAATACTTTTTTGTTACACGCCTTAAACAGAGATCCATTTTTCTTATGTGTGTTTAGCCGCTTGCACCTACTGTGAGCACTCAGAAACCTTGGAAGACACGACCTTCTATCTACCTTCCATTCTGGGCAGCTTATTTGCCTTCTCAGATTAATTACACCATTATTGAGCTACTCGGTACAGCCTTCCATTTTTTTGCAAGGAAGTGGAGCCAGCCTTTTGGTTATTTGTCTATGCATGATAACCACTGAAAGTTCAAATGTATGCAAAAGAAAAGCGTGAAAGGGCAAAAGACCAATAAGCACGATGCATAAAGAAAAATAAAGATTCTCAAGTTCACGTCACAGAGATAAAAAAAATAAAGAGTGCCTATCCAAATTAATGCGCACAAGATCGTGGTCTCTACTCTCTGGAGAAACATAGTAGTAGTGAATGTGACCATTCATAGAGATTTTGTAAGAAAAAGCTCCTTTTAGAAAATAACTCTGGAGATTCTGTTATGATGCAGGAATAGATACAGTAGTACCGACACCTCATTAGTCATCAACACGCATGCACCATGATTGCTAATATATTGTTACTAATTTCCCTCGTCAAATGTTGTTTATGAATATGTAGTGTTGCAGTATGTTCTAAAAATGTATCGATGAATGTATACTAGGTGAAATAAAAAATGAAGAAAATTAAAGAACATCTTATTAGATTCTATACCTAGTACTAAGATCACTAGAAATTTATTGGAGAACCAATTTGCTAAAGAACGGTGGTGAAGAACTCTAGAGACAAAAGGCTCCTTTTTCTGTGACCGCCGTGTGATGAGCTATGCATGTTCGCCGCTCAAGCAGAATATTCGCGGTCAGCATCACAAGAATGTGCTTGCGAAGCATCTGCTGCTGGACACTCTCGAATGGTGAATTAAGCAGGCTGAGCTTCTTTTGCTTTTGAACGGAAGATCCTTTGGGCTATGATTAGTCCCTACTAATCAACCTACTAGATGGTGAATCTATATATAGAGGCATAACAGCATCATTGTACAATTATTAAAAAAGAAAAAGAAGAAAAGTTGTATAGCCTTTGGCACGCATGGTTTGTTTGAGTTACAAGCTTAAGGACGAGCCATCTCAACCATACACAGACTTGGACGGTGTATATGTTAGTCTATGTATATAGCCTTTTTGACCGCATGCATTGATAAAATTTTGCATGGTTGTGGTAATATATTTATCCATCTTTGGAAAAGGTGGAATGACAGTTGGATGCACCATTTGCGGTTAGCATGACCTGGTTTGGGTCCGCGCCGTCACATAGGGTCTACCTAGCGTTTATTTATGTAGACTGGACATATATCGAAAACTTTCCATGGTTCCCACTAATATCTTACTATTACTAATTGAGACTCCTTTCAAAGCTTTCACGTGAAGCCACATATGATCCTAGGTGGAAACTGAAAAAGAGTAAAAAATTTGAAGCCTCCATATGAAGCCACCTAAAATCCTAAATGGATAGTATAGAATTATCCACCTATGCCATTATAAATAATTAACCTAAAATAACCCCCTATATCTATATATAAATCACCCACCTCTGCCACTATAAGAAATGTATCAAAACTATTCTACCGGTCACATTTTTTGCTTAAATAAATAATTAATCTCTTGCGCATTAATCTCTCTTTTAGCCAGCGACAGACCCTACAACCCCCACATCCTGCTTCTCCCATGGGCCAACCAAAAAAAATAGAAAAGTGTTGGCTACTTTAACCAAAAAAAGAAAAATGTCCCATGCGCCAGCCAAAAAAAGAAAACCATTGGCTACTTCAATAAAAAAGAAGAAGAAAATACTAGAACTGTTTGCCTCATGTAAAACAGTAAAGCCATCGAGAATCACTTAATAGTATCTTAATTTCTCTTTCATATTCATGTAAGGTATCTGCCGGTCACATCTATTGGAATTAATCTCTCTCCTATATATTTAGATCACTAAAAAAATCTATCCCAAAAAATCCTTAGTTAATACAACTAAAAAATCAGATCATTACTCCCTCCATTCTGTGTATAAGGCATGATCTGGCCTGGCACGATCTCCAAAATTACACTTCAGCCATTTATTTATCTTATATTATATTAATTTTGATTACAAATTTGTGATCATTGGATAGTACTTTAGATTGTAAATCTAACAATTTCAAATTTGCAATATAACTTTAAAACTTATTGACCATATCGTTGGTCAATAATTGTAAAGTTTGCATCATGATATGTGTGCACGCCCTACAAATAAAAACGGAGGAAGCAGTTAATATAACTACCCTATATGTGTAAACAGAGTTGGCATCGTTGCAAAACCATACAATGCTTCTTGTGGTCTGCATCCATCAACTAGGGCATCCTACTACTTTTAGAAACAAAACTAAGGCCTGCGCGCTGCTACTCAACAGGAATGCGTGCCGACTTGCCTCTAATCGTTCTTCTCGAACTGTTATTTGTATTTAGCCTTCAAGCGCTAAGGTACCATAGACCTGCCTCCTGCGATCTATCTATGGTACTTCCGTCTTACTCCTTGCTAATGAGATAATAAGTATTTGTAGTTAGAGAGAGAGAGAGAGAGGATATTATTTGGTCATGATTATTTCATGATCTTGGTTAGTTGGCATACTGCATACACGTGCTGGATCGGAGTGCATCTGTGTGAATGTTTGTGCAGAGAAAGCAAAGGTGATGTCGACAAGCATAAATGCATGATAGCAAAATAAAAGTAATATTTGATCGATACCGTTAGATTTGCATGCATTAGGCTGGGTCTTGCATTCATGATAGCAAGCTATTGGTCATAGAAGAAGGCTTGATCCATCAAGGTGTTAGCCTACACATGCTCTTCACAACTATTACTGTCATGACGGAAATCATATGTTTTGTTTTGGCCTGCTGCTACATTCATCTTCAAAACAATGCAGACAACATACATGTCACCATTCTTCTCAAATTTTTATTCGTATCGAATATTCCTATCAAACATGTTTTACAATTTAGATGAAAAATAGCATAATTTTGTATTCTTGCCAAATATATTCGTCTTGAATGGCTATAAAAATTCCTTATTAGTATGTCTTTTGTATTAAAAATAGCTCAATTAGATATATCACCATCTTTTGCTAAGCAGTTGAACAGGTTACGACCGTGAGCAAAAACATAAGTAACACGGTTGAGTTTCAAAAACTGAATCAATATAGGTTGACTATAGATATCTTCATGGTTGAGTTCCAAAAGAGGGGCCTCCCACATGCCCATATATACTCAATCTTTTTGACCTCTGCTATAATCGGCCTCAAACTATACCAAGGAGAAGACGTGAAACATTGCTATTTTCCTTTTATAGTCATGGATCTCTAAAATAAAAACAAAGTCAATTGTACTTATTAGCAATAATAATTTTCAAGTGTAGTATGCACTACAATCTTAAATATGTATTGATTTCGCTCTCTAATTATAACAAACAATGCTCAGTATGTAATAGAAAATATGTGATCCTATGCATGATGACATAACTATTAAGAAATCAACATGTAAAAACCAAAAAAATAATAGGACCTCGTGATTTGAATAATAACTTAATAATATTTATGTCATATAAAGTACTAGCCCGTGCCAAGCATGGGTTAATGGACTAGTAAATTTAATTGAAATTAACCTATTTCCTTATAGCAAAGGCTCAGAATCGTAATTTTGAAAACAAACAATACTATTGCTCGAAAGGGACTAAATTTTGGCTAGATTGAGGCAGTATCTTCAAAAGTTTAAAAGAAGTGTGTTATATATCAATTGTTACTCACTAACACAGTTACTAATAACAAAAATGAAAATTTATGCATGGAAAAAACATTGATGTATTCTACTAAGTGAAACTTTGGCCAATAATTTCTATGGATATACTATGTTTCCAATAATGGTAGTTAAATATAATGAGACTAATTTTCATGATAAATATTGTATATCAATCTTATGTTGTCAATATTGATAAAATATATATTCACGATGAAGTAAAGAAAAAGTAAACCACCGATGTTTTGAACTAGAAAGGGTAGGAGATAAAAAAATTATAATAAAGCTATGAATGATTTCTTAGTTTACTATCATGATATTTATTTCACTAAATGAATTGTCAGATATCTAGCATGTCATCAAAGGTAAGATCCACAAGATGAATAATTAAGCTACAGGCAACAAAAAAAATATTAGAAATAAAAGTGTACAGTGTGGAGATATTACATGGAGGGTCAATCAAGCCCTAGCTCCCACCCCCCCCCCCCCCCCCCCCCCCATTAGTGTCATATGTGAAGCACACGTATCCAAAGAACATGCATTACCATGATGTATATGTACCAAATAAAGGAAATCAAAATTTCAGTGGTTCAGATCACATGAAAGATCAGCTTTTGAGGGAGCCTTTTATTAAAGCCATTCTTTGCTACCTCAAGGCCCATTTTTAATCAACAACTTTAGTTTGCCTCCAATAATCGCGAGTAGGAGTCAAACACACTGTCTCCTGATGTTCATCAGAAATTACCGTGAAAATACTTGGCAAAAGCATAGTATTTTGAACACTGCTAGGACTTTAAGCTACCACTTTGGCCATACTATCACAATATGTATGGAAAAAATCCACCTAAATTGTATGCGCTCTATAATTTTGTTTACAAGTAAATGTATGTAATTAGTACCATGTGTTTTGATCAGATGTTAATTTGGAGCACACGGAACCCTAATGTGTTGAGAATTCCTACAAAAGCTATGTTTAGTGTTCTAATCACTGAGACGATTGGAAACCAAGCAATATAAAAAATGAAAAGCTGGTGGAAAGCTATATATGTCCACTAACCGTATAGACATGAGGAAAGGAGGATTAAAAGAAGTGAAGACGACATTCCAAAATTTATACAAGCCGACACAGGGATCTACTAAAGTGCAGTGAAAATTAAATATATTACAACATGGAACTTTTCTTGAACAAAACAAAAAAGAGTTTTTTTTATGCTGTAGTTGAATTTCTAGTGGAAAACTTCATCGCAATTGAACTTATTTTGCAGAGTTAATTCATACACAAACTCTTAATTTGTCAAAATGTTGGTCTAGTGATTAGAACCACTTTTTTTTCTTTTATCAATATTTCCCAAATCAAATAGTATAATAATCAAATTTATTAAATTATAGGGTACTACTCGGGAGTAAAATCGGAACTGAATTGTGTAGAGCTGTCTCCAGAGTCCCGTAGTTGGGAAGATCTCATATGATTTGCCATTGTGCGGCGGCTCTTACCACTAGAAAGAGAGTCCAAAGCAACTAGGTTGGAGAGATCCCCAGGCAGTGCACCACAATTTGGAGTGTACAACTCTGGCACTGACCCATGTATTATTGAAGAAAGAAAGCGAAAAAGCTCCTTCTTTTTGGAATGGACAGAATTATCTCTACTGATATATGAAAATTTATATACTCTAGTTATACATGGCCAGAAACATGTCCTTTAAAGCTATGGAAAAGGATCTTTGCATAATTCCATGATTAGTTTGTTCCATATGTGATCGGAGTGCCTGCATACATACACAATGACAAAGCTAGGCACACCATGGCATACATGCCACCTTGTGCCTATATAAAGCCTCCCACAGCCTGCCTATCATTGCAAGAGTTTCAGCCAACACAGAGAACTCCTCCTCAGAACTCTCCCTTCCCTCTAGCAGGGGCCAAAGGGTTAGAGAGGAAGAGAAGTAGTTCCAAAGCCAAACAAACACAAGCTCGTCACCTTAATTATTCTAGCAACTGTTCCTTCAATTGTATAGCTTGTGTTGGAGAGCTCTTGAAGCCATATTAATTACTTTTAGTTCCTTTGTATCACAATGGGCTTTTCCCTTCAGCATCCCTGGGCATTTGCCTTCGGCCTCCTAGGTAAATATTACCCTTTTCACAAAACAAGAGTTACATGCCCACGAAATCGCTCATCCGTTCAATTCTGTTCGCACTTGATTGCACTTTTTTGTTTTTTATTTGCTAGTGCATAAGTACATACAAGCTATACTTAGTGGGAGCTGCACTCCGATCCCAGTGATCATTGAATCAATCATTACACGTAGTCGAGCTTGACGCAGCTTGCAAAATATTTTCCAAAAATGAGAACCTTCATGTGGTCACAAACTGATCATAGTTACCACTTCCAGTGTGGTATACCACATTAAGCATACATCACTCGATTTTATGACCTTTATCATGCTTGATCGATGCTTTCATTAGCATATACATTTCTTATCATGGACTCCTTGCTTGTCGAGCTAGCAGTCGGTCCTCCTGAAGCATCTATCTTGCCAATGGTGCTTCTGTGTAGAAGTGTTGACGTCATAGTGCACTATAACATAAGAGAGCTCATCTAGCGCAAAAAAAAAAATAGTAAAGGCACGCCAATCTTTGCTAACAAAAGAAGAAAAATTAGACCGGAGATGTAACGTGTAACCTCATCACATCTTATCCCAGCTTTAGGCTCTCTTTGCCAACTTTTGCAAACATCTGATATATCCTTGGCGCCCTTTTGTGTTGTGTTGCAGGCAACGTCATCTCCTTCATGACCTTCCTGGCCCCAATGTAAGTGACTCGCAAAATTCTAATTTCTTCTATTAGCTTAAGTATATTGCTATGCGTTTAAAATTGATATTTTGAATTTAATTTCAATCGATCTGTACGTGCAGCCCGACGTTCTACCGCATCTACAAGAGCAAGTCGACTGAGGGTTTCCAGTCGGTTCCCTACGTGGTGGCGCTGTTCAGCGCGATGCTGTGGATCTTCTACGCGCTGATCAAATCCAACGAGATCCTGCTCATCACCATCAACGTCGCCGGCTGCGTCATCGAGACCGTCTACGTGGTCATGTACTTCGTCTACGCCGACAAGAAGGCCAAGTGGTTCACTGCCAAGATCTTCCTTGGGCTCAACGTCGGCTTCTTTGGGGCCATCATGCTCTTCACCCTCCTCCTTTTCAAGGGTGACAAGAGAATCGTTACCCTCGGATGGATCTGCGTCGGATTCTCTGTCAGCGTCTTCGTCGCGCCGCTCAGCATCATCGTGAGTTTGTGTACCATGTGCTTTGCTTGATCTGGTGCTAATGGTGATCTCGTGCTAATGGCCATGGATGGCATATGCGTTTGTGTACGTGCAGAAGCGTGTGATCCAGACGAGGAGCGTGGAGTACATGCCATTCAACCTCTCGCTCTCGCTCACCCTCAGCGCCGTCGTCTGGTTCCTCTACGGCCTCCTCATCAAGGACAAATACGTCGCGGTAATTTTGCTACTCATAAACATGTTTGGTCTTTCTTTAATTTATACTCGTTTATTAATTCGGTGAATTAATTGACGATGTGCAGTAGTATCTTACTACTGATACAATACTAAACGGTAAAAAATTATGATCCCTTCTCTGCAGCTACCAAACGTCCTTGGGTTCACCTTCGGCGTGGTCCAGATGGTCCTCTACGTGTTCTACATGAACAAGACGCCAGTGATCACCGACGGCAAGGACGCCGGCAAGATGGCGACGGCCACCGCGGACGACCACGTCCTTGTCAACATCGCCAAGCTCAGCCCGGCCCTCCCGGAGCGGAGCTCCGAGGTGCACCCGGTGATGCGCGAGATGGGGCTTCCGGCCAGGAGCTGCGCCGCCGAAGTAGCGAGGGCGGCGGCGGCAAACAGGGACGCCGTCGACGTCTTGGTGAGCCGCCACAGCCCCGCCGTCGGAGTGGCCTAGACGAAGCTGCTACGTGCTATTACGTACGCGTTAATTAATATTCGCAGGACCTTGCAGCTGGTCATGAGCAACGATGGAGAGTAATATCTTAAGTAGTAATTATCGTCAGTAATTAACTGCTCATGGAAGTTAGCTGATGAAGGAGAGAGATGAGAGCCAGTAGCCATGGAGATGGGAAGAGTTATATGTATATGTGGGGTGCGTGTTTTGTTAATGTGCTGCTATTGTTGTTGTGTTTATTTCCGTCGACCTATTATTATTCCTTTGTACGTGTAACGTGCTCTAATAATAAATTGTATAATCTGCGATATCTCACTGCTGTTATTAACTACTACCTCCATTCCAAATTATAAGTCGTTTTAGCTTTTCTAGGTTCATCAACTTTGCTATGAATCTAGATATAACGTTTATCTAGGTGCATAACAAAGATTATGAACCTAGAAAAAGCCAAAACGACCTATAGTTTAGAACTGAGACAATACTAGTATTTTTGTTTCATGGGAATGATGGCACTCTCGTGTGTGTTAGTCTGCGATGGTTTATGTTGTCGTAATTTGCGTACGTGAAGATATGTGCATGCGCATATATACCACAACCATCAAAGAAAATTGCATGGCGTCATCCTTGGACATGTGTTCCATGTGTGGTCAAATCATGTCTACGCGTATTCAGATGTAATTTGTTGTCATTATTGCATACATTTCGGCCCTTTACGCAAAGTGATGATGTGCGACGTGTCTGTGTGTTGGTTGTTTGCTTTTCTTTAATCTTTTGATTATAGTAATATATTTTTTATGGAACCTTTGCTTATAGTAGTATCACTTGATAGCGAACACAGACCGCTGTAATAACGAGGATTACAGCACTAACCCAATTTGCGGGGGCCAGATATTAAATGGAGTGTGGTAGTAAGGTTGTACATCATGAACAAAGCTCCTCAACGATGTCAATTGTATACTCCATCTAACTTATCACATGAGCCGTCCATGTAACTTGATCCAAGGGGTTTTGTTTTATAATACAAATGGTATGTGTTGTGCAACTCTGAAATAGCCGTTAATTTATATATGCTAATTTCCACGTGATACATATTGTTAGAAAGACCTTAGTGCACTACGTGAAATATCTTCTAAGGCATAAGAAAACCGCGGCCTGCAATAATGCCAACTAGTAGCCAGCAGGCGGCTCCTATAAGGCATAGGAACAGCGCGGCCTGTACTCAAAATGTTAGTCCAAAGTAATAACAAAAAAAGTACAGGCTCGTCCACGTCCAACCATGCTTTTCAGTAGCTAATTACTGTAGCGCATAAAGCATGGTTCCTTGAGATATTGTCCAGGCTGGGGGGGGGGGGGGGGGGGGGGGGTCCTAGTTTGGCTTGGCTATAGCTCCGCGGTGCGTCCAACTATGCTTGACGCACCATCGCGTTTATGTATGAATCAATTCAGACAACAAATCTAAGTGAAACATAAAATCAAGATTTAGTACATACCACACCGATCTATGGTTACATAAAAACGAAACTTGGAATTAATAATATATAGATGATTCAAGTAAATCTTGCAATTATGGTTATTTCGTCGAAATAAAGTCGAAAGATAACATGCCAAGCAGTGGCGGAGCCAAGATTAAAATTTACCTATGGCGAACTTACTACTACTCAATTGTATAAACAAAATATCATGTAATGAAAGATCACAATTCAATAAAAATTAATATAATCACCGATTATGCATAAACTAGTCGCAATTGTATGCAAATATAAAATATTATGCATAGACGATCAGGTGAACATACTGTACAAGCACTAAATGCAACGAGCTGGCCGAGATAGATTCATCCTCTGATGTTTTAACTTTTAAGGCTTGAAAGCACTTCGTGATCCTATCATCGTCAAGTATTTTAAATATCTATGTCATTATTAAGTATATCACCAAATCATTGAGCCAGCCATCTTTCTCATTATTACTTATTGCGTCAATCAGTTTTGATTAGGGCGGCTCCTCTGTTGTTTTGATGACCACGTTTGAATTCATCTATCAAAGTATCGATTCTGTAACTTGTGTGGGCTGCATTGAGTGATGCCTGATGGGCTGGTGGCCCAAATTTCTAAAGGCCCAAAAGTGTGGAGTTCAACGGTTACTCTTCTTCCTCCTCTGAATGAACGAACAGAGACCTCAGGCTCCATCCATGGTGTAGGGACGGAACGGCCGCCGAGGGTGGGAGAGGGGGCGGGGCTTCCTCGGGCGGCAGGTATGGCGGCCGCCATGGCTCGCCATACTGGTGGCTCCGCCACTGATGCCAAGTCTAGCTGCTGTTTCAGTATACATGTTATTGTCCATGAACAAATATGCCATTGGAAAAAAAATCAAACATCGTATAGCAAAACAATGTTCAATCAGTCTTTTGCCATGGTGTCGATCGTTGCGTGAATTCAATAGGCACTACGGGAAACCACGGCTTCGCCGAGTGCTAAAGCTTCGCCGAGTGTAATCTTACGGGCACTCGGCAAAGTAAGCCGTTTGCCGAGTGCCTAAGGTCTAACACTCGGCGAACCCAGACACTCGGCAACACAACGCTTTTGCCGAGTGCCAACACTCGGCAAATAGAAGACACTCGGCGAACATGTTCTTTGCCGAGTGTCCCAAAACAACACTTCAGCAAACAACATCACGTGCCCCCCACGTGCAGTTTGGAACGGACATCGCGTGGACGGTGGGAGCCCTTCGCCGAATGTTACTAACAGACACTCGGTGAAGAGCATCACGTGCCGGCCACGTGACCGACGGGACAGACGGTGCGTTGACGGCGGTAGCTCTTCTAACGGACACTCGGCGAAGCGGACCTTCGCCGAGTGTGTCTAACGGACACTCGGCAAACAATTACAAAAAAATCCTCAAAACCATGCCAAACTTTTTCTTCTCTCCATACACAACTCTTAGTACCTAACTTTCAAAGTTGGAAATTTTTTTGTCTCTGCAAGTGACTTAAATAATGAAATAAAGTGAGTTGAAAAATAATATTCATGCTACTACTCCACTGTTAGTCCTTATCCATGAAATTCTATGGAATTATAAGTATGTTATTGCCGATACATGACCATTAACGTGTGACCATGATGTCTAAAAATTATATAAAATGCAAAAATGTCTGAACAACTTGAGAATTGTCTGGATATCATGTTATATATCCGTGAAGGTTGTGGTAAATAGTAGAGAAGGTTTCGAACAATATTTCACGTACGACCCTTACAAACCGGAGAATGTCTGAAGAAGATTCATATAGTTGAGAAGGATTCGATTACATTTGTAACCAAATTGAAAGGTGGAATAGATTTTTGATTCATAACCTTTTGTATAGGCAATATACGGCATGGTTTAGTTAATCTAAAATTTTGACAATTTTTTGAAACAGTTTGATATTTTTTTTATCTATTAAATACATTTAAAGATATTTTTTTGCATGAAATAACGCAGGAGCCATTGCCGAGTGTCGGACCGGCGACACTCGGCAAAAGGTAGGGTGTTTGCCAAGTGTCGGATCGGCGACACTCGGCAAAGGCAGGCTGTTTGCCGAGTGCCAGATCACGGGCACTCGGCAAACAAGGGGGTAATACTTCCCCACACTTAGCCCCGCACAGACACAGCTCACACACACACAGCTCACAGTCAGCGCCGCCGCTGCCGCGCCTCCCCATCAGCGCCGCCACCGCACCTCCCCGTCAGCGTCGCCGCCGCACCTCCCGTCGCCGCCGCAGCTCCCCATCGCAGCCGCCGCCGTAGCTCCCCGTCCCCGCTGCCGCCAGCCGAACCTCCCCAAGCCGCCTTCCCCCGCGCCGCCGCACCTCTCTGTCGCCGCCTCACCTCCACGCGCCGGCGCCACCTCCGAGCCCTGCGCCGACTGGTCCTCGTCCCTGCGCCACCTCCCCCGCCGATCGCGCCTCGCCCCTTGCCCCGCCGCCGTCCTCCCCCGTGCCGTCCTCGTTCCGCCACCATCCTCCACGTCCCCCGGTGCCTCCTCCTCTCCTGCGCCGTCCTCCCGGTGCCCTGCCGCCTCCTCCTCTCCCGCGCCATCCTCCCCGTGCCCGGCCGCCGCCTTCTCCACGACCGCAGCACCCTAGTGCCCGCGCCCGCAGCACCCCCGTGCGCCCCTGCCCGCGTCGTTCCCGGCCCCGGCAGGCGCACCAGCGCTGTCCCCGGCCAGCTGCGCCCCTGCCTGCGCCGTTCCCGGCCCCGGCAGGGGCACCGACGCCGTCCCCGGCTGGCTGCGCCCCTACCCGCGCCGCTCCCATCCCCGGCAGGGGCACCGGCGCCGTCCCCGGCTGGTTGTGCCCCTACACGGGCCGCTAACCCCGACGTCGGCATCCAAATTGTAGGTGAGCACATCTTCCCTGCCTTTTCAATTTAAATAGAGATGAACACATTGAAATGTATTGGTCAATTAAATAGAGATGAATTTGTTATGTTAAATTGTGTTGGGATGAAGATATATATGTTGTGCCGATGTGTATATTGTTATCGACCATCGTGCTGATGTGTATGTTGTTGTCGGTCATCGTGCCTTTGTTATTGCAGGTTTTGGAAACCTCCTCTTGCAGGGGAGGTGCTGCCAAAATTTTTATCTAACTTAATTTTTGGCTTTTTTTTTGCAGGAGCGGCTTCGTCGACCCCCCTGTGACGCCACCGGCCCCGTGTACACCTTCTTGGACCCGTTGCTCTGCCGACGGGCCGTGTACACCTTCGACGACCCGTCCACGCCTTCCTCGGCTTCGTCGTCCTTGTACTTGGTGAGCGCATTTTCCCTCCCTTTTCATTCATTTTTTAGGTCACGTAACCTAGTTAGGCGTCTCCCGTTCAAAAGAGATGCGGTTTGAAATATGACCGTATCTCTTTTGAATTGTCCATGTTTTTTGGACAGCGAGAGGATGTGTAGATGGGTTTAGTTCCGAGACAGAGTTTCAGCATCACCTCCCGTTGTTCTCCGATACACAATCTCCTTGCCATGACATGTATTTGGAGAACAGCGGCGAGGTGCTGCCGAAATTCTGTCTTGGATAGGAGTAGAGCATGGAAACTAACCCCATCTACACATCCTCGGGTGAGATTAGGACCTATCCTTACCTATTAGAGTATGATACACATTCCGGTAGATGCAAGTGAGTTTGACACGTCTCGGTGATCTGTTAGAGGATGGACGACCGTGAGTGGATGTACACGGGCTTTGCTGACAAAACACCTGAATGGATTAGCAAGACAGAAGATTTTGTGAACCAAGCTTTTGCATTTACCAAGGCTACACGTGCTTTCTGTCCATGTGTGAACTGTGCAAACCGTAAACGACAAACAAAGACCACCATGAGCAAACATCTCATCAGGCTAGGATTTACGCCAGACTATACCCGATGGACCTGCCATGGCGAGACCCAGTGTGTGAGAGACGATGTCGTGAGGCAACGCATCGTGAAGTTTGATGATGATGCCGGGGTTGCAGACATGTTGAATGACTATGATAAAGCACGTACGGAGGATGAGCCGGAGCCAAGTGCGAAGGCTTATTATGACATGTTGTCTGCGGCACAAAAACCCCTTCATGATCATACCACTGTGTCGCAACTTGATGCCATTGCTCGCCTGTTAGCCATAAAGTCCCAGTTTAGCCACAGTCGATGTCGGTGATATTATCTCCGGCAGTCTTCCACGGGGTAGCCCACGGAAGTGATTTGTAATGCAGGGAAGATCGCAAAGATCGGAAGCAAGATGGTTAAGATGGACAGACACGGGGTTTAGACAGGTTCGGGCCGTCGACTCGACGTAATACCCTACGTCCTGTTTTGGGGTGTTGTATTGCGTGGATTTCGCTATGAGTTGAGATGTGGTGAGTTGAGTTGTTTTGGAGGGGGTCCCTGCCCGCCTTATATATCGGGGGGCAGGGTTACAAGTCGGTTTGTATCCGATCCTATCTCTAAGGATCTTTCCTTCTTTACAATAATTCCAATTCCAACTAGGACTTCTCCTTCCAGATCCTTCCTCCGTGCGCCGACTTGTCCCGCACGTCTTCAGGTCCAGAACGGTGGGCTGGGCCGCCCCCTTTTGGTGGGCTGCCAGGCTTGCTCGTGAGGTACCCGGGTACTATATCCCCCACAGTAGCCCCCGAGCACTTCTTGACCGATCGTTGGCTGTAATTGATTCGTCTTTTCTTGCATGATCCGAGTGCTCCCAAATTGTTTAAGATCTCATCCGAGTGATTTCGAAGAAGATCCGAGTGATTATGAGGAAAATCTGAGTGGTTTCAAGGAAGATCTGAGTGCATGATCAGACGCTCCTGAAAACAATTCTTCAATTATGGCCATAGTGAGGGGAAGGAGTGCTCTTCTTCACGACGCGATAGCGAAGTGAATACACTTAGCCCCTGGGCTTTGGGCAATTTTAGTATGAAATTGGCCAAAGGTCTTCAACTTTTATCCATCTGTATCTTGATCTTCAATGGTGTGCACCTCCAGGTGCACCCATTGGGTGTAGCCCCCGAGCCTTGAGCAGAATAGAATATTCTGGTCGAGGGTCAAAAAATAAGATATTATGAATCTCTTTTTGAACTTAATCCATCAATGGTGTGCACCTCCAGGTGCATCCATTGGGTGTAGCCCCCGAGTCTTGATACGACTCGGTACGATCGCGTCAAGACTGTGAAAGCCGTGAATTCTGACTGATTTTTTCAGCCCCCATGCCCCTGGACATGGGTTTTAGATAATCTTTTCCTTCTGGGGCTTTTTTGTTTCCCCTTTATAAGGATTCTGTCCTCAAGTTCTTTGAACTCGGTATGACCTCCGAGTCGTGTCCCACGACTCAGCTTGACCATATGGTAAGCCATCTTCTCGCAAGATTTATACTTGTCAGCATTTGACCCAGATTTCTGAGCGAATTTAGCGATAGTATCGCATGCCTTACGTAAAAATCAATTGCAAGGATGCAATATTAATTGCAAAATCAAGTCTGGTCGTCGACTAATTTTAGCCTCACGACCGAGTGGTTTCTGCCCCTGAACACTGGCTCAGGAACCCACAAATTTGTTAGCGTAACAGAACCGAAAGGTCGCGCTACATTTCAGCCCACTTGGGCCCACTACTCCCGCAAAGTCCGTTGTTCCCTAACGGTTGCTTTACGAAAGGCGAAATATTGCGAGATATCGCGACTCCTTACCGCATCTTTGAATTCAAAGCGACGGGACGTGCCTGCGTCGGTTGAGTTCCCGAGACACGCATCGCGCCGCGCGCGGGAGGAACGGTTCATTCCATTATAAGTCATCCCCGCCGCAATCTTCTTCCTTTACTCGCCATTTGCCTTCCCAGCGCTCCAGTTCTCCTCCGCGCGCAAGAGCAAACCCTAGATCCACTCCCGCAGCTTTCCTCCTCGATCTTCAGCCCCCGCTCGTCGCCATGGCGCCAAAGAGGAAGGATGCCCCGAAGCGGAAGGAGAGGTCGCCGGGAACGGCCCGGTCGTCCAAGGCCAAGGCCACCGTCGAAGTCGCCGTGGACCGGGCCGCCGAATGGAGGGAGTCCATCACCACCACCAGGCGCCTCGAGCAGCACGTCGTCGACGGCATCCTCCCCGACCAGCAAACCGCCGAGTGGCGCGCAGCCGCCGGTGAGTCTTTCCCCACCCCAAATTCCTCTGATTTGGTGGTGTTTGAGTCTTTCTTTCTGCGCGGTTTTGGCGTGCCCGCGCATTCTTTCCTCCGCGGGCTGCTGCACTTCTATGGGATCAGTCTTTGCGCACTGAATCCCAACTCCATTCTTCACATCGCCATCTTCATCAACCTCTGTGAGGCCTATCTTGGGATAGAGCCTCACTTCAATATTTTTCTCCATCTTTTTCTTCTAAAACCTTATCCCAGAACCGAGTGCCCGCAAGTAGTCGGGGGCGCCGGATTCCAACTCCGCGAGGGTCGAACTCGGGAGTATTTTGACATTCCTTTTCTTACCTCCAACAAGGGGTGGCAGTCCGAGTGGTTTTACGTAGGAAACCACTCGCCTGCCATCTCTCCTGAAATCGATTCTCGTCCTGTTCCCTCCCAATCCTGGACTGCTCTTCCCAAGGAGAGTGAAATGGATCAGGTTCGGGAACTCCTGGGTCTTATAGCCCAGTTGAAGGACAGAGGGTTGTCTGCCGTCTGAGTGGCAGCCAACTTCGTGTTGCGCCGGGTCCAGCCCCTCAAGCAGCGGGCTCATCCGGCGTATGAGTACTACGCCGAGGGGGACAACACGCATGAAGCCCCCGAGCGTGTCGACAAAGTCCAAGCCGCAGCTCGGCTTGGCAAATTCTTCGCGACCGGAACCTCCCTGAGGACTACTGACTGTCCTCCGGCGTTCAACTTAGGGAATCCACGCCCTGAGGTATTTAGTCAATCTGTTGTTGTTTTTTATTTCAATTCCACCCATTGGGCGTAATCTCAGAACTGAACCCAACTTTTGCAGGGTCGAGCTGCCTTTGTATCCCTCCCTCCTTTGCCTGAGATGCCGAAGGGAGTGGATCAACCGGCTCGGCGCAGGGCCGTTGGTGCTGAAGAAGCAGTCGGGGAAAGTGAGAGTGACCTGCGCGACTCTGATATCACTCTGTCGTCCTCTCCTTCTCCCGACGTGTTGTCTCCGAGTGGTGGGAAGGCTGCCCCTGCCCCGAAGAAGCGGAAGATCTCAACGGGGATCGTGATTGGGGATGCGCCAAGCCGCCGCCAACTCCTCATCTCTGAGTCGTCTGACTCGGAAGAAGACGAAGCTGGTGGTGTCGAGTCGTCAATCCCGCCCCCAATCATCAGCTCGGAGCAGTCTCCCCTTGCAGTAGTACCTCTGAGTGCTGCAAGTCCGAGGGACCTCCCTTCCCCCACTCGGAAAGGAAAGCGCCCGAGAATGCGCATATCTACTCTGTGAGTATCCTTATCATCTCTTGATTTTCCTTTATG
The DNA here is from genome assembly GCA_015476505.1 of Urochloa ruziziensis. Classification (NCBI taxonomy): domain Eukaryota; kingdom Viridiplantae; phylum Streptophyta; class Magnoliopsida; order Poales; family Poaceae; genus Urochloa; species Urochloa ruziziensis. The sequence goes on along the minus strand of CM027121.1, from coordinate 43,512,355 downwards.
TTCTTCTATGAGTGATCCATATATGCTTTATCCTGTAGCACGCCGTCTGAGATCCCCTTTACGGGTCCTGCGCCTCAGTCGGCTGTTGAGACCGAGATCCCGTCAATCCAAATGCCAGAGGTGCCGACCCCCTCGGCTGATCTTCTCAGCGATCAGCCTGTGGGTCCGCCACCAGAGTCGTTGCGAGCACAAACCCCGTCTCCACCGAGTCCTACACCGGCGTCGCCGACCCCACCGCCAGTTCCTCAAGGCAGCCCCCAGCCTGCTCCTGTGGTTGATCCGACTGCAGCAGTGGAGGAGCCCCAGACTGCGGCGGTCAAGGTTGCTTCTGCGGTGGACGGTGCTATGAGTGGTGGTGCTCCCATGACTCCTCTGGAGGAGTTCATGTCGCTCCATCTTCGCATGGGCCAGATAGCCAAGGTATTTCCTGAGCCACCTATCTTGTTGATGTCAAGCACTGAGTGGTACATCAATTCATTTTGTCATCTGACTTGTCTTTGCAGGACTTAGCTGCTGATGCCGAGGCAAAAGCCTCGGTTATTCAAGAACTTTCTTCTGCAGTCACTAAGGCCGACTCCTTGGTGGCCCGAGTGACTGAACTCGAAGCTGCTGCGGCCCAACGCCAGGCTGAGTTGGAGGAAGCCCAGCGTACCACTCGCGATCTACGCGGAGAGGTAGAGCAGGCTAGGCTCAACGAGGCCCAGGCCGTGCACGAGCTCAGAGGTATGTTACTCCTTGTTTGTTTTTCTGTCAGACGTGAATATATTATCCAGATCTAACTTTCTGTAGATTATCGGTATCGGATTATGTCCCAATTCGCAGAGCTCACTGCCAAGGTGGCCCGGCTGCAAGGCGAGGCTGAGGCGCTGCGCACCGAGAGGATCGCGCTGGAGGACGCTATCCGAGTGGTGGCGGAGGAGATCGAGCCGGAGGCGTCATCGTCTTCGACTTCTATCCTCGACCGCGTTCGGGCGCTCCCACGCTTCTTCCGGCGACAGCTCTGCTCCATCAGCCAGGCCAGCTGTGGTCATGTCCTGGCGGTGCTCAAGTCGCTGTTCCCTGCGTCGGACCTGGAGCCACTCAGCCGTGGATACGCTGCTGGCACCTCCGAAGACGACGTGGGCAGACTGCTCCTTGAGGTCGAGCCTATCACCAATGTCCTGTCCAAGGATGTTGTTGATGACTCCGATGAGGCGGCCCCGTCTGTTGATCCTGCAGTGTAGATAAAATATTTGTAGTATTTGGTGGAACTAGTACTGTTTGAACAATGTTTAAGTTTTTGCTATTGTGTATAAGTTTTTATGGGACTACTACTCCCTTTCTTTCTGCGCTGGCCTTAATTTCTGAGTGGTTGACCTGTTACGGAGTAGATTAGCCTCGTTGGTCTCAGTCTCATGCCGTAGAGTCTTTGTCGTACGTTTAGAGCTTTGACTTGGCGAGTACTTTCCCTCTCGATTTAAGGTTTGTTCCACTCATACTTTATGTGCGTGACGCGAAAGAGGAAATACGAGTAGTAGAAATAGATGAAAGATGAAGTCAACTTTATTGATAACTCATTATAAATCCGCCGAGTCGTGGCTGGGGGTAAATACCCTCCAAAATCACTCGGAAAAACAAATCTAAACAAACAAGAGGAGTACATAACTGAGTCAGGCGTAGAAACGCTGTAAGTGCTCGATGTTCCATGGATTTGGGATGTCTACGCCGTCTTCCGTCATGAGGCGATATGAGCCTGGCGACTCACTGACTTAATGATGTATGGCCCTTCCCAAGGGGACGCAAGCTTGTGCGCGCCCTTGGTGTCTTGCTTCCTCCTCAGAACCAAGTCGCCTGCTTCAAAGGACCTCTGCTTAACTGATCGATCGTGATAACGTCGCAGGACCTGAGCGTAACGCGCGGCTTGAATCTGGGCAGCCAATCTCTTTTCCTCGATGCTGTCGAGGTCTTCAATGCGTGCCACTTGCGCGTCGTATTCGTCATAGAACTCCACTCGGGGGGAGCCGTATGCGAGGTCCGTTGGTAGGATAGCTTTCGAGCCGTAAACCAGAAAGAACGGGGTTTGCTTCGTGGCACGACTCGGCTGGGTGCGCAGCCCCCAGACTACAGCTTTGTTGAGATCTGTATAATCGACGCACATTCTCTAATCGTTATTATTCTTTTTTCTTACAAGAACTGGATTAGCTAACCAGTCGGGGTGGAACACCTCCTGAATAAAACCAGCCGCTAACAGCTTTGTAATCTCTGCCCTAATTGCCTTCTTGCGGTCCTGCGCGAATCGACGAAGCCTCTGCTTGATCGGTTTGGCAGTCGGATTGACCTTCAAGGAGTGCTCGGCAAGTTCCCTTGGGACACCTGGCATATCGGATGGTTTCCACGCGAATATGATGGCCGTCTTCTTCGGGTCGTCCAGGTCCAGAGAGATCCTCTTCAGCTCCGTCTCCTTGCTTGGCGCGATGGCTTCTCTTGCTGGCTTCTTGGCGGGGATCTCTAGAGAGTCCTTGTCCACCTCCTGTGATGCAGCCAGTACTTGTTCCATGCGCTTGGACATGTCCAGGGCAGCTGCCGCGTTGAGAGTTTCCTGCTCGCATGTGTATGCGACTCGGATGTCTCCCAAGATGGTAATTACGCCTTTAGGTCCTGGCATCTTGACCTGCAAGTAGACGTAGTGAGGAATCGCCATGAACTTGGCGAGCGCGGGCCTCCCGAGGATGGCGTGGTAGGCAGTTTCAAAGTTCGCCACCGTGAACTGCATATGCTCGGTCCGGTAGTTGTTCCGGTCTCCAAAGGTGACAGCAGTGTGATGTGCCCGAGTGGTTCTGCCCCCTCTCCCGGTATCAAACCGTAGAATGCGGATTGGAGGGGACTTAGGTCGAGAGTAGTCAGGCCGAGCTCCTTCAATGTGTTAGCAAAGAGGATGTTCAGGCCACTGCCACCGTCGACTAGTACCTTGGTGAGCCGAACGTTGCGAATCGTCGGAGCTACTACCAAGGCATGGGACCCGTGCTTCGGTATGAAGTTTGGATGGTCCTCCCGGGTGAAGGTGATCGGAACTTCCGACCCTTGAGGAACTCAGGTACCGGTGGTTCCCTCGCGTGCATGACCTGGCGATGGGTGAGCTTCTGCTGGCGCTTCGACTCGAACTCTGGTCCGCCGTAGATCATGCGAACCACTCGGTCGGCTTCCTGGAAGTCGTCGCCGGGCTCGTCGTTCCGCCTGTCGTCTCGCGGGGAACCATCGTTCCTCTTTCTGTATGGAGGGCCTCTGTTGCCCCCAGTGAAGGCTCGCTTGAGCCCGTAGCACTCTCGTGCCGAGTGCTTGTGCTTGTGGTAAGGACATTGCTCATCGAGCATGCGCTGAAAATCCTCTGGAGTTACCCGGCCTCTGGACCGGTCCAGGGCGGTGACCATATCTCCCTCGCTCTTCTTCTTGCGAGGGTGACTGTCGGTGCGCCGATGGTCGTCGTGTTGGTCTTCGTCTTCGCGGCGGTCGCGCTTGCGGGTTGTCTTGTTCTCTTCTTCCCAGCGACTCCTGATCTCGCTGAGTTGTTCCTTTTCCGCGATCTCTGCGTCCGCCCACGTGCTAGCGACCCGGAACATGTCATTGACAGTCGCGGGTGGCTTCCGAGTCCACTTGTGAATCAGTCTCCCGTCGGAGATGCCGCGCTGGAAAGCTGACATCACCTCTTGATCCGTGACATCAGTGATGGAGTTGCGCTTTCTCTGAGAACCTGCGCACGAAGTCGTGCAGGGTCTCGTTCTTGCATTGCCTGATCTGACCGAGGAGCCGTTTGCTCCCGGGCCTTTCCCAGGTACCGAGATAGTTACCGATGAAGAGTTCGGTAAGCTGCTCCCAGTTGTCGATGGCGTCCTGCGGGAGTCCTGCCAGCCATTTGCGGCAGTCCTTGGTGAGCATGATGGGAAGGTAATTTGCCATCACGTCCTCGTCGCCGCCGGCCGCTTGCACTGCGGTGTAGTAGATCTGAAGCCATTGAGATGGATCAGATTTCCCGTCGTACTTGTCGATGTCCGAAAGCTTGAAGCCTCTGGGCCATGTCACGCTTCTCAAGCGCTCGGTGAACGACTGGAATCTGCCGATCCGACCTCTAGGGCGGGAATCGCTCGGACCCGATCCGTCTGTTGTTCTTGGGGGAGTGCTGTCCCTCCTGCGATCCCGGTCCCTGGGTGGGGAACGGGTCCTCCGATAGTTCCGAGTCCTGGGTGGAGTTCGGTCCCGTCGGTAGGTCCTGCTGCGCGGTGGAGTTCGCTCCCTTGGCGGAGTCGGTCGCCTGGGTGGTGGAAGCGCTCGTCCTCGTGGCGGAGTGCGACCGCCGTTGTTGCCGCGCCTTGGGCTACCGGAGGGGTCAGAGTAGTCTGACTCCGTCGAGTAGCCGCTCCTGTTGGAGTTACGACGGGGATTTCCATGATCCCGATCGTACTCTTCGCGCCGTCGGATTTCCTCACGGTGGCGCTCTTCGGTGCTGTTGCGGATGACGTTCCTCGCATCTCGATCTCTGTTGATCGTGGTGTGGAGGTCTTCATCACGATCCGATCCGCCACTGGCCCGGTGTCGAGACGGACCGGGCTCAGGGGCGTCCGTGGTCGCTCTGCCCTGCATCTGGTGAACCTGGACGGAGGCGGCCTGCACGAGAGCCCTTACCTTTTCCAGGCTCGGAGTGCTGGGTGGCAGCCGACTGATTTCCTCGTTAATAGTAACGAGGTTCTGGACCGGCATCTCGTAGACGTCGTATCCGTTGAACTCGAACATGCCGTCGCGCATCAAGGTTCCGGGTGCTCCTCCGGTCGTGCTGATCCCGTTGGCGACGATGATCTTCAGAGTGTGGTTCCTGGAGTCGAGCAGTGCCAGATCCTGACGCGGTGGCTCCGTGCGGTCGTGCGGCTCTGCGAGTCGCCCGACTGGCGTTGCGTCCTCGACGCTGATTCCTGGCTTCAGTCGTCTCCTCAGCTGGAGTGACCTCATCTTCTGAGACAGGATTGGTTGGCGTTGCTGGCGCCACCATGTAGCAATATGACCCGACTCCCTCTTGCGCGAGGTAGTCTTCCTCGGACTCGGAGAAGTCGGATGTGGGCGTATAACGCTCCAAACTACTCGGAGTCAGTTCTCCGAGTGATCCTAGCAGTTCCGGCTCTGTAGAGGCATCGGACACTGTGTATCCTTCCGGCAGATCGTCCAGGATTGAGGGTCCCTGTAGATCTAACTCGTAGGAGTCGCTCCTAGAGAAGTAATCATCCGTCTGGACGATGTCCTTCATCTTCTGCTTCTGAGCAAGCGCGCAAAAGCCAGGGGTCTGGACAGTAATGACCTCAGGGCTCTGGACGCGTGCTGGTTGAGCGTTTACGCTCTGCGATGACTCGGCGACGCGACTCTCAGAAGCCGGATCGGAACCGAGTGATTGTAGATCTGTTCCCGACTGGTCTGGCCTCGCGTTTTGCTGATGGACTCAGCGGGGTAGAATCGGCACGATCAGATGCGATCGGACCGGACTGGGCCGTGATGGCCGAAGTTGGCGCCAGAGAGGAGACCTCCGTGGCGACCGTAGCTCCTGCCGCTTGGGAATCCAAGGCGGCGGTGATGACATCCCCGAACTGGATCTCGACTTCGTCGACGTCCGGGAGGTTGCAGCTGTCCAAGATCTTGACGCGATCCATCGAGCTTACCAGATTGATCTCGGCGATATCCCCTACCTGGCGCGCCACTGTCGGTGATATTATCTCCGGCAGTCTTCCACGGGGTAGCCCACGGAAGTGATTTGTAATGCAGGGAAGATCGCAAAGATCGGAAGCAAGATGGTTAGGATGGACAGACACGGGGGTTTAGACAGGTTCGGGCCGTCGACTCGACGTAATACCCTACGTCCTGTTTTGGGGTGTTGTATTGCGTGGATTTCGCTATGAGTTGAGATGTGGTGAGTTGAGTTGTTTTGGAGGGGGTCCCTGCCCGCCTTATATATCGGGGGGCAGGGTTACAAGTCGGTTTGTATCCGATCCTATCTCTAAGGATCCTTTCCTTCTTTACAATAATTCCTATTCCAACTAGGACTTCTCCTTCCAGATCCTTCCTCCGTGCGCCGACTTGTCCCGCACGTCTTCAGGTCCAGAACGGTGGGCTGGGCCGCCCCGTTTTGGTGGGCTGCCAGGCTTGCTCGTGAGGTAACCGGGTACTATATCCCCCACAGTCGAGAAGCCTTTGATGTAATGTTACAAGTTGTTGGCAAACTACTTCCTGAGGGACACATTCTGCCGAAGAGCATGTATGAGGCAAAGAAACTCCTTCGTGCACTTAAGATGCCATATGAGCAGATACATTCTTGTGAGAAAGGATGTGTCTTATTTAGGAAAGAACATGAGAATGCAAAGAGATGTCCAGAGTGCTATGTCGTCCAGGTTCGTGGAGGCAGACTCTGCGGATGGCACTAAGAAGCAAACCACAATCCCCGTGAAGATCATACGGTACCTTCCTTTTATACCGAGGATCCAACGACAGTACATGAGTGAGGAATCCGTGAAACAGATGACATGACACAAAAATGGGCGTCGAAACAATCCTGACAAGCTAGTACATCCATCCGATGGTGAATCATGGAGAACCTTTGATGAGATTCATAGTCTGAAAGCTGCGGAGGCGCGTAATGTACGTGTTGCCCTAGCAACAGATGGGTTCAATCCATATGGGGTGTCTTTTGCCCCATACACTTGTTGGCCCGTGTTTGTTATCCCTCTCAATCTCCCCCCCCCCCCCCCCCCCGTCGTTCTCTTTCAACGACAAAACATTTTCTTGTCGTTAATTATTCTGGAACATCCGGGGAAAAATATGAGTGTATACATGCAGCCTCTACAAAGACGAACTTCACAATGCATGTTTGGTACATGTACTCATTGCATGACCTGCCGGCGTATGGGTTATTCCGTGCGTGGTGTGTTCTTGGGAAGTTCCCATGCCCAGTGTGCAAGGCAGCTTTTAGGTGGCTTTGGTTGATCAAGGGTGGCAAATTTTCTTCGTTCGACAAACATCATCAATTCCTCCCTCTTGAGCATTCATTCAGACGAGACACCAAGAATTTTATGAAAGGTGTCGTCGTTGAGGAACCTCCACCACATATCATGACAGGTGTCGAGATTCATGCTGAACTAGACGCTCTCAAGTTCGATAAAGGAAAAGATGCTTTCGTGGGATATGGTGAGCAACATGCCTGGACTGCTAAGTGTGGCTGGTGGCAGCTCCCCTATATGTCTGACATTCATCTTCCACATAATATTGATGTAATGCACACCGAAAAGAATATTGGCGAGGCAGTTTTTGGTACCGTCATGGACATTTCTGACAAAACCAAGGACAATGTGAAGGCTAGATTGGATCAAAACCAGTTATGCGATAGACCGAAGATGAATATACCAACTCCTCAGGACGACAGACGGGTGGAAGAAGCCTAGGGCCCCATATGTCCTGACCCCGGCTCAAAGGAGGGAAGTTCTCAAATGGTTCCAAACGTTACGGTTCCCTGATGGGTATGCAACGAATCTGAAGAGGGGGGTTAACTTAGCTACTTTGCGAATCATCGGGCTCAAGTGTCATGACTACCACATATGGCTTGAGCGGCTACTTCCGGTGATGATTCGAGGCTATGTCCTCGACAATATCTGGCTAGTGTTGGCAGAGTTGAGCAATTTCTTCCGCATCCTTTGTGCTAAGGAGATATCTCCCACCGTGACGGCAGAAATGGAAAAACTTGCCCCTGTGCTGCTTTGTAAGTTGGAGAAGATCTTTCCACCTGGATTCTTCTGTTCGATGGAGCATATGATTTTGCACCTCCGTACGAAGCATGAATGGGGGGGCCTGTGCAGAACCGCTGGTGCTACTCAATTGAAAGATGTCAAAAGGTTCTTCAAACTAAATGTAAAAATAAATGCAAAATAGAAGCTTCAATTGCAGAGGCATTCATTCTGGATAAGGTGTCAAATTGCACGACAAAATACTATGATGCCAACCTTCCTAGCGTGCATAATCCATCAACACGGTACAATTCTGGTGATGTTGAAACGACCATCAGCATTTTCGAGGGCAACTCGGAAGTGCAAGTGAAGGCACCCCCAAGACCTTGAAATACGATGAGTGGCGCATTATCATGCTATATCTGTTGACCAATCTTGACGAAGTGAAGCCGTACATGGCGTAAGTTCTCAACCAACTTTTTCCATTATGTAGTCCATCTTCTGCATCCAACCCTCATGTTTTTCATTGGTATAGGGAATTTATTCATCGATTCTGGTGTCAGTCAAGGGAACCTACCCCGCATGAAGTAGATACCCTTCTTAGAAAGGACAATTTCATTTCTTGGTTCAATCATAAGGTACATTCGAATTTACCTCCTATTTAGTTTAACATTACAACTTACACTACCAATAATATCCTGCGCCAACTTGCAGGGCCAAACTGATGCTTCCATGAGTGCCGAGTTGAGACAGGTTGCCGATGGTTGTGCCTATAGGGTCATGTCATTTAACTATTGCGATGTCAATGGTTATCGTTTTCACACAAGGAGCCATGAGCAGAAGATGCCTAATCGAAGGACCACAAATACTGGAGTTTGCACGCCAGCCCTTGATGGGGTCGAGTATTATGGAATAATTGAAGAAATATACGAACTCGATTTTGGTGGAAGCAAACCTCTTAACCCTGTCATATTCAAATGCCATTGGTTTCATCCCTCGATTGTCAGATGGACCACTAAGGTTGGGCTAGTCGAAATTCAAAAATCACCAGTCTATACGGGAGACGATGTATATATTGTGGCACAACAAGCCACACAAGTTTATTACCTTTCGTACCCGTGCACAACTGATGAGCGTCTTCAGGATTGGGATGTTGTGTACAAGGTATCGCCACATGATAAACTACCGGTCCCAAACAATGAAGACTACAACTTAGACCCAAATACGTATGTCGGAGAGTTCTTCCAAAAAAATGGACTAGAAGGGAGTTTTGAGATAGAATTAACCGGTGAGGATGAAATGGAAGTAGAACAAAGGATTGATGACGAGGACGATGGAGATGTGGTTCATAACCGTATGGACGTACAGTTACTTGAAAAAATACGTGACGGTATTGACATTGGTGAAGAAATTCCTCCTTTGGAGCAGTCCCATGCGGATCTCGAAATGCGTGATAGTGATGATGAGATAGAAGAAGTAGCTAATCTCGATGCTGATGAGTATTTCTAAACATGTATGATCCTAGCCCTTTTATTAGAAAATTTATTTTGTTTATTTTGCATCTCTTTGTAATTATGTTTTGTTTATTTTGCATCTCTTTATAATTATGTTTTGTTAATTTTGTATCTCTTTCTAATTATATTTTCTTTGTCTTTTTAATTGCAGGTGAGTGAGCCAAGATGGTGGGCGGTACGAGGAACGTCGACTCGCTTTACCAAAGGCCGAGGGGTGGGTCTGATGCACCTGAGGCGTCCAGTAGGGGTGGAGGCAAGGGATGCGGTAAGGGTGGAGGCAAGGGGCGAGTGAGCGGTGGAGGCAAGGGGCGAGGGAGGGGCAGGGCACCCACCCCTTTACCTTCGTCGTCGTCTTCCTCTGAGGAGGAGGGTCCTGCTGCGGAGGTGGAGGAGGAGGAGGTGGAGGAGGCGGAGGTGGAGGCGACAGGGGGATCCTCTTCCTCTAGTGCGCCTGAAAATATGGCAAGTGCGGTCCCTCGTCTCTTCCGAAGCGACCGATACCTTATGAGCGTTGTCCGATGATCGCCTTGGCCAAAAAAAGGTAAGTAAATTCATATGTTATTTGTACCCTTGCACGGCCTATGTTGAAAATCACAAAAGAAACTAACAATGTATGCTAATTACTTCGCAGGTGTTGGAAGGTGATAGAGCCTGGTTCTTCTCACAAACGCAAGGTGAACGACATCCTTGGTATTCTATGCAGGAGACACTTCCTAGACATGGTTTCACATCACGGGACCGATGATTGCCGGCGTACACGTTTGACCACTACTTCGTCCCCAAGCCCGACCTCGGTGATGGGCAGTGTAGAGTGTTCCCAACAAAGCGGAGCGGGTGCTGGCGGAGCTGTGGGTAAGTCTTTCTCGCTAGCACAACATTCATTTCATATTCTTAAATAATGACTAGATAAATTGCGTATGTATGCAGGATTTCTACAGATGCGCTCCTGGACAGCAGGAGAGCGCCGATGCCTAATGCAAAGATGGCGTGTCGTAAACTCGTCAAGGACATGCACTACGAGGCGCGCATCCAGGCCGTCATTGATTATTGAGTTGAGAATGGAATGAAGTACGACAAAGAGGTGGCAAGAAACATGTTCCTGACTCGAGCACAATACATTGAGGTAAAATCTGATCTTATACTTGATCCCGTGTAGGCGATTCCGTGGTGGTGTGCCCCGCATCCAGATGCGTGGGCGAAGATGATGGACAAGTGGTGCTATGACGAATGGATGGATGAACACATCCCTGCCCGAGCATGCTGTTTGGAGATGCCAGGTGCATCACACCATAATGGGCAGCCTTAACATCGAGGAATATTCGGAAAGATATGTAAGTCAAATAATTTCGTTTTCTAACGCTAAATTTTGCATAATTTCTAACCTTGTTGTTTTTTGTGTTTTGTAGTCGGCGACACATGGTGGCGAGACACTCTCCGAGTTTCAGGCTATTGCTTTATCCCACATGGGCAGGGCGACGTCTGACATCCGGTACAATCCGAGGCCAGGCCTGAGGCGTACAACAATCCCATGGCACACACTCGCCTTGCTACATACACGGAGATGGGAAAGCAAAAGTATAGGGCCTGACTGGGATCCGAGCGCTCACCCGATTGATGGAGAAATTGTCATGAGGATGGGAGGAGGCAAGAAGCATGGGAGGTACGCCCTCGGCGATAGCACACTCGACCCAGCCACTACTCCCACTTTGTCCCAGATTCGGGCAGGCAACGCTAACCCGGACATACGTCAGGCGCCGACCAGCTGCACACGTCCTCGTGCAGACACTTCAGGTTATTTATGTTTTTTCGTCACTCGTTTATTTTTACATACCTTTACTTTGCATTCTAACATTTTGATGGCATATTCCAGGCCTAGGTGGAAAAGAGAGGAGGAAAAGGGAGGAGATGGAGGCGCGGTGGGAGGCCGAGCGGGAGCAAGCGGAGCAGGGCGGAGGCAGCAGCAGATGGTGGATTGGCACACGTGGTTCAGTACTATGGCAGTGCAGATAGGGCAAGCTCCGCCACCGTTCACACTGGTTCCTCCGCCGATGCCAGCACCTCCTGCATCATATTCTCCTGTGAGTCATCTGACAAAGTTTTATTTCAACCTTAGACAACGTAGTTGTTCACCATTGACAACCTTAGAAAACTTAGTTGGCCAAGTTTAGACGATCAAAACACATTTACTTTGTTTCTGTTTTATCACTTGTTTCACACATGCAATCTGCTATCCTTTGTGTAGAATTTTGCTGGATCAACGGCGGCATCGAACGAGGGGCCTCTGGATGATGACCTGGCGGTTCGGTTAGGCCGCCAACTGTTCGCAGCCAACCCACCACCTCCTTATTGATTTGTGGATTGCTTGACAATGTTTATGCTTGTGAACGAACATACTTTGGTTGTGAACGTACTTTGGTTGTGAACTAGTGAACTTGTGTTGTCGAACTGTCTGTGATGCATGCTTCCTATGGATTAATGGATATGGATATTATCTATATGCGTTGTCTGTAATGCTTATTGTGATTTATATGAACTGCCTGTAATGTTTGTTGAGCAAGGGTACGTTATACGCGACCGAACGAATAAAATAGGGGGAGGTCGGTGGCTTTGCCGAGTGTAGAGGGCCTTTGCCGAGTGTATTTACCATAGACACTCGGCAAAGAGATTGTTTCTGCTATTTTTTGTCAGTTTTGCCGAGTGTTTGGTGCTTTGCCGAGTGTCGTGGTAAATACACTCGGTGAAGACTAAACCTTTGCCGAGTGTATTCACCATGACACTCGGCAAAGGCTTAGTCTTCGCCGAGTGTATTTGCCTTGACACTCGGCGAAGCTGCGGGGCCACGTGGCTCTACGGCCAGATCTTTGCCGAGAGCCGTGATCCGACACTCGGCAAACAGGTGCTGCTTTGCCGAGTGTCGCGATCCGACACTCGGCAAACAGCGCCGTCACGGATGCCGCCATGTCATTGCATGGTGACGGCGCGTGGCGGGCCGTTAGTGCGCTTTATTTTGCCGAGTGTCGGCCCAGGCACTCGGCAAACCTTTGCCGAGTGCCCGAAATATGACACTCGGCAAAGGAGCTCTTTGCCCTGTCTACAGTCACCGAGTCCTCTTTGCCGAGTGTTACACTCGGCAAACACTTCGCCGAGTGTATTACGGCCTTCGTCGAGTGTCCGGGACACTCGGCGACTACCAGGGTTCTGTAGTGCGGGACCATGCTATACGGAGGATTACTCCCCTATCCTCCTCTCGCCAGAAGCCATCATCAAGAATATACACCATCCACGTCCTTGCGCATAATAGGGGAAGCTTGATGCCCATAACCTCTAGTTTCTGCCAAAATGATCGAGCCAGTGTGCACTCTGCTAGCACATAGGAAGTCTCCTCAGCCTCACCACAAGCTTCACTTCCTGCGATCGGCTCAATGTGTCGGCAATGCAGGTTTGCATGACAGGGTATATGAAGTCATGTGCGACCCTCCACCAGAACATCCGCACATTGGCCCTGTTTAGATGTTTCGCGAAATTTTTTCCGAGTATGTTCCCTCACGTGCATGGCATATTAAATGTAGTCAAAAAAATAACCCATTATATGGATGGAGTGTACTTCGCGAGACGAATCTAATGAGCCTAATTAGGTCGTAATTAGACAATAAATTGCTACAGTAACATGTGCTAATGACGGATTAATTAGACTCGTTAGGTTCGTCTTGCGATTTACTGACAGAATCTGTAATAAGTTTTGTAATTAGTCTATATTTAATACTTCAAATGTGTGCCCGACATACTCGAAAAAAATTTCGCGTTTCATCTAAACAGGGCCATTAGGTGGCACCTTCCGTTTCCATAGTTCGAGCCACCGAGTGTCATGGTTTGCTTTAGTAGTAATTCTGGTGGTTTGCTTCATCTCATAATTAGCTTCCTAATAGTTTGCAATGAAAAAGATTGTGGATTTAGCAATATTGACCATCTGACCGACCCACGTTAGTATGTCTAAAGGATGTCTGCAAGCCACTGTCCACCAATAGTGTTTTCCTCTGTGAACAAGAGGCAGTCGTCTGCAAATAACAAGTGTGACATCGAAGGAACATATATGCCAACTCGAATTCCTTTGGCAAGATAATTCGGACCAGAGAACTTTAGCAAGCTTGCTAAACCCTCAGCGCAAAGCAAAAAAGATAAGTGGACACTGGGTCACCTTTCCATATACCTCAAGTAGGCGATAACATGTCTGAGAGGTGACCATTCACTCTTACCGACATTTTGACAGTCTCCACACATTTCATAATCAGAGTGACCAATCTCTCATTGAAGCCTAGCCTCAGCATGATGAGCTACATCCACTCAACATGATCATACGCCTTTGCCACATCCAATTTGACTGCACAAACACCCACCTTGCCTTTACTGCTTTTCAAATAGTGTATACTTTCATATGTAGACAGCACATTTTCTGTGATCAGCCAAGTATGGAAGTAGATTATTCCTCTGATATGATATCATCCAGAACCAATCATATCAATTAGCTATCACTTTTGAGCTGATTTTGTACATCACATTGCACAAGGCAAACAGTCTGAATTGTGTTAGCTCCTGATGATTGCGAGGCTCTATGCAATTTAGTGGCTCAACTTCTGGTGGGAGCAAAGAAGTTGGAGGATTCGTTGGAGCATCATCGCCAAGAAGCAGCGGTGAAGCATGCGTATCCGGCGGTGGCACTGTGGCTTCAAGCGGCGGCACACGGTTTCCTGGCAAGGTGACGGCCGGTGCGGCTTCAAGTAGAGCATGAGCAGCAGGTGGCAATGCGTGGTTAATTGGTGAGGCGTCAAACACACATATTGTGCACCGTAGCACAAATGTTGCCACTCCCTATGGCGACAGAGCAGCCGGACTAAAAGGGCAATGATAGAATGGGCTAACCCTACTAGTAGTACTAGATGATATTCTTCTCGCTTGCCTTCAATTGGTACATCTTCTCTCCTAAGTCCTAACCTAATCCTAAAATTGGTACATCTTCATTTGGCCTAGTGATGATATTCTTCTCGCTTGCCTTCAATTGGTACATCTTCAATTGGATAGTGTTCACTAACTCGGGCATGCATGTCACCCCTATTCAGAAATCCCAGGACAGCATCGCTAACATCCTGACCCACCAGTGACAAATGTTTCTGAACGACGAAGCTAGCCCGTAGAACCATAAGGCTCGGGTGCCTTGGGGCATCATATATAAACAGGACCTTTACCACTTCTTGTGTTGTGAACAGGGCACACGACATCTCGTTCATGGCGTTACCTCGCAAGGTACAAATTGTACAATTTCTTCTGGTGAAGTATGATATTGGGTCGTGAATAGTTGTTGGTAAAAGGATACCATTAAGGACTCTAGTTCTCCTTGCTCCACACACAGAGAGTCATCCAGGCTTTTGAGAGCAGTGATCTTGTTTGTACGTGACATTTGCCTGGAAGTAGCCTGTGTTGAGATCCTCTTCTCATAGCCAATTGACTCTACATTGCTGTTTTTTCATTATCTCTTCCCGGGCCAAGGGTTCTGCAAGTCGCCTTGCAACATTCCATTCTTCTCATGACGGTCTAGAGAAGAGAGAGTTCCGTCGTAATTCCTTAAGGCGTTTTCAGAAAAGTGATAATCACTGCATGTTGGTGTATTTGGTGTCATCAGACTTCGATCATTTTTTATGCAGCAAGTCTTTCTCTTCATAGATGGAAGGTCTCTTTCAAGGAGTAAATTTCAAAAATAGCTCATTGAGAAAAGCCCTCCTTGAACTTAGTTCTTGAACCGTGGATATGTAATTTACAATAATGTGTTTTCCTTGCTTAGATAGGGCCTTTACTTGGGTCTGGAACCTTGTACTAGTACATATTACTTTTTTATATACATAATAAAAAAGAGTCAGTAGGGACCTTCCCTACTATTTCATCCAAAAAAATTGCTCATTGTCCCACTCCTGAAGTGAGGTTTGCATATTCCTAGGATTGGTATGGACACCAGCTAGCAAGGGATGTGCAACCATTCTCCCATGTTGCAGGGACCATCTCCTCATAGTTCTCATATTCGAATGGCTTGCTCCACGACCGGCCTTGCAGCACACCCGAATGGCATAGTCGTATCGGTCGAGCACAATGATCCGATTTTGTCACCTGGATATGGAGAACTGTTGTGTTTCCATAGAGATCGAACATGTGTCCATACGCAAGCACCCTATCAAGCCTAGCCTTCATGCAATGCCCACCGTATCTTCTATTGTCCCATGCGTACGGTAGTCTAGAGAAACTGAGATCAATGAACCCACAGTAGGTCACCACATGTAGGAAGCCGATCATTTCCTCCAATCCGCTCATGATCATCTAACACCTCATTGAAGTCTCCCGCACATAGCCATGGGAGGTCAGGTTCATTTATGACAAATATCAACATACCGCCCTATCGTTGAAGTCTCCTTCCGCTTGGATCAGACTGGATCCCCGTAAAAGTTGATGAACCTCCATTGTAGGCTCGTTCCCCCATCATCCGTGTTGACAGCATAAATGCACACCAAATTTAACCCGCAAGCACATGGATCGTGTGTAGCTTTTCCCTTAAAGTATTCCCCCAAGGTTTATCAATTCATGGATCAACAGTGTACTACCTAGGGTTTTCTATCTAGCTATACAGATATAATCCTAACATGAACCATAGATTGCATATGAAAGGGTGTGAACATGAATATAAGATGAAGTTTAGGGTTGATCTCATCTCATTACACCCGGTCAACATGAGGTAGCACGACCATAGGTAGACCTAGCCTAACATCTTCTAGTTGTAGCTCCAGTCAAAGTGAATAGGTAATCAATCTAATCTTGTACCTTGATAAGAGTTTAACCATTATGCGATTATTTGACATTTTCCCTTCCGCATGTAGTCACCATGCAAGGGTAATCGGTGTCGACCTCCTGTGCACCAATATGGTCTATCCGCAGGACATAGGCTAACCACCATGGTTAGATCTATTCCTACTAAAGGCATATGCTAGCTAGACATATGAATAAGCATGAATAATAGTAGATCATAGTAGAGACGAGGAATGATTTATATCACCATCGAATCTTGAGTGCACAAATGCCTTAATGAATTCAAGGCATGGCTTCGGAACTCCACCATGCAGGCCAACCATGGTGGCTAGGGCATGTCCTATGTAATCTTCTAGGCAACCTCGAAGACAAGCAGTTGTCAGCTCCCTTTGGTGTGTGTCCCTCTATTCATCGACTTCTGGTGAATGGATGTGCCTCCCTTCGGGAAGGAGAGATATTTATGCACCCGAGAAAACCCTAGCTCAAAGGAGAGGACGAGGCAGCATAGGAAAGGGCCAGGCCACACGACAAGGAGGGGTCTTGGCCGCATAGCATGAGGCCTTTTTGGCCCGCTTCTTGGATGTGTTGGACTTCATGTGCCTCTCCATGTGGGCCTAGGACGTTGGTTGCTTTGAGATATGAATGGGTCTTGATGTCTCCTCCAAGTCCACTAGATTTGCCTTGATCTCGAAGTACTCTGGCCTCATCTTCAATTAAGCCTTGTCTGAGTTTGGCCCGTTGGAGTAGAACGTAAACGGGCCTCAGTCCCTTTGGGCTTCTTTAGGGCTTTTGGACCTTGAATTAATGTCGGTCTTAGAATGCGCCCAAATATGCTCCAAAATAGCCCAAAAACCTATGTAAACATAAATCCTTCAAAAATATGTGCATATACAGAAATGGGGTTATTTCAAGTGCCAAGTGGCGGTTTAGTATAAAGATTAGTCCGAAAACTCTACATAGATGGCACTAAAAGTGTGTCGGTTTAGAGCGCCAACACTCCGTTACTCACACATCATTGTGAATTTGGAGTATGACTTTAACTCAATAACAATCACATCGTTCTACATATCACGAGGCCACCACGGAGACCGACACAATTAACGCCCAATGCATTCGCAAAGCCGATATAGCTTAGTAGGTCATATTTGGCTCTATTGGCACTCATCTTCATTTCCGACAGAAAGAGCACCTTGGGATGATGTAATTCCAAAAGATTGCATAATTCTCAAACTGCCTCAAGCCTACCACAGCCCTTGCAGTCGTCACCGATCTTGCATTCAGGTCGTTGGATACTTTCTGCTTCGCTATCCGGCTGCTCACCAAACCCAGTGGCACTGTGTTCGGTGTAATCGCCGCCCAAGTGAGATCAGCCATTGCACCTTTAGTGTTGGACTTTCTTTTATGTGGCACAAATTTTTGGTGTTGTCTCTCCTAGAAGAGCTACCGTGAAGCCACTCCCTTGCCGCAGTTGGTCTCTTTCTGTTCCTTTAGTGGAGAATTCACCTCATCCCCTTCCTCAGGTGCCTTCTCCTTGTCAGCATTTGTCGAGTGTCGTTCAGAGTTGGGTTGCTCCTCCGAATTATGGTACAGCATGGATGAACCCCCACTTCTTTTCGTGCTACCGAGGGATTCTACAGCTGCTACTCCAAAGCTTAGAGGCTTTCTTTTGCATTCCTCAGGTTCTCATCAGCCTGCAAGGGGTTCGGTTCGAACCTTTCGCGAAGTTGCTCCGACCCTTAAACCAAGCCACGGATCAGAGCGGGGCAACCCCAAAGTGAAGAGGATCAAAAGGTTCGTGACCCCATCGATCCGCAGTGAACCTGGGTTCGAACCACATCAGGCAGCAGCGCTCCTCCCCCGCGGTCCTGCGTCCCGCCCGCCGCCTCGTTCCCCTCCAGCCTTGCGTCGCGCCCACTAGATCGAGCAAGCTGCCCTTCGAAGCAACCTCCGGCCACCTGGAAACGCATCTCTGTCTTCTCCTCCCCTGTCCCACCACCCATGGCTGCCTCGTATGCCACGGCAGGAGCCCAGTTGCCGGACAGCAACGGCGATCATCCAACAAGTAGGCAACATACGCGGACTGCAGCTGCGGGGCGTGGCCGCCTGGGAGGTCCGACCCCCGGCTACCCACGGTTCAGGCAGTTCAGCTATACGAACGGAGCGGGGCGACCCCTGATCCTGGTTTGGCACTGACGGGGCGGCGGGTTAGCATTAGGAGCACACCGCTCCGGCCCGTTTGCAGGCCGAGGTTCTCAGAAGTTGAAGTCATAGGGAAGATTGTCTATATCATTACATGGTGCATGAATTGGGCACTCAAGTCTCATGTGCCCCATAATACTACATGATTTGCAATAGAAGGGCAGCTTTTGAAACTGAATATTATAAACCACTCTAGATCAACATTTCAGTCGACTTTCAGCACGACTCCTCTCAGAATGGGTTTATCAATTTCTACGGAGATCCAAGCATGATGAAACTTCCCACTAGTCTTGCCATTAGCATCAACATCAACCAATTAGGGCAGCATCCCTAGCTCCTCATTTCTCATTCATCTACCTAAAAGGTAGGTTCAAAATGTGCACCCACAGCTTCATTCATGCACATGACACTTCAGAAGGCTTTAGGGCCAGATTGTACTCCTGTAGGACAACAGGGTGCTTACCCACAATTCAAGGTGATCCATCCAGAGCATATTCCTTATTGTCACCACTACCGAACTCAGCGATGAACAAAATTTCTGCCTTTCTGCCAACTGATTGCAAATTGGGGGCAAAGGGATTTCCCCATACTAGATTCGTCATGCTTATGATGGTGGAGATGTGGAGCGCAGACGATGACATGACCTTTCCGAGCATTGCCCACTCATGGACACCATCATCATCACCACCCTCTTTATCATCACTAAGAGCAGCAAAAGTGCCCTCGCCAGTGGTAAGATTCATCTTCTCTAGGAGGGCAGCGACTCACTACCGGAAACCGCTCCTTTGCCGTGTGCCTGAGTCTTTGCCGTGTGCATGTCCTCGGGCACACGGCAAAGAAACGGCTTTGCCGTGTGCCAGAAAGCAAGCTCACGGCAAAGGCACTGCACACGGCATCATGTATCTTTGCCGTGTGCCCTGAGGCCGGGCACACGGCAAAGAATTAACTCACGGCTAAGGGGCCCATTTGCCGTGCGCCCAGATCTGGGGCTCACGGCAAAGGGCCACACACGGCAAAGGTAGCACCTTTGCCGTGAGCCTGAAAACTCGGCCCACGGCAAAGGTGACGGCGTGTGACGGCCGTCACCCTTTGCCGTGGGTAGCCATGTGGCTCACGGCAAAGGGCTGGCACACGGCCATGTCACCCCTTTGCCGTGCGCCCCGGATCCTAGCCCACGGCAAAAGTTATTTTTTTTAATCTTTTGTCGCCCAAAAATTTTGTGGTGTCAATGTAACTTGCTTGGTATTCCATGTTAAGATTTGGTGCATTTCACAAATTATTTGCTATATTTAGTTATTTTATTTCTTTTCTTGGATTTATCGTTGAAAATAACTTTTGAACTGCAAGTATGTCGAATAATGGAATATAATGGATTCAAAGGGAGCATACACGTTATTGAGTCCATTCTGAGGCCGTATCCATGAACTGTAATGAAAATTCGAGCGTGTGGTTCACGAAACATGATTATGCACGTTGGGCCGAATCGTTTTTAAATTTTAAAAAGAAAATCCAAGTCTGAAAATCAGAAGATTTGTCCTACCATCATGATTTCATGTGTATATGATGTGGTAAAAAGTTGAACACGTTTCGCATAAGTTGTCACGTACGCTGCTTACAAATCGAAGAATCTCTGGAGAAGTTTCTGAGAGTTGAGAATGAGTAGTTCATATTGAGAGGCGTAAGTGAAGTCGCATTAGATTTTGACATCAAAACTTTTTCCATAGATAAAAGGCAACATAGATGTAGCGAGACCAAATTTTCGTAAATTTTCGTACACATTTCATAATTTTATAATTTTTTTGAATTGAATAATATGAACTCATGTGTACATATATACATGAAGTAACGTACTTCTTATCATATATTCATCAACCATGTTGTTAATTGAGTAAAGCAAGCCATGTTCAAAATGTCACAAAGTTATGCAAAGATGAAATTGATCAAATTGAATTCAAACGATTTACATGATCTAAATCGAATTTTAATTTCAAACCCATGAAATACTAATTTTTTTGGTGTGAAAACCTTAAACATGAGTTGTTTAGGACCACGCCACGCCGACGTTCCTCCTCGCGCGCGCCGCCACGCCCCGCCGCTGTCCCTCCCGCGCGCGCCGCCAAGCCCCGCCGCCGTCCCTCCCTGCGCGCGCCGCCAAGCCCCGCCGCCGTCCCTCCCCGCGCGCCGCCAAGCCCCGCAGCTGTGCTCCCTCCGCGCCGCCGTCCCTCCCCGCGCGCGCCGGCCGCCGCCTCCCTCCCCGCGCGCGCGCCTTGCCTACGGGCGCTGCCGGCGGTAGGGCAGCCGCGCGCCGCCGGCCCCTTCCTCGCCGGCCGGCCGCGTCGGCCCCTCCCTCGCCAGCCACCTCCATCTCCGGCCGACCGTGAGGTAATTTTTTTCTATTTTTCTTTATTTATTTAATTTAGTTAGTTTAGTTAGTTTAGACAAAATAGTTTAGTCACTAATTTATTTTAAATTAGTATGAGATTAGTACTTTAGTTTATTTTAGCGTACTTTAGACAATTACATTTTGTTTAGTTTAAGTGAATTGAGATGAATTGGTGTACTTAAATTAGATTATTTTGTATGTGATTGGACATATGTTTTTTTACTTGTTTAGTTAACTATAATTAAAAGATATATGCGTTTGTGGTTGCCGGCCATCGTGCCGTTGTCTATGTGGTTGTCGGCCATCGTGTCGTTGCTTTTGTTGCAGGTTTTGAAACCTCCCCGTGCAGGGGAGGTGCTGTCGAAATTTTTAAATTTTGACATTTTTTCTTTTTTTGTTCAGGTTGTTGCAGGTTCTAGGCGTGACACCGTCCCCGAGTCGGCACCGTCCCCGACTCGCCCCCGTTCCCGGCGCGTCACCGTCCCCGACTCGCCCCCGTTCACGGCGTGTCACCGTCCCCGACTCATCCCCGTTCCTGGCGCGTCACCGTCCCCGACTCGCCCCTGTTCCCGGCGCGTCACCGTCCCCGACTCGCCCCCGTTCTCAGGCGAGACATAAATATCTTTATGCCCTTGACATGCATGTTAGTGGTTAACGTAACCTAGGCGTCTCCCGTTCGAAAGAGATACGGTCGGAAATATGTAGAACTTTGCATATCTATGACCTTATCTGTTTCGAATTGTCCACGTTATTTGGACAGCAGGAGGATGCGCAACTGGGGGTAGTTTCCATGCTCTACTCCGATCCGAGACTGAATTTTGGTAGCATCTTGTCGGTGATATGATCTCTGGCAGTCTTCCACGGGGTAGCCCACGGAAGTGATTTGTATGTAGGGAAGATCGCAAAGATCAGAAGCTAGATGGTTAGGGTAGACAGACGCAAGGATTTAGATAGGTTCGGGCCGTCAACTCAACGTAATACCCTACGTCCTGTTTTGGGGTGTTGTATTGCGTGGATTGTTCTCTTGAGAGATTTCGTGTCCTTTGGAGGGGGTCCCTGCCCGCCTTATATATCGGGGAGGCAGGGTTACAAGTCAGTTTGTAGCCGATCCTATCTCTCAGCATCCTTTCCTTCTTTACAAAAACTCCTATTCTAATTAGAACTTCTCCTTCCGGGTCCTTCCTACATGCGCCGGCTTGTCCCGCACATCATCAGGTCCAAAACGGTGGGCCGGGCCGCCCCCTATTGGAGGGCTGCCAGGCCTGCTCGTGAGGTACCCGGGGACTATATCCCCCACAATAGCCCCCGAGCACTTCTTGGCCGATCGTTGGCTATAATTGATCTGTCTTTTTCTTGCATGATCCGAGTGCTCCGTAATTTTGCCAAAATGTTTGATCAGATTTCCGAGTAGTCTAGGACTTCATCCGAGTGGTTTCGAGGGAGATCTGAGTGCATACTCAAACGTTCCTGAAAACGATTCTTCAATTGTAGCCGTAGTGAGGGGAAGAAGTGCTCTTTTTCACGACGCGAAAGCGAAGTGTATACACTTAGCCCACGAGCCTTGGGCAATTTTAATATATTGGCCAAGGGTCTTCAACTTTTCTTCATCAAAATCATGATCTTCAATGGCGTGCACCTCCTGGTGCACCCATTGGGTGTAGCCCCCGAGCCTTGAGCAGAGTAGAATAGTCTGGTCGAGGGTCAAAAATAGAATATTGTAAAGCTCTTTTTGAACTCAATTCATCAATGGCGTGCACCTCCAGGTGCACCCATTGGGTGTAGCTCCCGAGTCTTGACTCGACTCGGCACGATCGTGTCAAGACTCTAAAAGCTGTGGATCCTGAATGAATCTTTCAGCCCCATGCCTCTGGGCATGGATTTCGAACAATTTCCTCCTTTTAGGGCATTTTTATTTCCCCTTTTTAAGGAATCTTTTCTCAAGTTCTTTGAACTCGGTGTGACTCCTGAGTCGTGTCCCACGACCCAGCTTGACCATATGGTAAATCACCTTCTCACAAGATTTATACTTGTCAGCACTTGATCCAGATTTCCGAGTCAATTTAGCGATAGTATCGCATGCCTTACGTAAAAATCAATTGCAAGGTTGCAATATTAATTGCAAAAATAAGCCTGGCCGTCGACTAATTTTAGCCTCACGACCGAGTGGTTTCTGCCCCTAAGCATTTGCTCAGGAACCCACGTAATTGTTAATTAACAGAACCGAAAGGTCGTGCTATATTTTAGCCTATCAAAGGCTTAAACCAGCCCATTTAGGCCCATCAATCCTGTTAAGCCCATTGTTTCCTAGGGAAACTAACGGTTGCCTTATGAAGCCGGAATATCGCGACTCCAAATCGCATCTTTGAATTTAAAGCGACGCGATGTGCTACCGTCGGTTAAGTTCCCGAGACGAACATCGCGCCGCGTGCGGGAGGAATGGTTCATTCCATTATAACATTCCCGGCGCAATCTTCTTCCTTTCCTCGCCATTTGCCTTCACCGCATCCAAGTTCTCTTTTCTCGCTCAGGCGCAAACCCTAGATCCACTTTCATATCTTCAAATCTTCAATCCTCAATCTCTGCTTGTTGCGGCTATGGCGCCGAAGCGGAAGGAGACGTCGCCAGGGAAGAAGCGGTCGGTCAGGGCCAAGACCGCCATCGATGTCTCTGTGGATCGTGCCGCCGAGTGGGGGAAGTCCTCTACCACCACCAAGCGTCTCGAGCAGCATGTCATCGACGGCATTCTCCCGGACCAGCAAACCGCCGAATGGCATGCAGCCTTTGCTGAGTCTTTCCCTACCCCAAATTCCACTGATTTAGTGGTGTTTGAGTCCTTTCTTTTACGCGGATTTGGTGTTCCTGCACACCCCTTTCTCCACGGCTTGCTCCATTTCTACGGGATCAGTCTCTGCGCACTGAACCCGAATTCCATCCTTCACATTTCTATTTTCATCAATCTCTGTGAGGCCTATCTTGGGATAGAGCCTCACTTCAATCTTTTTGTCTATCTTTTCTTGCTGAAGCCTTACCCTAGCACCGAGCGCCCGCGTGTAGTCGGAGGCGCCGGGTTCCAGCTCCGTGAGGGTCGAACCCAAGAGTATTTTGAAATTTCTTTTCCTACCACCAATAAGGGGTGGCAATCCGAGTGGTTTTACATAGGGAACCACTCGCCTGCCATCCCTTCTGAAATAGATTCCCGTCCTGTCCCCTCCAAGTCCTGGAGCTCTCTCCCCAAAGACTGCGAGATGGACGAGGTTCGGGAGCTGCTGAGCCTCATTGCCGAGCTAAAAAGCAGAGGGTTGACTTTCGTAGGAGTGGCAGCCAACTTCGTGCTGCGCCGGATCCAGCCCCTCAAGCAGCGGGCTCATCCAGCATATGAGTATTACGCCGAGGGGGACAACACGCGTGAAGCCCCCGAGCGTGTTGATAAAAGCCAAGCCACAGCCTGGATTGCCAAATTTTTTGCGACAGGAACTCCCCTGAAGACTTCTGATGGCCCTCCAGCATACAACTTGTCTAATCCTCGCCCTGAGGTAATGAATCAATTTGTTGCTGTTTATGTGTTCAATTCCACCCATTGGGTGTAATCTCAATGAAGAACTGAACCCAACTTTGAAATGCAGGGTTGAGCTGCTTATGTTTCAATCCCCCTCCTGCCTGAGATGCCGAAGGGAGTGGACCAGCCGGTGACACGCAGAGCCGGAACTGCTGAAGAAGCACTCGGAGGAGCCGAGGATGACTTGAACGACTCGGATATGAGTCTGTCATCCTCACCTTCTCCAGATGTGTTGTCGCCGAGTGGTGGCAAAGCTGCCATCGTCTCGAAGAAGCGAAAGAGCTCTACTTCAACGGGGGTCATGATTGGGAATGCGTCGAGCCGTCGCCAACTCATCATCACCGAGTCATCAGACTCGGACGATGACGAAGGTGATGATGCCGGGTCATCAATCCCGCCCTCACTTATTAGCTCAGAGCATTCTCCCCTTGCCATCGTACCCTTGCGTACTGCAAGTCCAAGGGACCTTCCTTCCCCAACTCGGAAAGGAAAGCACCTGAAAGTGCGCGTATCTACTCGGTAAGAGTTGTTGTCAACATTTTATTGACTTTTATTTTTTCTGTGATTGCTCCTTATATGCTTTGTCGTGCAGCACGCCGTCTGATATTCCTTTTGCAGGCTCTGCACCGCGATCAGTCGGCGAGACAGAGATCTCAGAGATCCAAGCGCCAGAAGTATCTTCCCACTCGGCTGATCCTCCAAGCGATCAGCCTGTGGAGCCGCCACAAGAATCACCGCGCGCACCAACCCTGGCGCCGCCAAGTCCTGCTCAGGCGTCGCCGACCGTACTGCCTACTCCTTCCCTGAGCAGCCCCCAGGCTGCTCCTCTGATTGAGCAGACTGTGACAATGGAGGCGCCCAAGATGCAGAGGTCGAAGTCACTCCTGCGGCGGACGTGACTCCGGGTGATGGTGCCGCTATGACACCTTTGCCAGAGTTCAAGTCGCTCCTTCGTCGCCTAGGACTGATGGCCGAGGTATTCCTGAGCCACCTTTCTGTTTAAGTAGAGTACCGAGTGGTACAGTTGTTTGCTGTGTCATCTGACGATCGTTTGCAGGAAATAACTGCCGATGCCGAGGCCAAAACCTCGGAGATTCAAAAGCTTGTTCCTGCAGCAGTTAAGGCCGACTCCCTGGTGACCCGAGTGGCTGAGCTCGAAGCCGAGCTGGTTCAGGTGACGCAGGGTATGAATCAGTCTTAGCGTTTTATTTTGCTCTATTGTTTCACTGACCATACCTAATATAAGTATGTTATGTCAGCTCGTGAAGCCGCTGTGTCCCAACACAAGGCCGAGTTGGAGGAAGCCCAGCGCACCGTCCGCGATCTTCGCGGAGAAGTGGAACAGGCTAAGCTCAACGAAGCCCGAGCCGCACAGGAGCTTAGAGGTATACTATTCTTTTTATGTCAAACGTGAACATCCTGTCCAGATCTGACTTCCTGTAGATTACCGGGCCCGGACTTTGGCCCAATTTTGTAGAGCCGCTCTGATCCAGCTAAGGACCGGTTCATGGGAGAGCCTTTCTAGTGCCTAGTACAACCCCGCATGCCAATAGGGCACAGCCTACGGGAGTGCCTATTTATGTGAGGCCTTGATTCACACCCCACCAGCTAAACCTAGTAATCCATCCCAAGGAGCCGTATGATTGGTGCAGAGTGCCGACCGGCGAACTAGGTAGCGCCTGGTGCCGAGTCGGGCACGCACCAAGTCGGGAACGGGTATGCTGGAGACAGCCCCAGGCAGAGGACTGGGACTGGGCGGCACGGGTCGACTAGGATACAGGGTCGGAGACCCTGAGGGCCGAGGGCCCTAATTAATGAGCTCACTAGACCCGGGTCGACATCCGCGAGGCGGATGATTAGTGGCCCCTGCTTAGCCCCCAGTATTACCTGTGGCTGGACCTAGGGAATGCTGACCAGCGATGGTCACCGGTGGGTATGAGTCTCGTAGGGCAGTACCTGCCTTGACGAAGGTAGGGACTGACCGAATGCGGGGTAGATAAGTACGACCTCTGCAGAGTGTAGAATCTATCTGATAGCCGTGACTCCGGAATGAGTCCACTTAGTCAAAGCCCCCACTGATTAGATTTCCTTTATTGCATGGGGAACCCGGACGGCAGGAGTGCCGATGACTGGGTTCTGGGGTTAATGTCGGGACTGGCAGGGAGGAAATGCCCCTCCAGGCCCAACATTTATATTATTTTAATTTAATATATTATATTATTGAATTTGTGAGATTTGCTGGGTATTCAACTCTGAATACTCACTCTTGCTTTCATTGTCGTACAGATTTAAGTTCCAGGGCGATATGGTGCTGCCACCCACCCCGGTGGCAAACGAGTGCCCGCCGCTCTCCGCTAGTTAAATCGATGTAAATATTTAACTTATACATTATTTACTGCTTCTGACACTAACCTGTGTCGAAATCCGTATCAGCGTACTGATCCAGGGACTGATACGGGTGATCGAGGGACGTCCTGGCCAAGGGGTCCCCACAGGGTGGTATCAGAGCCGTAAATAAATCCATAGCACCATATAAGACAGCCCATACGCATTAGGAAGCCCTAAACCTTCCATTGTTCTCATATTTTTTGAAAAATCCTTATTTCGTGCCCTGAATTCCCCTTACCTTATGCTTAACCCCAAATGTTACTCTGACAGGTATGGATCATGAGAATGAAGTTCGGAAGATGATCCGGAATATGGAAATTATGAGATGAAGGTTTGCCGAAGAGCAAATGCTGCCGGAGTAACTAGAGATTTAGTTGTAGAATCTTCTATAGGAAATAAGCCTATGACCTTATAGTAACGTACCTTTGATTGAATAATGTTTGCCTAAGCCCCCGGATAATAGTTTCTCCTTTTCCATAGGATAGATATGGATTTGATTGGTAGTTGATTGTAGAAATGTGTGGATAGAACCACTCTTTCCTTAAAACCTAAGGATCATCTATAGCCTTGTCCTTCTAACAGTTCAAACCAGGTTCAGAAATGAAGAAAATTTCTGAAAAATAATTCTACATGTCTGATACGGAATACAGGATCAAGTCCTCTTAAGTGGGGTAGATTCCGAAGTCCTCGAGACAATATACTCGGAAAACTGCAGGAAGACGGTTAATGTGAACCACAACATACAGATTCCAGAGAAATACAGAATAATCACAGGAATAGTATAAACCAAGTTTATACTACGAATGTGACAAGAATTGAATCCCTGAGTAAAATCTTGAGCAGAAATCTGTGAAAGCTGAAGAAACCAATAAAGAAGATATAAGGATTTCCGTTAGAAACCCCGACCCTAGGTTCTACAATCCTTGAATCCTCCGCCGACAAATAAACATCTACCCTTGCCATACCAAGGTCAACCCCATCCACCTAAGTACTTCTGGATTGACCAACATCATTTCTTGAATCAAAACTGACAATACCCAAATATCTCCAAAATTCCTGTCATTCCTGGCACCCTCTCCCCCGTAATTCCCCTCAGCTTCTAGAAACTCCTGTTCATCAACCTCGTACCCTGAGAATCTCATCCTCTCCCCAAGTCAACTCTCACAAAGATTCTCACGGAAATAACTCAAGCCCCCACTTACTCTTCAAAGCAATCCAATTCTTGATGAAACCAGACCACCAATCGTTTATACCAACTCCTCAATAGCCTTTCCTAGAATCCAAGAACCAGCTAAATCTACTCCTTCGCAAATTGAAAATACCGACGCACTAAGTACGCCGACAATTCTTTCCAAATCGGCCACGCCCTGCAACTCACCCGAGAAACCTCCACCCATTTTCCACCACATCGACATTACTGGAGAAATCCGTATGTTTCCTCCCTTTAACAAACACTTTCTTGTCCAACCAACAATCTCTTAGAGATCCGTTGAGCCTCCAAAAGAAATCCTGCATATCCATCACCTCGACCTCACCCTCCATTATATATACTTTCTTCCAAAATATCCCGAGAAACCTGCCTCATAACCAAACCGATACTCTGCCGAAATACCTTGGCCACGACAAAAACCCACAGCTTCTCCTTAATAGGAAATCATCTTGCTTCCTGGCAGATCATTGAAGCATGCAAGCTTCTCTAAGCCTGCCCCTCTTCCGTCATCCAGCCACGAAAACCTCAGGACCATCCTGGAAATACTACTCCATCACCATTCTTCCCAACCGTCATCACTTGACTATCCCTTCCCCATTCCCGAGGATAACTACCCATGTTATACTCAAAACCAAAGAATCTGACCATAACCCCCCCCCCCCCCACTCCTTCTAAAGACACCCCTTCAGCCACTCCATGAAATCACCCTCCCATGTCTCATCAAAAGAAATGATCAACCAAGATCATTCCTTTAAAGCAACCACCCTAAACCAGGAAATCCCCCTTCCTACTAGAAAAGCTACCTTAGCTTTCTTAGATCACTGAGGCATGCAAGTTTCTTTAAGAAAATGCTCCTCAGTTACATTTCTTTCCCCTCCGTAACCAAGGGCCCCCTAACCCTCCCTAAGAATCATACCCTAACCATTTCCGGCAACCGCCGTTATCCACCCGTCTCTTACTAGCCATCATAACTACTTGGAGTCATGGCCCAAATAAACCCTTGCCTTTTTAAGATTAGCCATGACCATCACCGCACTCCGAAAGGAGACAAATCTTCAGATACCCAGTAGAACCATCCCCTCATAACCGATCTAAGGAATGGTTAAACCAGGCTCATCCACCTGGAACGACCATTCTAGTCTAATACCCCAACAACAAACCACCCAACCCTAGCAACTTCCTTAGGGAATCCCAGGCAAGCCGCTCCGAATGAAAGAAACATAAGAAATGAATCTTAGTGGAATAATTGGGTGATTTGGCAGAAGAATCACCACACAAAAATTTGGAAATCAAATTCCACTAAGAATGGTTAGCAAAACCCCCAACCCAAGATCCACAACCATTTGTTTATTTCAAGAGGAGACACTTCTCAATCCAGAAGAAACACCATACCAAATCTTCTGGTGAGAAGTAGTCACCCAAGTTTCCTACCCCAGATTCCTTTCTCCCCCGTCTGGTAACCCCGAAACAATTACCAGATTCCCTGTAACCCCAGCTATAACCTTCCCCGAACCTAACCACTCCAGGTGAAGCAAGGTTACCCAGAAGAAAGCCACGACAAAGATGGTTGAATAGGATATTCGAAGGAATAGTAACATCAAACATGAAAGTACCCAAGTAAAAGAAGACTTGGATCAAGGGGTCTAAGCAGAAACCCCAAGAAAATACGGAAATCCTGAGTTAATCCTTTTAAGTGGGGTAGCAACCCAAGTGAATAAAAGGTGCTTGACCTCAAGAACTTGAGGATTAAAACAACTCAGGAAAAGTATCTCATCGAGTCACCCCAAGAACGGCAATAATTAGTTGGATACCTTCGGGAGTAAAGGAAATAAAGTTCAACAACAATACTCCCACACATGGAAATGGAAAACAAGTAGTTACAAAGAGAAGAATTTCAAAATTTTAAAAAGGAGAAGAATCCTTTTTAATAAATATTGGAAACCCTTATCGACACTCCAAATTAGGAAAATATTGGAGAAAACCCTAGACCTTCTCTCTAGCCCTAAATCTCGGGACGAGATTTCTTTAAGTGGGGTAGCCCTGTAACACCCCGTATTTCTAGAGCATTTAAAAATATCAATTTTCTAATAATATTCCTCTAACTAAATATAATTTTCCTTCGCTAAACATTTAAAAGCTATTTTATAAATCCATGCATTTAATTCGTCATATGTGATGCATTTGAGTGTTTTAGAATTTCTCTCTAATCTCTAAATTCTGAGATATAGAAATTCCTCCAAGTCTCTCTCTTTCTTTCCAAAGTTTAAGTTTAATGTTCGAATCTAATTTGAATATTAATTCTCATCCTAAATCTCCTCCAAATATTATAAAACCGTCCTCTTCAAGTCTCACATTCGAATCCTATTTTAATTTGAATCTCCATTCAAAACCAAACCCAAAAATCTAGTTTAAATAGTAGGAAACCCCTTTTATTTGCCAAACGGGCCGAAACCCTGTTTTCAGCCCGGCTCTCCTCTCAGCCCATCTCAAAAGTCCATTTATCCTCCCCAGACTCTGCCTCCCTCACCACCTCCTCCCTTTCCACGCGAGGCCCACGGCCCAACCGCCTAAGCGGCAGCCCACCCGCGCCCCCCTCCTCTCCCACCGGCCCGGCTTGCCCCTCCCACGGCGCCGACCCAGCTCACCCCCCAGCCCACGCCACCTCCTCTTCCCCCTGTAGCCCGCGCGCCACCCTCAGCAGGCCAAGCGGCCCGCTCGCGCCCCTCCTACGCGCAGCCCACGTAGGCCATTGTGGCCAGCCCACGCACGCGCGCGGCCTGGCCTGGCGCGGCCCACGCGCGAGCCTCCGCCTGCCGCACGCTGAAGCCAGCGCCGCCGCCGCCAATAGCTCTGCCGCCGCCTAGCGCCGCCGTCGCCGCTCCGACGCTTCTTCCGGCCACCGAAGCTCGCCGCCGTTCGCCGCCGAGACCACACTTCTTTCCCTTGTTCCGTTTTTGCATTCCGTTTTCCGTCCCCAGCCGTAACGGCGCCGGCGCAAGCCGCCGCTCCACCGGCCGCCTGTGCTGGTGTGTGCGCCGTTTGCATGCGTGCCGAGCCGGGCAAACCGCCTGCCGCCACGCGGCACTGCGGCCTCGCCCCAGCCCGCCACGCAGGGGAGGCCGAGCGCTGCAGTGCGAGCGCTGTGCCCACTGCCCTAGGCCGGCCGCTGCACCCTGCGAAACCGCCTCGCTGCTTTGCTGTTCGCTGGCCATGTCACCCTGCTTTGCATAGGAAGAACGCAGCAGCTGCTGCCCAGCAGCCAGCGCGAAACGCCCCTGCCCAGCGCCTATAAAAGGCCATGAAGGCCTTCGCCTTGAATCACAAACGCGCGCGCGGAGAGCTGAAGAGCTCAGCTCTCTGCATGCACGAGAGCTCTAGCTCTCGAGCAAAGCAGTGCGGTAGCGCTGCCTGTGCACGTAGGAAAGGTGCGCCACCTGCTGCTGTGCTCTGTTCCTGGGTACGCTCGGAAACAGTCCAACCAGCGGCGTAGCTTTAGTCATGCCACACTGTCCACGTACACGTAGGAAAAGGTGCGCCACCTGCTGCTCTGCTCTGTTCCCGGGTACGCTCGGAAACAGTCCAACCAGCGGCGTAGCTTTAGTCATACCACACTGTCCACGTACACGTAGGAAAAGGTGCGCCACCTGCTGCTCTGCTCTGCTCCCGGGTATGCCCGGAACAGTCTAACCAGCGGCGTAGCTTTAGCCATTTCGCCCAGCATTGTGGACGATGCCAGTTCGGCTGGCCGCGCAATGCCCGACCCCCGCCGCTAAACCCCATCGCTACTCGCTGCTTCGCAACCCTAGCCGGGATGCTGCCCGATTCCCGAGTTTCCAGGCCAGTCCACCCTAGCCGTTATAATGCCCGACCGACACCCTGATCCTAGCCCCACCTAGCAGTTACGCTGCCCAAATCCAAACCCCAGATATCTCCCGGTATAGCAGTTATGCCGCCCAACCAAAAACCCCGGTTACTAAACCCTAGCCCCGTGTAGCCGTTGCGCTGCCCAAATAAAACCCTAGATAAAACCCAGCCCTTATGCTACCCGACCCAAAATCCCAGATATTAGCAAACCCTATCCGTCATGCGGCCCATAATATTCCCGGAAAATTATATTAATAATTTTCCAGAATATTATTAGAAATCCAATCCAATATCCCTTAATTATTTAGAAATCTATTTCTAAATAATTAATATAATTATTCAGGAATTATTTAGATATCCAGTAATTCCCAGAATAATTAACCCTAGCCCTTTCTCCCACACTTAGAAGCCACCCCACCGGCTAAACCCCTCCTAAGCCCCATCATCCTACCCATTAATTATTATTAAATAATTAATGGATAATCCATCAACAAATCCATCCGGATCCGTAGGTACGTCCCGGAATATCTATCTCCCCTTTCTCTTTCTAATCTATAGGCATTGATTGATGTATTGATGTTATTTTATGTGTTTTATTGTTCGATAGCATGACCGGCCCCGACGAGACGCCGGAGCTCCAGAAGGCCCGAAGCCCCGCCCGGTCAACATACAGTTTACGCCCGCGTACGGAACGTCTAAGGACCGACAATGAAGGCAAGTCTCACCAATAATATCACCCAATAATTAAAGTTTACCATTCTTGCGGCATAAGCTGTAAGGAGGCTTCACGTGGGTGGAAGCCTGGCTTTGCTATATAGGATGCTTTAAGATTGGGAGTGGAAGGATGGCCTCGCTAGGAGGATCCTAAGAGCCGCTCTGATCCCAGCTAAGGACCGGTTCATGGGAGAGTCTTTCTAGTGCCTAGTACAACCCCGCATGCCAAAAAGGCACAGCCTACGGGAGTGCCTATTTATGTGAGGCCTTGATTCACACCCCACCAGCTGAACCTAGTAATCCATCCCAAGGAGCCGTATGATTGGTGCAGAGTGCCGACCGGCGAACTAGGTAGCGCCTGGTGCCGAGTCGGGCACGCACCAAGTCGGGAACGGGTATGCTGGAGACAGCCCCAGGCAGAGGACTGGGACTGGGCGGCACGGGTCGACTAGGATACAGGGTCGGAGACCCTGAGGGCCGAGGGCCCTAATTAATGAGCTCACAGACCCGGGTCAACATCCGCGAGGCGGATGATTAGTGGCCCCTGCTTAGCCCCCAGTATTACCTGTGGCTGGACCTAGGGAATGCTGACCAGCGATGGTCACCGGTGGGTACGAGTCTCGTAGGGCAGTACCTGCCTTGACGAAGGTAGGGACTGACCGAATGCGGGGTAGATAAGTACGACCTCTGCAGAGTGTAGAATCTATCTTGATAGCCGTGACTCCGGAATGAGTCCACTTAGTCAAAGCCCCCACTGATTAGATTTCCTTTATTGCATGGGGAACCCGGACGGCAGGAGTGCCGATGACTGGGTTCTGGGGTTAATGTCGGGACTGGCAGGGAGGAAATGCCCCTCCAGGCCCAACATTTATATTCTTTTAATTTATATATTATATTATTGAATTTGTGAGATTTGCTGGGTATTCAACTCTGAATACTCACTCTTGCTTTCATTGTCATACAGGTTTAAGTTCCAGGGCGATATGGTGCTGCCACCCACCCCGGTGGCAAACGAGTGCCCGCCGCTATCCGCTAGTTAAATCGATGTAAATATTTAACTTATACGTTATTTACTGCTTCTGACACTAACCTGTGTCGAAATCCGTATCAGCGTACTGATCCAGGGACTGATACGGGTGATCGAGGGACCATCTAGCCTATCAAACCGGTCAAATTGTTTATCTAATACTCCTTGTGACCGGTAAAAGAAAAGCCCTATCCTTTACCTTTGCCTCTAGCATCCTTTTGCTTCAGTATCCGGCAATATTTCGTAATTGTTCATTGAAGCTCATCCATTCATCCGGACTAAACTAATCTCATCATCTCAATAGAATTGTTAGTCCATGATGATTGTCATTAATTACCGAAACATATTTAGGGGCCTAGATGCACTTTCAATCTCCCCCTTTTTGGTAATTGATGACAACCATTTTAAAGGAGTGATATGAGAGATTTTTGAGTTTTGAAAACACTTACTTGTCTCAATAAAATCATGATAGAAGATTGAATAAGTGATCTCTAAATTCATTGTAGGAAATGACTCCCCCTACATATATGCATATAATTTTGAATTTTCTCTTCTCATATATGTGTAGATAGAAATTTTGACGGAGTCTTCCCTACAAAAGGCAACCGAGGCTACACAAGATATATATGTTTATGCTCATAGAATTATAAAAATTGAAGGTTAGCCTCAAGAAATCATAGGAACTAGAACGAATAACACAAAGGATTTTTAATGAGAGCATAACAGGTTCAACCGAGTTCTAGTTCCACAAACCACAAACCACATAAGTACTAAAGTTATTACAAGCCAACATAGTTCTTAACACAAATGCAAGAATAAACACAAATGCATGCCATGCTAGTGCAAATGCAACACTCCATGATCACTCCTCCATATGCTCTCTCCCCCTTTGTCATCAAGAACCGAAAAGGAGAGCTACTGCTCGGGCGGCGGTGGAGCAGGAAAATATGGCTAGTGAGGGAAGAATCCTTGTGGCGGTGCAGGCACCGGGAAGTAGGAGTGGAAGTGACCCCGAAAAGCGTCCAAATCCTGCTGAAGATGCTCCTGCCTCTCAATCATAGTCTGAAACTCTTCATGAGTCATGATCTCATCAAACCTCTCGTCAAGTGCATCTATCGCACTATCTAGATTGTTGCTCATGACAGTCATCCTGTTCACCATAGGCGTGTACACAGTCTGCTGAAGATGAGTGCCAAACTGAGTGAGACGATTGTCGAGCTGCTGCTGAAAGCCTTGCTGCATGGTCTGAAGGGAGTTATGCATCTGCTGCCCAAAAAGCTTCAAAGTGAGATGTGTAACCAAGCTGCATCTCCTGAAACTGAGAAGTCATAGACTGCTGCAATGAAGCAAAGTATGGGTCAAAGTACCCTGCAGGAGGTGCCCACTGATACTGCTGAGGCTCAGGAGGAGGTGGTGGTGGCATGGCTTGAGCATCTGCATCCTCTGCCTATGCATTCTCTGCACCCTCTGGGGCTGCTCCCCCTGCTGCTACTGCTCCAACTTCGGCATTAACATATGCCTCATTGTCATCTCCTGGAAGGTAAGGAGTCAATGGCCGTGCAAGGAAGGTTGAATCATCGTGAAAAGGCTTGTACACAAGATGACACTCATTGCATTGCCCTTTGAACTTTGTTTTTGTGAGAATGAGAGCCATGATGTATGGAGCAAAGTACAAGTTATATTCAATGTTTGTCTTCTTTTCCAAGATTTGCCACATGATAAGATTGACAACATCAAATTTCTGATTGCTCATGACATGATGCACAATATTGGGAGCCCACCCACCAAACTTCTCCTTGTAGCCACTCTTTGGAAGAATAGTAGCACGAATGATCTTGTTGATGACTGCAGGATGATGTCTCAGTCCGGTGATAGTGGTGTATACTCTAGCAATCCCAGTCCTATTTGGCTCATAGAAGCCAGTGATGTCATGGAGCTCAAAGAAGTTTTCCTCAAGTATATCGAAGCTCGAGTTATCTGTGATAGAGTCATAGTTGATCTCATTTGCAGCTGCAAACTCAGCAAATGTGGCTTGGTACCTTCTCTTGCCAGTCATCCACTCAAGTGTCTTCTCAATCAGATCAGTCTCAACTGTGGCATAGAAGTGACGAATGATGGTGTCATTCCAATCACAGTGATTCTCAAGGAAATCCCTTAGTTCTATGTTCACAAAGTTGTGCACTACTCCAACCATCACGGGTTGTGTGGCCATATAGTTGAAGTCGATTTTCTGATGCTTGAATACATTCTTCTTGAGTAGATGGCCAAAAAATGCATCCTCTTGCACACAGGTATGAAAGAAAAGGTTACCGGTGTCACGAGGCAATGAGTACTTATAGGGTGCCCTTAGAGATGCAAAGTTGGTGCCATTCCACCTTCTTCCCTGGTGATTGATGGTCACATCAATGAGTTCATCTTCACTTTCTTCTTCCTCAACCTCGGTGTCACTTGGTGCTACCATTGAGTCACTGAGCTCAAAATCTTCATCCGAATCAACAACTCGTGCCCTTTTTGATGTGCTAGGCTTTGACATGCCCTTCTTGGTGCGAGTGTTGCTGTCATGAATAAATGATATGTATAAGCAATAATCATTGATAAATATGAGATTAATCCAATCAAAAATAGGTTACTACCATGTCCATAGTCGACAGTGAGCGGCGGACGGTCCGCCAGTAGGGCGCGGACGGTCCACCGTTATACTGCGCCCACGAACAGGAACAGTAACTTCCCTCAAATCCATCGATCCATCTCAGTTTCTACCCCACCAAACTGCGTCAAATCACTACAATATGTTGCCCTTGACTCTACCAACTTAATCCCATAAGCATTTGCAAGAATCCATGGTTGAAAATGAAATCCCCATCTCAAACCCTAATCTAGTTCATGAGTGAAATCCAAGAAAACCAATGGACGAATCAATGAAATACCGAGAGGACATGGTGGAGGAGCTCTTGAGCAGTCCGGGGATGATCACGGACGGTCCGGGAGTCACCAAATCCTCCCCCTAGATGAGTGCCTTCTTCTTCTTTCTTCCCTTGAGAGAGAGAGAGAGAGAGCGTGAGGGATGGTGACGGTGGCATTCTGGTCGGGCTTGGGTGAGGGGGCTGGTCGCCTGGAAGATAAGATCCAAAAACCACGTGGGCCCGCCTTTTCTCGTCCGCCGCGGACTGTCCGCCTCTTACCCGCGGACGGTCCGCCTGAGACTTGGCCAATTTCTCGGTTCCAATTTCGTCTCAGGGCTCACGAACGGTCCGCCACTGCATCCGCGGACGGTCAGGCACCCGCGGACGGTCCGCCTATACACCCGCGGATGGTCCGCCTTACCATAAAATATTTCCTTGTATTTCTGTTTTTCTGAACTTCTTTCTTTGATTTCTTCGTGTATCTTTTAGCACTGATTTTTCTTGGAATTTTAAGACTTTTCAAATGTCCTTGAGTGATCATAGAACCAAAATTTATGGAATGAATGCAATGATATGAATGTATATATGAAAATAAGCAAGTAAATGCACAAAAATTTAGATATGATAAGAAAGCTAAGTTTCAAGCCACATTAGATAGGTCAATGACATTTAGTTCATTCCTTAGCTTGCAAAACCGTTGCTCATCTAATGGCTTGGTGAATATATCCGCCAATTGATCATTTGTACTAATTCCTTCAATCTTGATGTCACCCTTGCTCACATGATCTCTAAGAAAATGATGCCGAATTTCAATATGCTTTGTTCTTGAATGTTGAACCGGATTATTAGCAATCTTCACGGAACTTTCATTATCACATAAGAGAGGCACTTTTTGAAATTCACACCACAATCAAGAAGAGTTTCCTTCATCCATAACAATTGAGCACAACAACTTTCGGCCGAGATATATTCCGCTTCGGCGGTAGAAAGGGCCACCGAATTTTGTTTCTTTGAAGACCATGAAACAAGTGACCTTCCAAGAAATTGACAACCACCGGATGTGCTCTTCCTATCAACCTTGCAACCGGCATAATCCGAGTCTGAATATCCAACTAACTCAAATTGGGCACCCTTGGGATACCAAAGACCAATATTGGGTGAGTACTTCAAATATCTCAATATACGTTTGACGGCGGTCAAATGACATTCTCTAGGTGAGGCTTGAAACCTTGCACACATGCATACACTAAACATGGTATCGGGCCTAGATACGGTAAGATAAAGCAAGCTACCTATCATTGATCTATAAAGCTTTAAATCTACCGGTTTACCTCCCTCATCAAGATCCAGATGTCCATTTGTAGCCATGGGGGTCTTGATTGGCTTAGTATCATCCATGCCAAATTTCTTCAATAAGTTCTTCACATATTTTGATTGGCAAATAAATGTGCCTTCCTTGAGTTGCTTGATTTGAAGGCCGAGTAAGTAATTCAATTCACCAATCATAGACATTTCAAACTCATTAGACATCATTTCCCCAAATTCTTCACAAAAGTCTTGATTGGTTGACCCAAAGATGATATCATCCACATAAATTTGGCATACAAATAAATCCTTGCCAATGCATTTAGTGAACAAAGTAGTATCAACTTTCCCAATCTTGAAGCCTTGTGAGATGAGAAAATCCCTTAGCCTCTCATACCATGCCCTAGGGGCTTGTTTAAGTCCATAGAGAGCCTTGGAGAGCTTGTACACATGATTTGGCTTCATTGGGTCCTCAAAACCGGGAGGTTGCTCAACATAGACAAGTTCACTAATTTTGCCGTTCAAGAAGGCACTCTTCACATCCATTTGATAGAGCTTTATGTTGTGAGAGCAAGCATATGCCAATAGAATTCTAATGGCTTCCAATCTAGCTACCGGAGCAAATGTCTCACCAAAGTCCAACCCTTCAACTTGAGTACAGCCTTGTGCAACCAATCTAGTCTTGTTCCTCACCACTATGCCATCCTCATTTTGTTTGTTTCTAAATACCCATTTAGTGCCTATCACATTGTAATTATTGGGCCTTTCAACCAATTCTCATACTTTATTCCGGGTGAAGTTATTCAATTGTTCATGCATAGCATTTACCCAATCCGGATCTTGAAGTGCTTCATCTATCTTATTTGGCTCAAGAAAAGACACAAAAGAGTAGTGTTCACAAAATGAAGCAACACGAGATCGAGTTTGAACACCTTTTCTTATATCTCCAACAATTTGATCAATGGGGTGATCTTTTGCAATAGCATGAGAGATTCTTGTTTCAACAACCGGTTCTTGAGTTGATGTAGATGGTGATATTGTTGGTTCCGGTTGAGCAATATCATTTGTTGCATCTTCATGGCTAGGCTCAATTGATTGTTCAACTTGATCATTTTGAATTGAGGTGGATGGATTCACTCTAATAGAAATATTTGGATCCATATCCTCATCCTCATCTTCTTCTCTTGGTCTCACATCACCAAGTGATATATTCTTGATAGCATCTCTTACATCACTTGATTTATCTAGTTCATCTTGACACTCATTTGATTCATCAAAATTGACATCACATGTTTCCTCTACTATGCCATGAGTCTTGTTCTATACTCTATAAGCCTTGCTACAAGATGAATACCCAAGAAGAAATCCTTCATCACATTTGCTTTGAAATTTTGACAACTGTGAGCCTTTCCTAAGAATATAGCACTTGCAACTAAAGACCCGAAAATATGAAATATTTGACTTTCTTCCAATGAGTAGCTCATATGGAGTCTTATTCAAGAATCGATGGCAATAGAGTCTTTTTGATGCCTGACAAGCGGTGTTGATGGCTTCGGCCCAAAAAGAATCCGACACATTGTATTCCGAGAGCATTGACCTTGCCATATCAATCAAAGTTCTATTCTTTCTCTCCACAAGACAATTTTGTTCCGGAGTGTACTTGGATGAGAACTCATGCTTGACACCCTTTTCATCACCATATTCATCAACTCTTGTGTTTCTAAATTCACTACCATTGTCACTCCTCACTTTCTTCAATTTGAGCTCAAATTCATTTTCGGCCCTTGTCACAAATTTCTTAAAGATGTCATATGTGTCGGCCTTGTCATGAAGAAAGAATACCCAAGTGTATCTTGTGAAATCATCAATGATCACAAGACAATAGCAATTTCCACCAATACTTCTATATGTGGTTGGTCCAAACAAATCCATATGCAATAATTCCAAAGCTCTTGAGGTACACATGATGCTTTTGGATGAGTGAGGGCTAGCAACTTGCTTTCCGGCTTGACAAGCACTACAAAGTTTATCCTTCTCAAACTTAACATCTTTCAATCCAACAACTAGATCATATTTCAATAATCGGTTGAGTTGTTTTATGCCAACATGAGCAAGCCTTCTATGCCACAACGAACCTTTTGATGACTTAGTAAAAAGACAAGAAACTAAATTTGCATGACTTGATGAGAAATCCACAAGGTATAAGTTTTCATGCCTAAATCCTTTGAAAATGCAATTCTTTCCATCAAGGGTGGTCAACTCAACACCATCACTAGTAAAAGTGCATTGTAGCCAAGATCACAAAGTAGAGTAATATACAAGATATTATACTTGAGAGAGTTGACCAATAGGACATTTGAGAGAGTGTAGTCATTTGAGATAGCAATTTTTCCCAACCCTTTTACTTCACATTTACCATTATCACCAAATATGATGTTATCATAACCGACGGCTTCATTATCAATAGAAGTGAACATTTTAGTTTCTCCGGTCATATGTTGAGAACAACCACTATCAAGTACCCAATGTCTTCCTCCGGACTTGTAATCCACCTACATAAGAAGATTACTAGTTTTTAGGTACCCAAACTTGCTTGGGTCCTTGCATGTTAGTAACCAAGGCCTTAGGTACCCATATAGCTATTTTTCTAGTGTTGCTTTTAGGATTACCAATAAATTTAGCATACACTACACCCTTAGCATTTTTCTTAAGCACATATGAAGCATCAAAGGATACATCTTTCTTGCCCGTGCACTTGTGAGATGGCTCGACTCTAGTCTTGCAAGTTTGACAAAACTTGAATGAACTCTCTTCTTCATATTGCACATGAGCCTTTTTCCCTTTCTTAGGAGTATAATCAATCCCATTCTTGTTGATTGGAACCTTTTGGGTTTCCACACACTTAGTGAAATCTGAATTACTCTCAAACCATTTGGTGAATTTCTTGGTCAACTTATCAACTTTCTCCTTAAGCAATTCATTCTCAATCATAAGAGAAGCATCACATGTGAATCCATCATTCATGAAAGATGTATTGCTTGAGCTACAAGATGGGTTAGATGAACTAGGCGCACATGATCTATCATTCAAGATATCACAACCAACACCTATGCTCACATGACTTTTGACTTCTTGTGCAAGAGAGATGTTGTGAGCTTCCTTAAGCTTCTCATGAGTTTCTTTTAGATTCTCATGAGTGGTCTTTAGCTCCTCATAAGAACTTTGAAGAGAGGAGTATTTTTTCTCTAAGTCCATCAACTT
This sequence comes from Urochloa ruziziensis, assembly GCA_015476505.1. Lineage (NCBI taxonomy): Eukaryota > Viridiplantae > Streptophyta > Magnoliopsida > Poales > Poaceae > Urochloa > Urochloa ruziziensis. Next base: position 43,471,461 of record CM027121.1, on the reverse strand, counting down.
TTTCTTCTCATTGCACATGTAGTCATTAGACTTGTTAAGCATTCTAACAAGATCATCATATGAAGGAATGTCATCTAGTTCATCATCATCAAGTAAATCATCATCATCATATGATACCTTGGCTTCACCTTTTGCCATAAGACAAGATGGAGAAGAGAAGAGTGATGGAGCATTCTTGATGGCGATGCCCGCTACTCCCTTTGATGGCTTGTCATCCTCATCATCATCATCATCGGAGTCGGAGCTAGCATCGGAATCCCATTCAACATAGTAAGCTTGACCATTCTTCTTCTTCTTGAAGAAATTCTTTCTTTTCTTCTTCTTGTCATCATTCTTCTTGTACCTGTCCTACTTGTTTGGACAATTTATGATGATGTGACCCATTTCACCATACTCATAGCATTTCTTATCTTCAAATGGATTCTTGCTTGATGATTGCCCTTTCTTGCCATAGTTCTTGTTCTTCATGATTTGGTTTAGCTTTTTGACAATGAGGGCCATTTCTTCCATTGAGCCTTCACCAACTTTATTTCCCTCATCACAATTGTCTTCCTTGGTAGACTTTGCCTTGAGGGCTATGCTCTTCTTCTCATCATCGTTTGCCAAACCACGAGCTTCTCGTTGTGACTTCTTGAATATGTCATGTGTTTGCACTTCACCAAGAACTTCACTTGGAGTGATCTTGCTCAAGTCCTCCCTCACTAAGAGAGTCACAATTGTTTCATACTTCTCCGGGAGACACCTAAAAAACTTGTGAGAGAAATCTTGATCCGGCACATCAAAGTTGAGAAACTTGAGCTCATTCACAATGTTGTTCAATCGATCAAACATTTCATCAACACTTTCATCTTTCTTCATAGCAAACTCACTAAATTTTCTTTTGTACACAAAAAGTTTTGCTCCCTTCACGGTGGTAGTACCCTCATAGATTTCCTTGAATCTTTTCCAAACTTCATAAGCTGTCTTGAGATTCTTGATTCGATTGAACTCATTCACACTAAGACAACTACAAAGCAAATTCAAGGCTTGATCATTTAGATTTTCCATTTCACTATCCGATGGGGAAGGATCCTTGGGATCAAGAATGACATATCCTTCCTCAATGATTTCCCACACCTTCTTGCTAGTTGACTTGATATAGACCATCATTCTAGTCTTCCAATAGTCATAATTGCTTCCATCAAAGAAGGGTGGTTTCTCCGCATGATTCTTGCTATCACTAGCCATTTATCCTACTCCGAGATGATTAAATCCTTGTAAAACGGAGACCACGGCTCTGATACCACTTGTAGAATCTAGAATACCGACTAGAGGGGGGGTGAATAGGCAGTTTTAACTAAAATCAAAGCACTAATAAAAATTTATTAGTAACACAAGAGAAAACCTATTTCTACTCAATTCTAGACTAAGTGAAGGTTTGCAACCTAGGATGACAAGTAAGATTCAATCTCTAGGAATGTAAATGCTCAAGGTAAATAGACAAAAGGTAAATGAGCAAAGAAATAGTCAATCACACAAGAGACCGAATTTTTCCCGTGGTGTCGATGACTTGTCGGTCACCCCTAATCCACGTTGAGGTGGATTCAAAGCTTCAACCGCTTCTCTATCAAGTCACACTTGATGTATAAGCCGGCTTGAATGCAATGAACCTCTCCAAACCTCGATTCCACTAGAGTTGCCCTTTACCGCTCCGGTGAGGTGAGCACAAGACCTCTCACAATCTTCCAAGGCTTCTTCACAATCTTCTTGAAGAGCTCAATGGAAATCTCACACCAAGCCGTCTAGGAGGCGGCAACCTCCAAGAGTAACAAACCAATCACGCTTGCTTGATGTTCTCCTAGTGCCTCAATGCTCAATGCAATCAAAAGCAATGCACTAGAAAGCCTCACACTCACAAGAATGCAATCCCTTAGCAAATGAGTGAGAGATGAATGAGAGAGGGGACCCTTGGGTCAAATGAGCTTTCAGAATGGCCAAGAGAGCCTCCCCAAACCGGTGGGATGAGTATATATACTCCCCACACATCCAAATAGCCGTTATGTGAAAAACTCGTGAAAACAGAGCATTGGAGGATCGTCCGCCCGAGCCCAACGGCTACTTTTTCAAAAAGTCAAACGTGTCAGAAGTGACCGTTACGGGGTTGGCGGACCGTCCGCTCAACAGGGGCGGACCGTCCGCCTCACAGTTAGAAAAAGGTCACCACGCGACTAAGGACCACGTTTCATAAAGGCAGACCATCCGCCTTATAAAAGTGTCCTGGAACCCCAGAAACCGTTTCTGCGTGAACGGTCCGCGAAAGGGTCCGCCTACACTGAAAAAGCCTGCGGACCGTCCACCAGACCGTCCGCCTAAGGAAAAACATCAGGACCCCTTATCCAACACTTAGCCAATTTTTCTTCGAGCAAATGTGAGGCAGACCGTCCGCCACCCCATGGGCGGACCGTCCGCCTAACCGAAAACAGCACGGTTGAAACCCCTTTAACTTTCTCGTTTTCTTTTCAACTATTTCTCAAACAAAGTTAGCTCTCATGCATGCATTACAACTATTTGAGCAAGTTGGCACTAGAGTTTCATCATTCAAGCACGATTGATTCCTCTTAATAGTACGGACATCTAGCCTATCAAACCGGTTAAATTTCTTCTCTAATACTCTTTGTGACCGGTAAAAGAAAAAGCCCTATCTTTTACCTTTGCTTCTAGCATCCTTTTGCTTCAATATCCAGCAATATATCGTAATTGTTCATTGAAGCTCATCCATTCATCCGGACTAACCTAATCTCATCATCTCAATAGAATTGTTAGTCCATGATGATTGTCATTAATTACCAAAACATATTTAGGGGCCTAGATGCACTTTCAGGACCGTATTTTTAAAACCTTAGCACTCATGAAACACCAAGATGCAACTCAGCATGAATGCAACACGCAGAGAACATTTAATTTAAATTAAGAAAACAACAATTGTTTTTATTTCTACGCTAAATTCTCTGTAAAATAAATAAATGTTGGAAAAATTTTAAAATTGTGAGAAAATCATTTTTTAATTGTTCTTTAAATTCACATCTTGAAATTGGAGAATTTCAGGGTGTGACACCGGCGCCCGACGGGCTGAGCTCCGGCTGCTGCGAGTACAACATTAATGGCTGACACATGGTACCAGAGATATGGTCATTTTGGTTTTTACTATCTGAGTACGTACGCTCTTAGTACTTTCTTTGGTCACACTAGTCATAATTTGAGTAATCACGGTTCCATCGCAATTGTTTTTGCGTTTTTAACAGTGATATGCATTTTTTTAACAGTGATAGTGTCACACAAAGTTGTCTGGCATACAAAAGTTCGGTGACATGCATGCAAGCAAAGAATGCCATTTTTCAACAGTGGTATATGGGTCGGGCATTAACTAGTAGTATTACATTATGCAAAAGACAACCTTACGGCAGTTTCAAACGATCAGTCGAAGTAGCCATAGAGGCAAAGAGGTAATAACGATGGTCAAGTTAAAAAAAACTAGGTGATTCCCCACGCGTTGCTGCGGGATTTGAGAGAGTTTTCGATAAACTATGAACAACTGCTACTTCCGATTAGTACAAAACAAAAAATACCTAAAAATGAATCTGACACTATGACAACTTGAGTTTTGACCGCTACCATTTTATATAGTGACGCTTAGTTGGTGGGAGATGACATGAATAGGTTCTATGAAGATATCTTGCACATTGCTACGGGATAACGTTGTACATAAGGAGAAAATTAAACTTTGTCGTTTTTAGCAATTGTTAATACTTCTCTTCATTAGAGAAAAATGCACATATATACCATATTACAATATTAATTCTTTGGCTTCTTCATGAATGTAGCTAAAATTATTAATGGAAAACAGTGATCAAAGCCTGATAAATGACCTATTGACCAAACATTCTTTATAAAGAAAACGGATGTATGTATGAAAAAAAAGAGAAAATCATACATGCAACTACTTTCCAGATGGATCAAGCTTCCTTCGTAGTGATCAGGCCCTCGATTGCATCGACTTGTCGCCAACATGTCCGCGACCGTGATCAAGAACGCAGCCGACAGGGCAGCCGTGGCCTCAACCAACAGCCCAGCCACCTTGATCTCCAATGCGCCGTCAAGGTCGAGGCCGCGACAGGGCAGCCGTGGCCTCAACCAACAGGGAAGTCGCGGACGTCGGCGAGCACGGCGTGGAGCGCCTCGAGATGTGCAAGGCCCGAGGTGGCGTCGGAGGTTGTTGGGTCCTGTAATATGCTTCTTCGTATCCATGTTGTGTGAAGATGGTCCGAACGATGCTATCGTGACCTTGGGACTGTCCCTTGGTCTGCGGCGAGCAACTGAGGCAGCCCAGCTACTCACGGTCATGGTGGCAAAGTAGCAGGCAAAAACATTTGGCCACTGCAAAGGATGTTCAGCTTTAAAGGGTTAGCTTATGGCTGAAGAATAGGAGCAGGCAGAGTTAGTGCTCTTCAGTTCTGTAACGTTGCATACCACTACCAGGTTTGAGAATGGAAACGGAGAGTCACCTGAGTTGTGAACATTATGGGAGGGGACAACGCTCGTAGTTGTGGGTACATAGATGACGTGGCATGCTGAGATCTCAAAGAATTTTTATGGTGGGGATCTCCTATATAGGTATATATACTAGATGCCTGACGATCCTAAACATAGGATTTTCTGGTAATTTACCTTGTCTTTGTCACCTGATCCCATGATATAATCTGTATCGCTGTTGTTAAGCTGATGATGCGATACAGGCAGTCTAATCATTAATCAAACATCATTTGCTATATATCGATCTTTCCACGGCACTGCTGGAAAGCGATGCCGTAAAGCGGCGAGCGAATCTAGTCAGCTCGCGCGTCTTTCAGATGTCGGCCGCCCCAGTAGGGAAAAGCTGAATTTGTCCGCACAAACAGAACAGAAGCAGACACAAACACACAATGACACAAGACCACATGGGTAATCTTGTCCGCGTGTCGTCAAGCCTTCCTTGCGATCCAAATCCAATTGTTGTTCCTTTCTTTTTCTCGGTAGCAAATTTGCAGTTGAACCATGGCCTCGAAGGAACGGCACATATTGGCCTGTTTAGTTTCAGTTGAGAATAAAGAATTGAGAAATTTTATGTATTGTAAGGTGTGCATTATGAAGCCATGTGAATCGAGAGAAAAACTTTATATAAAATAGAGAAACTAAATAGTGCCTCATGCTATTTCTGTTAATGTTAAAGTACACTATAGTACACATTTTAGAGTTTACTGTGCACAAAACATTGACGGGTGAGGAGTAAAAGCAGCAGGCTAAAAGCTTGTTCACGTCACAAAAATCCTACATGGAGGATGATAAGAAGGAGTGAGAAGAGAGGAAAGAGAATAGAGACGACGCATCACAGAACGCCTGCTCAAGCCAGTCTCAATACAAGTTTCATGGACACAGTTACCTACAATGACACATCATCTAAAAATGTTTGAAACTATAATGAAACACCCCTCTCTCAATGCATAGTTTCATCTTTTGATGTTTCCTAAGTTACATGCAAGACACAAGTTGTCTAGGTAACTGTGTAGAGAGGATTTCATCACCATGAAACCCATTTCATCTTTTTCTTCATTAATACATTGTCACATCATCAAAAATAGTGACATGATAGCCAATTTAATGCCCATAAAACTCTCACTGAAATTGGCCTTATTGGTCTCCAATGCTGCAGAATTGGGACAAGCATTAAAGGCTGCATGATGACATGGCATGAGTTTACGCCCGCTGCGGGCTGAACCATTAACCATGCTCTAAGGCCAGTCTCAATGCAAGTTTCATGGATATAGTTACCTAGAGTCACACATCATCTAAAAATGTTTGAAACTGTGATGAAACACCCCTCTCTCAATGCATAGTTTCATCTTTTGTTGTTTCCTAGGTTACATGCAAGACACAAGTTGTCTAGGTAACTGTGTAGGGAGGGTTTCATCACCATGAAACTCATTTCATCTCTCTTCATTCTTCATTATTATGCTGCCACATCATCAAAAATAGTGACATGGCAGTCTATTTAATACCCATGAAACTCTCACCGAGACTGGCCTAAGTAGTGACCTCTGATCAATGAACAGCAGGAACAGAGCAGCTTAGGGGCAAGTTCAATGTCAAGCCGCTGAAGTTGACAAATGGATGAGATGAGGTTTGACACGGACTCAGCTCTCCTTTCCATACGTACAAGCACAAAAGAGGCCTAAAGCTGCAACTAGCCATGCGAGCTGTGTTGCGTGCACGCGTACTTGCGTGGGACACTCGCAAAGTCCAAGATATGCTAATTGTTGGGCCTGGACAACTTTGTGGTTGTGCATCGGGTACGGGAATCATATCGACACGAGCTAAGCTGCTCCTATCGACGACACGCGCGCATGCCAGAGACAGTTCGCAGTAACTTTCCGTATAAGATTTTCTCCTTTTTCAGCCTTTGCCCCGATTGATTTTCTTCTGTGTCTACGTATTTGAGAGTATGTAATATTTGAGAGTACTCCTATGTTGTACCAATTTAGTACCGGATTTTAGACAATCGAGACTAAATAACTAGAGATCAAAATCGTTTTTTTACTAGCAGAGGTAAAGTACTCCTCCCTCATTTTGATTGTTAAAGTGCATACATATATATACATACACCGAGACAATAAAAAGTTTAATTTGATTGTTAAGCATATAAAGCTCCAATCGTGTGGCCACTTGCATTGGACAGATCGTGATCCTGCAACCTTTTTTATTTGGTCATGCCAACTAATTAAGCACGCATTGATACATACCGTCCTTAAATGTAAGGTATTTAGATCAAAAAGGTACTATACATATATAAGAAAACACTTAATATGTATTGAAAGGTACTATACATATATAAGAAAACACTTAATATGTATTGTTAATTAATTAATTAATAAGCACACACATGCCATCCATCATCACACATTATGACAGTAGTAATACAAAAGCAAATCGACTCCGCCACATTTGTACGTGTGTCTCCCCGCGTGCATAGTAGCTAGGGCGACACACGCATAGACGTAAATGGCGATTTATTAATACATATTTCATATATATAAGTAACACATAGCTGAAAGGATCGATAGTGTCACGGTGCAAGAGGAGAAGAGAGCGCAGGAGTGCCAAGCTTGCGACCAGCAATGCCTGGAGGAGGAGAGGGGCAGACACCCAACGACTGGCACAAGTTGATGGCGATGCCAGCCTCGGCAGAAGCCGCGAGCGCGAGAGCCAGGGCGAGGAACAGGAGCAGCACGGTGGACGACTTGCTGGAGGCCATTGTTGCTATAGCTATAGCTTTACTCCGTTACTCTCGTAGGTGTTTACGTGTGTGCCTTCAGGTAGGTGTATGAAGCATAGCGCCATGGCCAGTATTTATACACTGTGCCGCCGCAGGAGCAGGAAGAAGGCTGCCCTCGTCAACGATCAGTGGAAAAGTAGATTGCCGCGGACGGTCTCGATCGATCCATCACGTATTTCCCGCGCCATTGCACGGCACAAATAAATACCACGCGGACGGAAATGTACATGCCTCTGCGCACGGGGATATTGGAGGCCGCGTCGTGCATGCATGGTGACTTTTCCACACAGAAGCGGCCGTAGTACTCCATCTGTCCCACAAAGACTATTCGTATACCATTTAAATTTTGTCTCTCAAAGAGTGGTCTTATACCTTCTAGTGAGCACCATCCAATTAAAGCTACACTAAATACCAAGAAAAATTTGAATTGAGAACCGAATGAAGCCAATTAAATGTTTAATTGGTGCTACTTTTCTAGTTTCAATAAGGGTAACATGATCATTTCTTACTACTAGTAATATCTCCAAAATTTTCTAAATAAACATTCCTTATGGAGCAGAGGGAGTTAGTGTATGAACACATGTATAGGTAGGTATATAGATAGTACGTACGAAGTTAGGCGTGCATTTAGTTATGCTTTATACGTACATATATGTACATATGCAAGTACCGAGTTAAAGTTAGGCACACACGGAGTTAGGCTTGCATTGTTGTCCTTACCAGTACGTACGTGCTTGAAAGGCTGCAATCCTTTATTCTTTTTTCCCTTTCAAAAAGGCAATTACAAACGCTTTTAACTAATGATGTTTAATTATAAGTCTTTTTTTTATATACCAAGTGTTTCAACATTGATAGGTAGCCTGACACCAGGAGGGCCTACCACTGCACCATGCTATTTGCATGTTGACAAGTTAATTATTCTAGAAATATATTAATTAGTTTTACCTAAACATTTTTTTAAATAAAAGCAGGAGCATTGTTACGTCATATAAGAAGAAAAAGCGTTCGTACATAATGCGTCGAAGCGTACACCACCACACGAACAAACTCCCAGACATAAACAAACGCATCCGACACAACACATCACGTCACCACCATACCCGACCACTTGGGAGAGGAGATCGAAATAAGCTGTTCGACAGCTGCGCCGTTGTCACCAACGCTGTGCCACGCCTAAGCAGCAGGTTTTACCTAAACATCAATACAAAATAGAGCGCGCATCGCTAGCGCCACTGCTACAGAATCAACTTGTACGTAGAAATCGACGTTAAAAGGTTTAATACGGACGGCTTGACAAGGTTCTAGCCACGGCTACAAAACATTTTGAAATAAAAATTCTAGCAGCAAAAAATAGAAAAAATAGTTTTACTGTAAAAAGGATTTAATAAGACACTTGGTATAAAATAGATTGTGCATTTCTTTCTACAACATACTGTACAGAGCTACAGATAGGTTCTGTAGTACTCCGTCTGTCCCTTTTTAAGTGTTGTTATTGGTGTACGTGTCATAAGTTTGACTCGATTTTTATAGAAAGTACGTACTACATTTGTATCTCCAAATAAATTTGTTAAAAAACTTGAATAAAAAATCTTTCTAATGATATTAATTATGTACCATATATTAAATTTTTTAATATAAAATAAAAAAGTCATTTATCGAAAAGTGAGAAAGACAATTATTTAGGAACGAAAGGAGTAGTGTGTTGCTGCACCACAGCTTCTTCTCCGAAAATATTTACTTGTAGTTTGCTCCTCCACCTCACCCTCAAGCTGAATACACGCTTCAACATTTTCTTACCGACTTAACAATTAGCGAACTCTAATTCAACATTTTCAAAGATTCTAATTCAATATTTTACGGAGGCCAGGTATTTATTTACGGTTGGTCTCATATCAGCCATTCATCTTCTATAGCATGGATCTCAGATAGCACGTAAGTTAACTTCTTATGGAAGATGGATAGTAAGAGCAACTCCAAGAGACTCTCTAAATCCTTTTTTATTGCTAGTTTTAGATATTTTGATTAAAAAGGTACCTTCCAACAGCCTCTCTATTTGGTTATTCAAACATAGTCACTCTCTATTCCGGATTTCTCGCTAGCAAAATATAGAAAAGAGAATAGCTCTCTAGAGTGCATGCAAGATATAGAGAACCTGTTGGAAAACACAAAGATATAGAAAACGATTTTTATATAAATGACTCTTTAAATTATGATTTAGAGAGTGATTTTTAGAGAGACTCTTGGAGATGCTCTAAATCTGTTCGGCAAGCAGTTTTGTATAGACCATGATAGTTTGGAATTTAGGGGGGGGGGGGGGGGGGGAATGCAAATCTAGTCATATATTTTTTTTCAAATACTATCATTTTAATCATTTTCGGTCTGTAACCGGCCGGATCAGTATGCGAGGGTCCAGCAAAAATTCATTACGGATAGCCCAAAACGGGTTCAGCGTGCGGGGGGTCTCAAGTGGGCGGCCCAGCGGCCAGCACGTAGCCCACCATATGGCTTTCGATTTTTCAATCAGTGGGTATTTTGCGTTCTGAGTTCACCCAATCAACAATTTTGAACACTTGATTCAACATTTACAATGAAAGTTGTTGATAGCGAATTGTCTCGTAGTGCAATGGTAGGATGGTCCAGTGGAACGCTACCCATCAAGGTTCAAATCCTGGTGCTCGCACCTTTTCCTTGGATTTTCCTAGGATTTACCGGCGTTATGCGTTAAGTGGTAAGCGGCGTTCTCGTCGACAACGAGGCATCAATGGTGACTTCGAGAATCTCCAGATCTGACGGGTGCTCAATCCTTCGAAGGTGCTCATAAGGTTTGAAAAAGTATAATTAGAAGGTTGAATTATCATACCAAAATGTCGAATAGCAGATTGCACATGCAAGTCTTTTATTAAAGAAATAAAAATAAAAAACATACTTATATTAGATACAAGCAGATTGCACATGCAAGTATTTTATTAAAGAAATAAAAATAAAAACATACTTATATTAGATACACCTTCGTTCCAAATTATAGATCATTTTGGTATTTCTAAATTTATAATTTTTATGAAAAATTTGGATATACAATATGTCTAGATACTAGCAAAAACTATGAATCTAAAAATGCCAAAACAACTTATAATTTGGGACGGAGCATGTATCATTTTGCTGCATTTGTTATAATTTTGGTGCATTTGTTATAGACAACATAGGGGTTGAAGTAGTTGAAGGAATAAAATCATATTCGATAGCAAACATATTTTAAGCTTGAGTGCGAGTCGTGTACTATTTTTTTTTACGAAACACACATTACAAAACTATAGGCGTAGATGCTCACAAACGTACGCACACTTAACCTTATGAATACATGCATGTAACCCTACCCCCTATAAGCACCTCCGACAGACTGAGCTGGCTGACTTTGGAGATTGACGAAGTCATAATTGACACTCGCTATTGACGGGTACATCGCCTACCACAAAAAGAATAACACGTGATTAAATTCTGTAATTTCATCAACGTCGAATCGATGACTCAAACTTTGGCGAGAGATTCGACCCCAAAAAATCTTAGTTGCTGAGCGTACGCGCGGAGTCTTTTAAGCTCATCAAACCTACCGAAAGACGCAAAGAATTCTAGCTTGTTCCGTATGGTTGTAAAAAAAAAAAAGAGTGGGAAAATATTCAGTCTTTGGATCAACCAGAGCCCAATTGCGAAACCGGGGCACCGGCCCAAGCCCAGCAACTCTAAACTCTTGTGCCGCACAACAAACCACTCTAGGAAAAGTACTTCTTGAAAGTAAGCATCCTTATCCCTGATTTTTTTGAGGACAAATTCTTATCCTTGATTGATGACGGTATCTATATAAAATCAAATGTTAAACTCTTTGCATTGAGAACTTAGGAATACACATGTATTTCTTTTCACATATTTTCTCCTAATGAGCAATTGTAATTTTTTTTCTTTCCGGACGACGTTTCAGTAGTTGAGTTTCCTCACAATCTACTTGATCTTGGAGCCCTGATTGCACAGTGCCAAAGCATCTGAGGAAGGCACGACATTTTTTTTTTTTTTTTTGCGAGAAGGCTATTTTGCATTGCACAATGCACAAAAGCCTATATAAGTTCTGTGTTTAGAACATAGAAATTCTTGTTTCGTATGTATACTTGTATAGGGCGCAAGGACAAATTTACATTCGTGTTCACACAGCTCAGTGGATATTAAAGGGGAAAAAAAAGGAAAATTCATATACCAAGCAGTCTTTTTCCCAGAAGGAGCCAAAACTAATTTATTTACTTTATTTATGGTTGCTTATCGGAAGGAGACCAGGTGGTTGGATCTTTCCGAGAATACTTCACCGGCGGCGGAGATGGTCCAGACGAACCTGGAGGGAAGAAAGGCAACGGCGGGAAAGGCCAAGGAAACGACGGCGGCGGTGGTGGCGGCGGCGGCGGAGGAGGGGGCGGTGGATACAGCGATGGCAATGGTGGCAGGTGCGGCAATGGAGGCAGTTGCGGAAGCGGCGGAAAAGGGAACGGGAATGCCGGTGATGGCGGCGGCGGCGGTGGAGATGGCGTCGTGAAGATCGGCGGCAGATGAGGGAACGGGAACGCCGGCGGCGCCGGCGGAGGCGACGGCGGCGTCCATGGCCACGGCGGCAGCGGGAAAGGGAACGCCGGCGGCGGGGGCGACGGCGGCGTGAAGAAGGGGATCGGCGGGAACGGGAACGCAGGCGGCGGCGGCGTGAAGAACGGGATCGGCGGGAACCACGGCCGCGGCGTGCAGAACGGGATCGGCGGCCACGGCCACGGCGGGCAGTAGAACAGCGACGTGTTCAGCGCGGCCGGCGGCGGCACGGCGGCGCCGCCGCTGCCGCACTGGGCGGCGGGGCCCGGCTTGCCGCCGGCGGCGGGGCGGTAGTAGAGTGAGTTGAGGCTGTAGAAGCAGGCGTGGGGGTCGTGGTTCGGGAAGGAGATGTGGCCGGCGGTGGTGGTGACGGCCGGCACGTTGCAGAGCGGCGAGGGGTTGTCCAGCACGGCCGCCCGGCAGAAGGACTCGGCGGCGGTGGCGCCGGGGGCGGCACACTCGAAGCCGTCGATCGCCGGGATATCCAGCTGGTAGGCGCCGTAGCTGTTGGTCACCTTCTCCGCCGTGATCTTGATCTCTTCTTTGGAGTTCGAGTTCACTTTGATCATGCAGTCTAGTCTGACTTTCACGCCTGAGGAGGAGGAGAAAAGGAAAGTAAAATGAAATTGAAGTTTAACCGTATGAAATGATCAGTTCTGATGAAGATTTACTTTTTTAAGCCAAGAATTTAGAAATTATTCAAGGTTTGCACTTCATCGCAGCTATATGGTGAGGTTATGCAAATTAAAGGCCAATTTGACATTGACGTGTTCTGCTAATTGTGCAAGTAAACGTTTGGGCTTTGGACTAAAGTGTTTAAATTCTCCAAATGTGTATAAAGTTCTTGTACTATGAGTGCTTTTAACGGCTACCATATCAAAGAAACGTGACAGTAACAATGAATTACGCTAATCCTCCATCTAACTGTATTATGTTGTTGGGTAGTGGTAGTGGTAGTGGCACGATAATGCAGCTGATTCCAGGTCAGGGCTCGCAAGTTGTTTCGCATATGCTTCTTCCACAATTATTGGAAAGGTACATCTTTACATTCCATAAGTTAAAAATGGTAAAGTTGAAAATAAAATACAGAGTTCAATGATCGGCAGTAAGCATGTTTGTGAAGGCAAGAGAAACAAACGATTAAGTGTGGAAGCAATTAAAACAGAGTATATTTATTGAAAAAAATTTAAACAGAGTATGTGCACAAGCAATTCACAAGAATTTACAATTTTTCAAGGTTTGCACTTCATCTCTGCTGTACAGTCAGCTTCTGCAAATTAAAGGCCAATTTGGCATTGATGTATTCTGCTAATTGCGTAAGTAAACGTTTGGGCTTTGGTCTAAATTACTTCGTGTTACGAGTAATTTTAATGGCTGTTATATCAAAGAAACGTGACAGTGACAATGAATTAAGCAATTCCTCCATCCTAACTGTATTATCTTGTTGGGTAGTGGTAGTGGTAGTGGGCTAGTGCAATGATAATGCAGCTGAGGCCAGGCCAGGGCTTGCAAGTTGTTTTGCGTATGCTTCTTCCACAATTATTGAAAAGATGGAAATTTATATTCCATAACTGAAAAATAGTGAATGAAAACAAAAACAGAGCTGCAGTATCCAAACCGGCAGTAAAGCACTTCTGAATTCTGAAGGCAAAGAGAAACAAACAATTAGGTGTGAGTGGTGACAGCAACTAAAAACAGAGCATTTGCGCGAGCAATTCAGAGTAACAGAATGTCTTTGCAAAACTGCTTTGGAATTGAAGTTCTGAAGATAGTTCAGAGGTTCATATGAATGAAGACCATGTACAGTAATTCCAAGCAAGCAGAATTTACATGTCATTGTCAGAGTTGCTTAATTCTTCCAAGATTAAGGACGCAATATGAAGCAAATAACTCTGCATAATTTACAATGCAATGGACATATGGATACCTGGTAAGAAGTAGCTGTGCTTGGAGAAGGAGCTGGAGGAGCAGGCATCACAGAACACGGTGCCTATCACTGTGAGGTTTGCGGCGCCGCCGCCGCCGCCGCCACCGCCGGAGCCGCCCTGAGAGCTTTGGCATTGCGCACCACAAAGAAGAGCGGCAAACAACACCAGGGCTTCCAACGCGAGAGACGCTTTTGGCTTCTTCATGGCGTAGGCAGGGCCTCCCCTTCACTCTTCACATAGAGGTCATGTGTGAGCTTCTGTGAGGGCTGAGAAGAAGGTGATAGGCTTCACGCTTCAGCTCCTGCTTCTGCTTATATCCAATTCAGTCAAGCACAGTAACACGTCCATTTAAGCTATTTTAGCTGAGGTGTCGGGTAGCATATGCCAAATGTCACGACATACCTCAAACAAAACACTCAAAATGCCCGCTGACAGGTGGGTTCTTTGATCTCCGAGTCACGAGAAAATTATTACCGCTAACTCAGGTATTTTCCAAATCAGAGCACTCATCAAGTGGTTGGGAGATGAACAAGGAATGAAGTGTGCAGCTGAGCAGAGCATGCTGAATTGCTGTGTCTGAAAGGGATGCAATGAGGACATATCCCTCCAACTCACATGAAACAAGGGCATGTGAAGGGCATTTGGACCCTTTTGTGACCTCGAAGCATTTAACAAAGGGCGCAAACTTTGATTTTCGCAGGCATCTTGGGGGTCACGGGCTCGATTCTGGTGTTCTGGAAGCATCACGGTTTTGGAGCGTAGCGACAAGAGTTGGAAAGGAAGTCCAAGGACGGCTCGAGTTCATGCGACCCGTGTAGATGTGGAGCTGTGGAGTTGCGATTGGGTAGAGAGATCGAGATGCTGGACGAGAAGATTGTGGGGGATGGCAGCTCATGCATTCTCCTTCTGTGAAGTGTGAACCACCACTGGTCATCCGTGACATTATTGCCGCTTGTGGCAGTAAAATCAGGAGAGGATATATGGATCGTCCGTACCCTGCAGGATCCATGGCGTCAGATGTCGGGAAACGGTGGGCTATACTTGCATTCAGCGAAACTCGCCCACGGTTTCAGCAGCTCACATTGGGTAGCATACCAGAATACCAAACAGTCACTCCGTACATTTCGAAAAGTGGGGAGTGAGTAAATTCTTCACGGTACATTGTCCAGATTTGCTTTTGATGAATATAAGACATTCGGTTAACATACACGCGCAAACTAAGCAAGCCAGGGAAAAGCTTTAGAAGAAATTATGATTAATCAAGTAATGACATTACTTCTGTACTTCAGTATTTCCAATTTTCCATACCAATAAAACCATAAAAAGTTAATTTGCATTATGTAGTGATATTGGTTGATTAGGCATTTGAAATTGGAGCTACCGATTATTATTTACTAATGGCAAAAAAGCAATTTGGTTGGTCAGGATCATTTGGAATAAGATTGGCTTTGGATGATTTATAAAAGAAAAAGTCTATTTTTAGACATTGAACTATCATCTCGGTTTGGTTTTGCCTATACAACTCAGTAACCAGGAATCTTTGACCATCAAACTATCAATATTCAATACCATGCACATTTGGCCATCTGGTGGATTGGAAGGGTTGTTTCGCTGACGTGGCCGACACATGGCAGTGGAGCCCACGTGTCAGCTCATTTTTTTCTTTTTTTTCCCTCTTCTCTCTCCTCTCCCTTTCAGGGATGGCAACGGTCAGATAACCGCGGGTAAAAATTCATGCCCGTGCCGTGCCCGATGGATATTCGCGGGTATTGAGCATCCGCGGGCAAGAGAACAATTAACATACCAAAAAGTAGATATCAATAAGTACAACAATAATTTGGTAGCCACACTGCTATATAAGCAACAAACATAATTCAAAGTTTAAATCATAGTTAGTCATAAGATAAAATATAGTCCACACAAGACACAACAAATATGGTCGAGTATGATTGTCTCGCACAACACTCTAAATAATACAAATATAGCTAATTTTTATGGGCATTGCGGGTAATCGGCAGTACCCGTGGGCGAGGTTCCTTGCCCACGGGCATAATACCTGTGGATATCCGTGCCCGCGGGCAGGATTGCCATCCCTACTCCCTTTACCATTTCCTTCCTCTCTCTTGACCAGGAGGCGCACATGAGCTGCCGCTGTGTTCATCGCCGAAGCCCCAGCCCACTCGCGAGGTGCCGTCACAGGAGCCACTAGAGCGTCCGCTCATCCACAATTTATAGGATAGCCTTGATGTTCTCAGCCTTGGTGAGGACGGAATAGTCACAACACGACGCGCTATCGTCAGTGACGGCATCGGTGCGGTCGGAGCTGCAGAGGCTGGGCATGATGCTTGCGGCACCGCGGAAGAAGCCGAGCCAGTAGTCCCCTGCCAAGACCGCTTGCCAGCGCTTGCCCAACCGCTAGCAAATTTAGGGCGCTGCCTTTGCCCATGGTGCTGGATTTTGGGTGGATCCTGGCGCGACGCAGCTGCTGCGCAAGCACGCGATGCTCACATGGCTGTTGGGGGGAGGTGTTGAGGCGCAGGGCTGGCCAGAGGAGGGAGGCCAGTGTTCGTGAGGCATAGCGGTGGCTGGAGCGGGGAGGGAGGTCAGTGCTGGGGAAGCGCCAATGCGCGGGGGGAGGGGGGGTGGGGGTGGCCGGCGGTGAAGAGAGAGGGGCGGAGAGAAGAAAGAGAGAGGGGAGAGAGAAAAAGTGCTGACGGGTGGGTTCCACTGCCATGCGGTGTCCACGTTAGCAAAACCACTTACTAAAACCGCAAGATGACAAAAAAAATGAATGGTTTAAGAGTTAGGTTGCCAAAGTTTTCTAGTTTTATGGTTCGATGGTGAAAGCCAAACTGAGACGAAAGTTAAATGGCCAAAAATGAACTTTTTCTCTTCATAAAAAGAGAAATGTAAGGTAAAGAAAATGTGTCACTTGAAGTCTTTTTAGACAAATTCATATGCCGTAGAAGCAAAATGTAGTCTAACATAAAGGTGCCGTATATACTTACAACAGTGCTCTAGCAACATAAATTTACTGATCGATCAATATGCATTAAATCCGAACCATAGTATCAAGCTTTTCACTTGGGTATGGGTGTGGGAATTTGACAACTGTTTCCTCAGTGTGATGAGAACCAACGACAGTGGTCATAGAGATATGGCCACTATCAATGGGGCAGTGGGGATTTTATGTGCATTTAATCCCATACCACACCAGTAATTTTGCTAACATGACAAGCTGATTATGAAGAGAGAAGGGGAGCAATTTTACTAACATGACTTGTAGCGGGCTGCGGCGGCTAGTCGTGTATGACAGTGGATGATTGGCATGGGACATCGTCGGTGACGACAATGCTAGCGTAGGGCTACTTGTCGGGTTTTCTCCCGTGTTGTAGCGGTGTGACATGGTGAGTTGAGTGGAGTAGAGTTGAGTCTTGCAGCCGTGTCGATGTTTCAATCCAATAGGTTGTTGTGGAGTTGAGTTCGAGTGCTGTTGTTTGGCCGTGTTGATGTCCCGATCCAACCGGTCAGTATTTGTTGTTTCTTGTTGTGCCCAATCTAGACATATTCTTCTTTTTAATATAATGAGCAGCTCTCGGTTCATTAAAACAAGAAGAATGTCGGTGATATTATCTCCGGCAGTCTTCCACGGGGTAGCCCACGGAAGTGATTTGTATTGCAGGGAAGATTGCAAAGATCGGAAGCAAGATGGTTAGGATGGACATACACAGGGGTTTAGACAGGTTCGGGCCGTCGACTCGACGTAATACCCTACGTCCTGTTTTGGGGTGTTGTATTGCGTGGATTTCGCTATGAGCTGAGATGTGGTGAGTTCGGGTTGTTTTGGAGGGGGTCCCTACCCGCCTTATATATCGGGGGCAGGGTTACAAGTCAGTTTGTAGCCGATCCTATCTCTAAGGATCCTTTCCTTCTTTACAATAATTCCTATTCCAACTATAACTTCTCCTTCCAGATCCTTCCTCCGTGCGCCGACTTGTCCCGCACGTCTTCAGGTCCAGAACGGTGGGCTGGGCTGCCCCCTTTTGGTGGGCTGCCAGGCTCGCTCGTGAGGTACCCGGGTACTATATCCCCCACAGTAGCCCCCGAGCACTTCTTGGCCGATCGTTGGCTGTAATTGATATGTCTTTTCTTGCATGATCCGAGTGCTCTCAAGCTGTTTAAGATCTCATCCGAGTGGTTTCGAAGAAGATCCGAGTGGTTTCGAGGAAGATCCGAGTGCATGCTCAGACGTACCTGAAAACAATTCTTCAATTATGGCCATAGTGAGGGGAAGGAGTGCTCTTTTTCACGACACGACAACGAAGTGAATACACTTAGCCCCCAAGCTTTGGGCAATTTTAGTATAAAATCGGCCAAAGGTTTTCAACTTTTTCTCCATTTATATCTTGATCTTCAATGGTGTGCACCTCCAGGTGCACCCATTGGGTGTAGCCCCCGAGCCTTGAGCAGAATAGAATATTCTGGTCGAGGGTCAAAAACAAATATTATGAATCTCTTTTTGAACTTAATCCATCAATGGTGTGCACTGGGTGTAGCCCCCGACTCTTGATACGACTCGGCACGATCGTGTCAAAACTCTGAAAGCCGTGGATCCTGACTAAACTTTTCAGTCCCCATGCCTCTGGGCATGGATTTCGGATAATCTTTTCCTTCTGGGGCTTTTTTGTTTCCCCTTTCTAAGGATTCTGTTCTCAAGTTCTTTGAACTCGGCGTGACTCCTAAGTCGTGTCCCACGACCCAGCTTGACCATATGGTAAGCCACCTTCTCACAAGATTTATACTTGTCAGCACTTGACCCAGACTTCTGAGCGAATTTAGCGATAGTATCGCATGCCTTACGTAAAAATCAATTGGAAGGAAACAATATCAATTGCAAAAGCAAGTCTGGCCGTCGACTAATTTTAGCCTCACGACCGAGTGGTTTCTGCCCCTGAACACTAGCTCAGGAACCCACAAATTTGTTAGCGTAACAGAACCGAAAGGTCGTGCTATATTTCAGCCCATTTAGGCCCACTAACGACGTAAAGTCCGTTGTTTCCTAAGGAAACTAACGGTTGCTTCACTGAAGGCAAAATATCGCGAGATATCGCGACTCCTTACCACACCTTTGAATTCAAAGCGACGGGACGTGCCTGCGTCGGTTGAGTTCCCGAGACACGCATCGCGCCGCGCGCGGGAGGAACGGTTCATTCCATTATAAGCCATCCCCGCCGCAATCTTCTTTCTTTCCTCGCCCTGAGGTAATAAATCGATTTGTTGCCGTTTGTGTGTTCAATTCCACCCATTGGGTGTAATCTCAATGAAGAACTGAACCCAACTTTGATATGCAGGGTCGAGCTGCTTATGTATCAATCACGTCGTCATTTCTGGTGGTGGCGATCCTGCAAATTAATTTTTGTACATTATCTGTAGTATTGGTAATAGAAGTACTCTTGAACAATGTTTAATCCTTTGTTATTGTATATAAGTTTTTATGGAACTACTACTCCCTTTCTTTCTGCGCTGGCCTTAATTTCTGAGTGGTTGACCTGTTACGGAGTAGATTAGCCTCGTTGGTCTTAGTCTCATGTCACCGAGCTTTGTCGTGCGTGTAGAGCTTTGACTTGGCGAGTACTTTCCCCCACGATTTAAAGTTTGTTCCACTCATAC
This sequence comes from Urochloa ruziziensis, assembly GCA_015476505.1. Classification (NCBI taxonomy): domain Eukaryota; kingdom Viridiplantae; phylum Streptophyta; class Magnoliopsida; order Poales; family Poaceae; genus Urochloa; species Urochloa ruziziensis. Next base: position 43,451,901 of record CM027121.1, on the reverse strand, counting down.
TTTATGTGCGTGACGCGAAAGAGGAAATTCGAGTAGTAGATATAATGTAGATAGAAGATGAAATCAACTTTGTTGACAACTCATATGACATTTATGAATCTGCCGAGTCGAAACTGGGGATGATTATCCATAGAAACCACTCGGCGAGGATTATTAAAAAATATCTTAAAGAGATAAGAGATTAATACATAACTTAATCGAGTCGTCGGTTGGTGAGCTTCTGCTGGCGCTTCGTCTCGAAACCTTCCGGTCCTCCGTAGATCATACGGACCACTCGGTCGGTCTCATTGCTTATCGAGCATGCGCTGGAAATCCTCTGGGGTTACCCGGCCTCTGGGCCGGTCCAGAGTGGCGACCATATCGCCCTCGCTTTTCTTCTTGCGAGGGTGACTGTCGCTGCGACGATGGTCGTCGTGTCGGTCTTCGTCCTCGCGGCGGTCGCGCTTGCGGGTTGTCTTGTTCTCTTCTTCCCAGCGGCTCCTAAGCTCGCTGAGTTGTTCCTTTTCCGCGATCTCTGCGTCCGTCCACGTGCTAGCGATCCGGAACATGTCATTGACAGTCGCGGGTGGCTTCCGAGTCCACTTGTGAATCAGTCTCCCGTCGGAGATGCCGTGCTGGAAGGCTGACATAACCTCCTGATCCGTCACGTCCGTGATGGAGTTGCGCTTCTCTGAGAACCTGCGCACGAAGTCGTGCAGGGTCTCGTTCTTGCGCTGTCTGATCTGACCGAGGAGCCGCTTGCTCCCGGGCCTTTCCTAGGTACCAAGATAGTTACCGACAAAGAGTTCGGTAAGCTGCTCCCAGTTGTCGATGGTGTCCTGCGGGAGTCCTGCCAGCCAATTGCGGCAGTCCTTGATGAGCATGATGGGAAGGTAATTCGCCATCACGTCCTCGTCGCCGCCGGCCGCTTGTACGGCGGTGTAGTAGATCTAAAGCCATTGAGATGGATCAGACTTCCCGTCGTACTTGTCGATATCCGACAGCTTGAAGCCTCTGGGCCATGTCACGCTTCTCAAGCGCTCGGTGAACGACTGAAATCCGCCGATTCGACCTCTAGGGCGGGAACCGCTCGGACCCGATCCGTCTGTTGTTCTTGGGGGAGTGCTATCCCTCCTGCGATACCGGTCCCTGGGCGGGGAACGGGTCCTCCGATAGTTCCGAGTCCTGGGCGGAGTTCGGTTCCGTCGGTAGGTTCTGCTGCGCGGTGGAGTTCGCTCCCTTGGCGGAGTCGGTCACCTGGGTGGTGGAAGCGCTCGTCCTCGTGGCGGAGTGTGACCGCCGTCGTTGCCGCGCCTTGGACTACCGGAGGGGTCAGAGTAGTCTGACTCCGTCGAGTAGCCGCTTCTGTTGGAGTTACGACGGGGATTTCCATGATCCCGATCGTATTCTTCGCGCCGTCGGATTTCCTCACGATGGCGCTCTTCGGTGCTGCTGCGGATGACGTTCCTCGTGTCTCGATCTCTGTTGATCGTGGTGCGAAGGTGTTCATCTTGATCCGATCCGCCGCTGGCCCGGTGTCGAGACGGACCGGGCTCAGGAGCGTCCGTGGTTGCTCTGCCCTGCATCTGGTGAACCTGGACGGAGGCGGCCTGCACGAGAGCCCTTACCTTTTCCAGGCCTGGAGTGCTGGGTAGCAGCCGACTGATCTCCTCGTTGATGGTAACGAGGTTCTGGACTGGCGTCTCGTAGACGTCGTATCCGTTGAACTCGAACATGCCGTCGCGCATCAAGTTCCGGGTGCTCCTCCTGTCGTGCCGATCCCGTTGGCGACGATGATCTTCAGAGTGTGGTTCCTGGAGTCGAGCAGTGCCAGATCCTGACGCGGTGGCTCCGTGCGGTCGTGCGGCTCTGCGAGTCGCCCGACTGGCGTTGCGTCCTCGACGCTGGTCCCTGGCTTCAGTCGTCTCCTCGGCCGGAGTGACCTCGTCTTCTGAGACAGGGTTGGTTGGCGTTGCTGGCGCCACCATGTAGCAGTATGACCCGACTCCTTCTTGCGCGAGGTAGTTTTCCTCGGACTCGGAGAAGTCGGATGTGGGCGTATAACGCTCCAAACTACTCGGAGTTAGTTCTCCGAGTGATCCTAGCAGTTCTGGCTCTGTAGAGGCGTCGGACACTGTGTATCCTTCCGGCAGATCGTCCAGGATTGAGGGTCCCTGTGGATCTAACTCATAGGAGTCGCTCCCAGAGAGGTAATCATCCGCCTGGACGATGTCCTTCATCTTCTGTTTCTGAGCAAGCGCGCAAAAGCCAGGGGTCTGGACAGTAATGACCTCAGGGCTCTAGACGCGAGTTGGTTGAGCGTTTACGCTCTGCGATGACTCGGCGACGCGACTCTCAGGAGCCGGATCAGAACCGAGTGATTGTAGATCTGTTCCCGACTGGTTGGGCCTCGCGTTCTGCGATGGACTCAGCGGGGTAGAACCGGCACGATCAGATGCGATCGGACCGGATTGGGCCGTGATGGCCGAAGTCGGCGCCAGAGAGGAGACCTCCGTGGCGACCGTAGCTCCTGCCGCTTGGGCATCCAAGGCGGCGGTGATGACGTCCCCGAACTGGATCTCGACTTCGTCGACGTCCGGGAGGTTGCAGCTGTCCAAGATCTTGACGTGATCCATCGAGCTTACCAGATTGATCTCGGCGATATCCCCTACCTGGCGCGCCACTGTCGGTGATATTATCTCCGGCAGTCTTCCACGGGGTAGCCCACGGAAGTGATTTGTATTGCAGGGAAGATCGCAAAGATCGGAAGCAAGATGGTTAGGATGGACAGACATAGGGGTTTAGACAGGTTCGGGCCGTCGACTCGACGTAATACCCTACGTCCTGTTTTGGGGTGTTGTATTGCGTGGATTTCGCTATGAGCTGAGATGTGGTGAGTTCGGGTTGTTTTGGAGGGGGTCCCTGCCCGCCTTATATATCGGGGGGCAGGGTTACAAGTCGGTTTGTAGCCGATCCTATCTCTAAGGATCCTTTCCTTCTTTACAATAATTCCTATTCCAACTATAACTTCTCCTTCCAGATCCTTCCTCCGTGCGCCGACTTGTCCCGCACGTCTTCAGGTCCAGAACGGTGGGCTGGGCTGCCCCCTTTTGGTGGGCTGCCAGGCTCGCTCGTGAGGTACCCGGGTACTATATCCCCCACAAAGAAACTGTTGCCCCCGCCGATCTACATCTACTGACTGCTGAATGCAATCTGAGCTATATAATTGACATACATTCTGCAGAGTGAATACCCCAAATTTCAGCTGTAAATCTGTGGGTCTACACTCACCACTAGTGCACTAGCACTCAAACATAATGATGGCAATTGACAAAAATCTGAAAGTTGTAGGGAGACTGCTGTGAGTCATCTGTCCATAACGATTCCCCTTTTCTTGTCCATCATGTTATATGGCTAGCTTTGGTGGCATGGGTTTTGAAAGTATAAAGAACTGTCAGCTAACACACGGTTTCGGTCTAAAGTGTCGGCTCCACGAAAAAAAAAAGGTTGACCCGAGGAAGGCCAAAGGGAGCTTATAGCTTACTGGGACATGAATTCGGGACAGAGGGGAATTATTTGCTACAGTTGCAGGAGACAACCATGAGTTCAACAGAAATAGCTCCTAATTTTTATGATCGTGAAAGTGAGAGACTTACCTCGAATTCTTTTGATTGTTCATCAGCTTCTTGATTTCTTTGTGATGCATTGTTCCCTATGTTCTTCTAGATTTGGACAAACATGTTTCTGAGGAGCTTTGGTACGCCTGCGCTGGTCCAGGGGTTACAATTCCTCAAGTCGGAGAACTTGTCGTATATTTTCCCCAAGGGCACCTGGAGCAGGTATTTTGCCTCCTTCTCGGTTATGGATTCAAGTCCATCTGTGTTCATGCATATCAGATGAAGGTATGAATGTATTTGAAGTATTGCTTGCTTTGTTGGATCAGACCGGGGGAGTCCCCAAGCATTTACATGATGTACCCTCTCAGATCATATGCCGTGTCCTGAATGTAGAGCTGAAGGTGATCTACTTACCACTTCCTCTTTTGATGTTTCTAGATGCCAAATTTTTCCATCTCTAGCTACCAGTTCTGATTGAACCTTTGTGCAGTCTAAAAAGGATTTCCTCTATGCTTGGCTGCTACTGGAACCTGAGCTTACTGTGAGCGGCTTTAAGCTTTATTTGATATTTTGTTCTTCTCACCACATCACTTTATTCTTGATATTGCTCTTTGTTAGCATGATCTAGAGGTGACTGATATCAAGGATCCACCTCCATCAATGACAAGGCATCCTACATCTTATTTCTGCAAGAAATTAGGAGTTGCAGACACAGTAGCCCATGCTTGGTTATCTATACCAAGGAAACATGCTGAGAAGTGTCTTCCTCAGTTGGTTTGTGTGTAAACTGATTGTACATATTCACGTTAATAGAGGTGGCCAACCACACTTCTTACTAATTTTCCGCTTTTTCTGATCAAGGATATGATGCAGATGGCTCCGATGCAAGAGCTTGTGGCAAAGGATCTTTTTGGAACAGAGTGGCGCTTCCAACACAAATTAGGTGCTACCAGAATTCTAGAACTTAACTCTTTTCAACAGCACTTACCCAGTTACCCTTCATACATAAAAAGGAAGACCAGGTATTAGTTTATAGAAAAAGAGTGCTGAACATATATGGGGTAAACATAATGCACTTAATATTGATATTCCGAAATGGGGTTGCCTTTGGCCTAACCTCTGTGATGTTGTCCATCTAAAATCTCATGATAGTAACTTTGATGGAATGCCCAAGTTCCTTTCTACTTCATTTTAGAGTTTGTTTACTGAATTATAACTGTGGTTCTGTATTTGTTTTTTTCCCCATTAGTGGGACAAAGGAGGCATCTCCTCCAAACTGCAGAATTTGCAACTTCCAAAAATCTTGTTGCAGGAGATGCCCTTGTCATTCTGAGGTCAGTTAAAGGATTCCAGTAGTTTCTTTTCTGCCAGAGATGACAAACAACTTAGCACAATTAGGTTAGGCTTTGCTGATCATGACTGGCGTGGAACAACATTTGGATCTTTTACTTTCCTGTCTAGATATTTTTGCTTACATCGATTCACAGTTCACATATGAGTAATAATAGATTTATGGTTTACCATGCAGTGGAGAAGATGGTGAGCTACGGGTCGGGGTTAGGCGATCAATGAGACAACTTTGGAATTTATCTTCTTCACAAATACCTAATGATGAAGGCGGTGAAACAGAACTTAGTATTCTTCCAAGTATAAATCATGCTGTAACCACAAGATCCAAATTTACTGTCTTATACAGACCTAGGTATATTTTCCTCTACTAAGCTTATTTTGTTATCTTTTCATCTATTAGTATTTTGTATCATTTACAAAGCTTTAATCTGGAGACTACAATACGATTCTTTGGACATCCCATGATCATCACCTTTGATACTGAAAATAAAATAAAGGGTATATTCAATATTTCATATGTAAGGACCTGGCCATAATCCTTGGCCAATCCACAGATTTGCTGAAACCTGAAAACCTCAAGTTCAATAATTTCAGTATGTGCCGCAGCTGTCCAATTATCTGTCAGTCTTGAGAGGGATATCAGTTTGTAATGGTCTGAAAGTTGCTTTGACAAATCTTTTGCAGTTTCTCATACTACTGTCCTCCAATTCATCTCAAATGTGTAACAAGCGAGTATAAAAAAAAGTGTAACAAGCTAGATTTTGACCCCACCCCTGGTATTGTTGCCTTGCTTTGTACTGCATAAGCTGCCTTTACTTGTTTGATACTTTGACCCCTGGTCAATGCAATGGAGTGTTCAGGTGGGCTCACTGCTGATTGCCCCCTACCTCCTCTGCCCTATTCCCTCAAAAGAAAAAGAAAATCTCAAATGCCAGAAAGTCATAATTAATCCATGTATAAATAGCACAAGGGTCATGCACCTTTTATGTGTTTCTTCTAAATTCTAATGTAAGTTCATAGTGAATTGCTACTTATTAGCAGTGAACCCTTGTCATTTGATGATATGTTACTAATACATCAGCTGGCAAATAAATTATCAGGACTGGCACAGATCAATTTATTGTGTCATGTAATCGATATGCTGAGTCCATTAAAAGCTGCTACATGGGGATGAGATTTAGAATGACCTTCTCTAGGGAAGCTGCAATGGAGGACAGGTATGATCATGCTTATGATTCTTTCGTTCTAGTGTACTGATTTTTTTCTGACAGCATAATATTCATATGTGCATTTTATTTGATTAGAAGAACTTCACTTATTGCAATACCTTTTATCTATTATAATATTGCAGAGTTTCAGGTACTATATTAGGAATTGAAGATTTTGATTTAGCATGGCCTGGTTCAAAATGGAGATGCCTAAAGGTAGTCACAAGCAATTGTCAATAATAATATAAACACATCAACCCTAATTCCTATTTAGATGATGAATATTTCAATACAAAATTCAGGTGAAATGGGACAAAAGCTCACCAATTGCAACATTAAATAGAATTTCTCCTTGGGAAATAGAGTTGGTCAAGAGATCCCCAGTTTCCATTCTTCCAGACATTGAAACAAAAAGAACTTGCAGTAAAAGAGGTTTACAGATAGAGTATCAAAGGCAAAAGGCTGAAGCCTGTCTCAACAAAGCCAAAATAGTCGTCAAGTTTTACCATGATGACTCCATGATGCAGGAGTCCCCCTCCATTGCAGAGAACATGAGATACCTCTCTGCTGTCGATGACCTTATTGATCTCTCGATAGGTTCATCTGTTTCTGGCGTTTCTGCTGCAGCTGATAACATTCGCAAGCAGGCACAAGAAGCCCTTGACATTGAGATGTCAAACCTTGCAAGAACATTCTATGGCCTCAAGTTATGGAACATCAACCATTTTGAGGTCCTAGATAGCTCAACGCATCCTCCAAGCGCGGCCACTAAGTTAAACAGTCCGTTGGGATCAGATGGACCTTGTCTCTCCTCAACCAGTAGTGAGCCAACTTCATTGAGCTCCAATAGCACTGGTGTTTCAAGCAGAGACAGTGATTCGATACCTGCAGATGAGTGTTCAACACTGTACAGTGTCATATCTTGCTTGGAGGAAAAGAAGTTTGATTTGATTAACCCTAAATCTGTCAATGTTATCGCGAGTATATCTAGCCGAATGATCCAAGCTGGATACAAGGAGAGATTAAGAGAGACATTCACTCATCTATCGCAAGAGTTGATCAGGTGATCTCCTTGCAGCAGCTATTTTTTGATGAGCTGGTTAAGTTTTTGCAGAGATATTTCATTTATCTGATTAATAAAATGACATTTACTCTTGCAGCTGCATTAAAAAACATTGCTCATTTATTTTGAATGTTATAGAAGCACACATGCAAAATTTTCATTTTGAATCTTATGGCCTATTCAGATTTTCATTTTCAAATGAACCAGGGATTTTCACGTTCTGGACTTCAATTGGAACTTCCAGTGCCGTTCGCGGGTTGATGAAGGTGACTCCTGGGGTGGCGAGGATATGTCACTTCAATACTGGAATTCAGCATCACAATTAATCACAATAGTTCTTGTAGAGATGCGGCGCCAGCTAAATGAACAGAATTTTGGTGCCTTTGATGAGCTCAAGGGGGATTACTTTGCCAAGATTGTGGAGCAGACGATTTTGAAGTTACTGAATGTTGATTCTATGTCTGCTGCTCTTGACAGACTATTGGAGGTTCCTCAGGGCTTTGTTGAATGTTTATCATCCATCTTTCTGAGAATCGGTAATGCCCTGAGTACACACAAGACAATTGCAGATGCTGCCTCAACTCTATTGGAATTAGTATCACCAGAAAGTAGAGAACCTGTCTCTATAAAGGCTGAAGCAGTACAAGAGAGTGTTGAGGACGTGGTGAGCAGACTACTTGATACTCTAACAAATGTGATCTCGTCCAGTGTTCTGCCAGAAACTGAAGGAAGTGACATTCACCCTGTTACCAGAGCTGTTGTAAAAGGCATAGAGTTGTTGTTTCATCACAGAGAGACACTCAATTTAATTCTTGCTCGCAACTGTTGCCAAGCACTTGAAGGTATCCATAGCACAAAATCATTTTCCTGCTTGATATCCAATCTGATGATGCATTTGGACAGAGTTCTGGAGCAGAACAGTAAGATCCTGGTGCACAGAGAGTTGCAGTACATATTCTTATTGAACAATTTGCATTTCGTTCTCCAGCGAGTTGAGAACTTAGGGCTGAAGGAGCCTACTGGTTATGACTGGGTGGTGCAATACCAGAAGCGAATCGAGCATTACCTGGAGGAATACATCGAGGCCTCCTGGGCTCCTGTATCCTCTCACGTGGCAGATAAGGATTCAAAATGCTTCAGTTTCTGGAAGCCTTCATGTGTGCAACAGTTCACCACAGCCTTCCAATCGGTTTATGATATTCAGAGGCACTGGAAGGTCCCCGATCCTCACCTTCGTGAAATGCTGAGGGTCTCTATATCAAAGAAAATAGTTCCTTCTTACTGCGAGTACCTGAAGAAACACAGAAAGGATGACATGACAATAAGGATGACAGCTAAAGATTTGGAGGATCTGCTGGCAGAACTGTTTGAAGGATGACCTAAAGAAGCATTGCTTAACAATGCAGTTAAATAACGTCGTTGCTGCATATTGTATAACTCACAGAGTTAAATAGCACGCCAACCACGGTCAAGAACTATTTGCAGCTAGTTCCTTTCTGCCAATGCAATAATACTGAGTTATTATGATTTTTTATATAACGTTTTCCCTCTCCTTATGCAAGTCAGGGAATTGTTCCTATTTTAATTTTCCTCTACATTTTCTGCACATGACAGAAAAATTACTCGCCTATGGAGAAGTGAAGATTTAGTTTTTTTCCCCCACTGTATCAGCTGACTAACTACTCTTGAACAGATGCAGTTTCATGGTCTGGAAACTATGATACTAGTCACCACCAATATAATCCAAATCAGAGATGATGCAGGATCCAACACGAATGCAGCAATTAATCTGCGACGGAAACGAGGGAGGCATTGCGTCGAACAGGTTGGCTTCCTGGACGGCCGGGCACATCGTGCTCAACTGCATACCGTTGGGGAAGGAGCCAGGACACCCGCGCCGGCCGAAGAAGTACGACCGCCGGACGCGCGTCTGCCACCGTGCCACGCGAGGGCAAAGCAAGCGCCGGGCTGGCGGATCCGCGGCGAGTGAGAGGGTCCGCCAAGGGAAATACCGTTGCTTCCGACGGTTACAGGAAGTAGAGGCAGAGAATGGGGGAAGCCGTATTTTCATTCACATCACGGTACTACCGATGGGAAATACAACCACTTTAAGGCAAAAGACAAGTACGTTTGTTTATCTTACAGGCAGTCTGGTGAACGACGGCAGGGCCCGGCTAACGCCGATGGCTAGCTCATCCCTCGCCTAAGAGCAGGTATTAGGTATTATGATGCTGTGAGCCAGCGACTCGGCAGCCACGTAAGAAAAAAACAGCGCTGGCGGAGAGAAGAAGGGAACGAGCGACTCGTTATGCGCTAGCGAAGGCAGGCGTATGCATTTATTGAGCTATAGCTTTAGAGTCTCATTCGTCCACAAGGTATGCAGAAACCAGACCAGAGCATTTATTGATGTGGGGTCTCCAACCGCGATCCCAACTTTACATTTGACCGCACCGCTCGAATCTAGCGCTCGGTCAGCCTGACTACCGTCACCCACACAATCAATTCACGTGGCGGGACCCACGCCTCACCCTTCCTTATCCCTTCGTTCTTTTCAATCGCTGAAACGTCGCCGTCCGCTTCTCTCTCTTTCTCTCTTTTCTCTGCCTGCCGCACACTCCGCCTCGGGGTGATGCCTCCGCCGCTGCTTGCTGCGCCGCCACGGCGCTGTCCCCAAGCCTCCATCTCGTGCGCTCCTCGTCCCGCTGCGCCACCGCGCGCCGTCGGGTTGCGGCCTCCGTGCCATCCGTCTACCCCTGCGCCCGATCTCCGTTGGATCCGGTGAGGTGCTCCGCGAGACGCAAGCTGCCGAGCTGGAGCGGGCCTAGGCGCGGCGAGAGCAGTGCCACGAGCCACCGCGGCGGCCGCCGGCGAACGCTGCGCTGCCGAGGAGCAGCGGCGGATCACGGCGCACGGTGGCAGCAGTTGAGTTTTGCAAATTTTTCTTTCGATTTTCTTATGCAAAAGCTTTGCTCGAACATTTTTTCACCAAATTTTGCTTCAAAGTTTTGTTGTCAAACTTTTTTTATAACATTTTTTTATTTTTTGCTGCCAAAGTTTTGCTCCAACTTTTTCTCCAAAATTTGCTTAGTTGTCGAACTTTTTTTTTGAAACATTTTCTCTTGATTTTTTGCTATCAAAGTTTTGCTCCAATATTTTTTCTTCAAATTTTGTTGTCAAACTTTTTTTCTTCAAAATATGTTCTCTAGAATTTTTTCCGGCCAAATTTTCCTCAAATATTTTTTTTCTAAATTTTCCTTCAAACTTTTGTTGTTAAACTTTTCTGCATTTTTTTCACATGTTGACAATTTTGTTACAAAAATTTTTTTCTTAATTTTCGTGTCAATTTTTTTACAGATTTCTCTGAGCGGGAGCACTGGAGTGAGGCGCGAGACCTATGCGGAGGTGCTGCATATGGGTGGGACCCGTCCATTTTGGTTGGACGCGTGACCATTCAGCCTGTGGGCCTCGCCGAGCCTGGGGGCGAGCGAGCGCACGGAGCCCTCCGTGCGGGCGAGCGCAAATTAGCCTCTCCCGTCTCCAACCACCCATTAGCAGCTCGGATGACCTGGCGAGCGAAACGCCGGCAAGCGAGCTACTCTATAAAACTTGCTCTAAGCCGGGTGTCGGTGTTATATCTGCAACCAGCGCTGGAGTCGATAACCTAGTCGATGCGCGGAAGTCCGAAAGGGTCCTTGGGACAATGCTTGTTTAAATCGGTGTAGTCGACACACATCTGTCACTCGTTGTTGTTCTTCTTTTTTACCAAGACTGGATTTGCCAAACAGTCCGGGTGAAAAACTTCTTTGATGAATCCCGTGGCGAGTACTTTCACCAGCTCTTTCTTGATTACTTCACGCTTGTCAGATGCGAATCGACGCAGCCGCTGCTTTTTGGGAGTTGCTTTTGGATCAACATTTAGGCTATGCTCGATGAGGTTCCTTGGCACCCCTGGCATATCCGCGGGTTTTCACGCGAAAATGCCTCGGTTAGCCTGCAGGAACCTGACGAGCGCGTCTTCCTATGTGGGAGTTAAGCCAGCCCCGATCTTAGTGGTCTTGGACTGGTCACCTTCCATCAGCTCCGCATCCTTGGTCGCCATGTCATCGGGGGTAGTCGCTCTTCAGGGTACCGGAGAATAGTACGTTCAGCCCTGCACCACCGTCGATGAGTACCTTGGTGAGCTGTGACCCCGCCACCGTGGGATCCAGGACGAGTGGCAATTGCCCTGGTTCATCGTAGCTGTTCCATTGGTCCTCTCTTGAGAAGGTAATTGGGACCTCCGAGTACTTTAAGTACCGTGGGACAGCCGGCTCAACTGCCATGTTGTGTCGCATAGTGAGCTTATGGTTCCTCCGGGTTGGGAAACCGTAGTCGCCTCCGATGATGACATTGAGGACCTTGTTCGTCTTCTGGAATTTGTTCCCCTCATTTTCTTCATCTTCGTCATCGAGCATCCTACCCTTGTTCTTTGCTTCAGGGTTATAGGCTTCCCGCTCTGGCTTCTTATTCCTCTCCTCGCACGGTTTTTGAGAGAACGTGCGCTGGAGATCATAGCATTGACCCATAGTGTGCTTCTGCTTGGGGTGCATTGGGCATGGTCTCTCCATGATCTTTTCCACATCGTTCTTGCCAGAGTAACTCTTCTTCTGGCTTCACATGTCGTTGTCCAGCATTGCGACTGTGTCGTCAGGCTTGCGCTTGTTGTGCTGGTAACTCTGTTGGCCTTTAGAGGGACCAGGCTTCCACTTGGTTGCGTAGGGCTTCTAGAGTCTTTGGACGGTGCAAGCCAAATTGCGTGTCAACGTATCTGTTCGTGATGCCGTTCTGAAACAAGTCGATGCAGTCACGATCTGATACGTCGACCACCAGGGTCTTGATCTCCATGAAGCGGCGCATGTACTCACGTAAGTTTTCACCAGGCTGCTGCTTGCACATGGCTAAGTCATGTTGAGTCTTGGGTCGGTTGAAGGTGCCTTGGAAGTTAACGACGAACATCTTCTTCAGTCGTTCCCATGAGTCGATGGAGCGGCATGGTAGGTTATCGAACCATGTGAGCGGGGCGGCGTCGAGTGCTAGTGAGAAGTATTGACACTTGATTGCACTGTTGCCGCCAGCGCACTCTATGGACGTAGAGTAGATGCAGAGCCATGACTCAGAGGAAGTCTTGCCGTCATATTTCTCAAAGCCTGCTGGCTTGAAAGGTTGCGGGTATGTCGCCATCCGGATGTCCCTAGAGAACATCGGGTACTCATCATCATCTTCTTTGTATCCCCGCTCCTCGTCACGCCTTCTGGAGTCAATGATTGACCGCAATTCACGGTTGGCATTGATGGTCTGCCTGAGATCTCCGCCGTGTGCTGATGCGGCTCAACCTCCGTCGTTGCGACTGGCATTGACTCGTGGTTGGCTTCGTCCAGTTGGGCGGTTATCGTCCGGGCGATTTGAGGGTGCACCTCCCCCGCGGTTTGCGTCCGCTAGGCGACTTGGGTCCGTCGGATGAGCTCTGTCCCGTGAGCGGTTGCGGCCACTGCTGTTGACTTCTTCGCTTGGGGCCAGCTGGCCACTGCGCGTCGACGAGGTAGCAAGGGCCTTGTCGAGAGTGCGGATCATGGCGTTGATCCGATCGAGTGCGGCGCCAGCTTCTGGGGATCGTGGCAGGCTACGAATATGGTAAGCTATCTCCATGGCATTAGCCATGGGAGAGTCGTAACGTGCCACCCTCGCGAATTCTTGCGCGAGGTTGTGTCCGGCTAAGCGACGATTACGGGCGTCGATGCGTCGTAGTGCCCTCTTGTTGTTGGCGGTCTTCCTAGCCGCTGCTTGCTCGCCTGTTTCTCCAGCGGCTGGCAATTCGCCGGCGGAGATGTCAGCCTCCAGCTCAAAAGCATAGCGTGGATCGTCCGCGCCAGCGCCAGCTGCTCCAGAGCCAGCCATGAGCACTTGTCGACTGGGCTCGATAGAGTCACTGGAGATTGGGGTGAGAAGTTCTGTGGTGCTCTACTCGTCTGACGGTAGCGGTGTGCCGTGCTGGAACAACAGGTCTTCAGTGATGTCGGACCCGAAGAGTGCAAAGACTTGGCGGGACTCGTAGGTCTCCCGGGGGGTCTTGTCTCTTGGGAACACAAATCTTTCTTCAGGCGTGGTGTGGATCACCAGGTCATGCCCGCCATCTTCTTGTAGGATCTCATCGTCCGAGTCTGAGTTGTACACGGGGATCACCTCCTTGCGGGAGCTAGCGTGTCCTGCCATGACTCGGACTGGGGCGTCCCGCTTCGAGTCCGTGGTGGACTCGATCTGGCTCTGCAATGCCACACAATACATGCGAGTCCAAACGGAAATTGGGGTGGGAGGGTCACTTGCAGCTTCTGTTCCGTAGTCGTGATCGACTCGGATTCATGCCCGTGGACAATGTCCGTGAGCGTGATCTCGCCAAGTTGCTCGGCCAGATCTTCCATGACAGGCGCTGATTCTTCCTTCTTCTCCAGGGGCGTCTCGAGGTAGCTATAGAAGCCACCGAGCCGTTTGCGACGTAAACCCAGGAACCAAAGTTGAACCTTGTGCCTTTCTGAGGCGCTTCAGATTGGATGTAGGTCACCATTGTGTTCTCCATAGGATTTTCAAGGAAAACCCCTACCTGGCGCGCCAGATGTCAGTGTTCTACCGCCGATCCTACCGAGGGATACCCCGAGGTAGGAGAGTTCAGTTGGGGTTTCGCCGAGATCAGGAACGCAAAGGCTAAAAGACTTTGGATTTTAGACAGGTTCGGGCCACCGAGATAGCGTAATACCCTACGTCCTGTATGGTGGTTTGTATTCAATGAGGTCAAAATCTTTTGATGGGGTCCCTGTCCAGCCTTATATACACGGGAGGTAGGGTTACAAGGTCGGTTTCGAGTAGAATACTAACCTAATACAACTTGTAGAGTGCTTTAGATCGAAGTCAATCCGAGTAGTTTACATCTCATACGACTGGTTTCCATAACGAGGAGAGTCCTTGCAGTACTCAACTCGTAGTCTTCACGCTCGGTACGACTCACTTCGGAGATTATCCATGCGTCCTTGTGAGCCCATGGTCGTACCTCCAACACCGGGTTCTGGTGCCTCCTCATCCCCTCTCCCGTTCCCTTTGCCTATTCTAGATTTGGATGGCGATTCTCGACCCGGCAGCGGCGGCGGCGACCGACGGCACTGGCACGGATGCATATGCATCCTTAGGGTAGCCTGCCTGAGCACAACCAATTGTTTGGGGGCGAGCCCGCGTCTGGTCGCGGAGCCCCTGGCGACGGTGCCTATGGCATCCTCGTGGCTGGCAACCCTAGGGCGACTGCAGTGGCATGGAACCTTGTGATGGATGCCTATGGCGGGTCTCAGTGGGAGTGTGCACCGTCTGAGCCATTGGTGATGCTGGTTGAGCTCTTGGCAAATTTCTTGGGCGAAAGCTTTACTCGATCTTGTATCGATCGACGACGGCGGTGGTGGTGCATCGCCTTCCTTCTTGAAGGCGTCGTTTGAAGGATCATGCCATCTTCTTCAGGTGAAAACCTTCGAACCATTGTGTTGGTTCCGGCGGCGACGGCGGTATTGGCGTCGTTTTCCTCTTGAGGGCGCCGCCATGGAGTTGTAGAGCCTACGGTGCCGTGGTCGAGATCATGTATATTGTGGCAGTAACTACTTCATCATCAAATGTCTCTAAGTAGACGAGAGGTGAAGGATCGTTGTGGAGCGTGGATGATACAAGTTTGGAGCAAGACAGGGATGAACATCGAAGCTTAGTCTTTGTTTTCTCACTTAGTCTTTAGCTTTCTTTTTTGTTGTTTTGAGTTTCTCTGTGTGGAGAGTTGAAGTCTAATTACTTATTGTATTTTTGGCTGTATACATTCACTTTGTGAGTGTAGTAGGCCGGATTGTATCCTTAATCTAAAAATCTTACAGGCAGTCTCGGGAATTGACACGTCACAATCAATGCTTAATTTGTGGAAGGAATCAAAATATTTTTTTTTGAATTTTATAGTACAATAACTCATACAACGGTGCGAAAGTAGCTTCATAATCTAAACGGTTGTTCTTTCAAATGACTTGTTTCTCTCATCTCCCTCTCTCATCACATAAAAAAAATCGTCTCCCTCTCGCATTACATCGAAAAAATCCTCTAGATGGCGATACATTATACGATCTATGACTGCTTTGTGTATTAATGTATACTTACCCAAAATACTTAGGGTGGCAGGGCTCCGGCTATTGCTCCTCCGGTGGAGCAACTTTTTACTTTTGAATGTTTAGCGAAACGGCTCACCCATTTACTTTAGAATGTATAGATAAGCTGAAATATAATACTATTTTTTTCTTTCTATGTATTTCACGTTTGTGTTTTTTTTTCTATTACTTTTTCTCCCTTCGTTTTTTTCTCATTATCTACTTATCTGTCTCCTTCCTCCATAAGTTCACCGCCTACCTCACACCTCCAGCCACTGACTTGCCTGCACGTCTCGCCATCGGCCACGCCCTTCCCCTCCACCGTCGGCCAACCTGCCTCCCCTCACCAATGTGTCCCACTTCCTGCATTCCCCATCGGCCATCCCTGTCCCTCCTCCCGCTCCCGTAGCCGGCCGCCTAGAGCTGCTGGCTTGCCCTCCCCCTCCCCCTTCCCCTTCCCCTTCACTGTTGGCCGCCTCGCGCAATCGTCACCGCCTCCTCCGCTCGCGGGCCCTCCTTCAAGGGCAAGAGTGGGAAACAAGTACAAGTAGTCGTGAGGAGCCATTTTTGTTTTGCTCCTCCTCCCTCTAATAACTCCTCTCAACAGAAATCCCAGAGCTCCTCTACCGAAGCCATTTTAGCATCACCCGTTTAGTAGCGTTTCACCGGGGTGTAGCTAGTGGAGAAATCGTGCCTTTTACTTTAAATTTTAAGTCTCTATTTGAATGTCATAGTGTAGAACGAACGGAGGCCTGATCGTTTGGTCAGGTGCTCTCAGTAGCACCCCTGCCTGCCGCCCGGGGTTCAAACCCCCTCAGGGGCGAATTTCCAGGCGTGCAGTGCGAGGTTAAAAAAATCCCCTCGCTAGCTAGTGAAGCTAGGGTTCGGGGCAGTGGCAGATCTAGAAGAAAGGATTAAGAGGGGTTTATTTTATTCATCTTCCACCTCTAGACCCTCCTTCCAAGCTTCTATGTCCATAAATTTTAGGGGGGGGGGGGGTGCTCCATGGTTCCAGCAACAGTAGGAGGGGCTCTAGCCCGGCCGACCCGGTGCTGGATCCACCCTTGGTTGGGGGGTTTTCTCGGTCGGAAAGCCGTGAGTCGCTTCCTCTTGATGAAAAACAGTGGGGCGATCAAACCCCATCCGGTCGAGTTTTTTTTTTAATGTCTTAGTGTACATCACATCAAAACACTCCAGCTTTTTATAATAATTATACAATATTCTTTGATCCTACTATTTGGAGATTATTTGAAAAAATAGAGTGAGAAGAGAAAGAAAAAGACTATTATATTAGAGGCCGAACCGAGGCTATTATTAGCCATAATAGAGAATTTTCTACTCCCTCTCCTCTAATGTACTCAACATCCAAATTTCAAAGGCCTTGCCGTATAATTTTTTTTTTTCACCCATCACATTAAATGGAATCTTACGGGCTGGGAGTACTAAATGTGGACGAAGAAAAAACCCATTACATGGATGGAGCGTATTTTGCGGGACAAATCTAATGAGTCTACTTAATCTATGATTTGCAGCAGCGATTTGCAGGCGAGATCTGTAATTAGTTTTGTTATTAGTCTACGTTTAATATCTCTAAATAGTATTTTTCTATTTTAAAAAATTTGCAAAATGAATCTGAACACGGCTTTAGAGCATCTCCAAGAGCCTCTATAAAACTTTGTAGCTAGCTAATTATAAAGAGTATCGTAAAAAAATTGGATCCAACAGACCATATATCCTCCTCTCTATTTTTACTAGCTCGGTATCCCGGCTCCTTCGCTCTCCATTTTTTGCGAGGGTGTAGGGCACCCCATTGCTATCCTCCCGCGCGTGCCCCGCGCCCTTTCGCTCTTCTCGCGCTCTCCCCCGCGCTCCCCTCTCTGTTCCATCTACAACTACAAGTCATCGCCCCCAAGCCCCAAATTGCCAGGCAACAGGGGCGAGGCGACCGGCGGCCAGCGGCCACGCATTCTGTCGCTAGGTGCCTAGCGGCCAGCCCGCCAGCGGCAACACATTCTCGCCGCGGGGAGGCTCATATGTGACCATAGCTTAGTTGTGGACGGAGCATGCAACGGCGAATCCAGAATTTCAAGCTAGGGTGGGCCAAGAGACATTTTTTACCTTTATCTACAGTAATAACAAGAGTAATTTAAGGAGCAAAATTGGACTTTTGTTCGAGTTTAGAGAAGTTATATACCTAATTTTTATAGTTGGAGGAGTAAAGTTGAACCTTTTAGATAGTTAAGGGAGGTTAAATAGACTTTTCCATGAAAAATCAAAAGGTTATAACTCTTTGGGCTGAATCTTAAGGTGGGCCGTGGCCACCCACTAGATCCGCCACTGGGAGTAGGTGATGTTGTGGTACCGTGGATGAGTGGAATTAGCTGGAGGTGGAGTGTGGCCGGCGAATTTTGGCCGGAGACGCTGCATGCTCACCTCGGTTTGGTTTCTCTCCGGAGAAAGAAAAAAGGGAGGGAGAGGGAGAGGGAGAGGGAGAGGGAGAGGAGTTTGGGAGGATGGCGCAGGGCGTGAGTTGGAGCAGGCGAGGGCACCTGGAGGAGATGGCATCCATCGTTCCCATCCAGACGGCGTCGGGGGGAAAGAGATCGGGCATTTGCTGCATCGATGCGTCCAGGCTGGCGGCGTCGAAGGAAAATAGAAGAGCCAAGTACGGGATGTGGAAGCAGAGTCCAAATAAAAATAATAAAAATTGATGAGGTGGACCCAATTTAAATATAAAGGGCAAGTTTTATCTAGTCTCTTGGATTGACCCATTGAATTAGGAGGTTTTTCTATTAATACAAAGAGAAGACCACCTTTATATTAGTTAATAAAATAGAGAGTCTATGGAGTCAGTTTAAAAATCAGTCGACCGACTTTCACCCAGAGAAAAGAAAAATGCGACTCGCCTGCGCCGCCGCCGCCACCGCTCCTGGCCCCCGTTTCCCTCCGTCGCCGGCCTTTAGCCGGTGGCCAGGGAAGCGGGGGTCCATCCTTTAGTAGATCGAGTCCTTAATCGAGTCCTAGGTCTAGGGTTTGTTCACCATCGATGTTTGGCGGTGGAACCAGGGTTTGTCGGAGGAGTATGGCTTCTATGCGGCTTCTTGTTCCTGGCGGCGTCAGCGATGCGGAAGCGACGACGTTGCAGGGAAATAATTTCTCCTGGTTTCTTGAAAGTGCATCTAGGCACTTAATCTAGTTTTGGTAATTAATAACAATATAAATTTGGATATAATGCTTTGCATGAGTTGTGCAGGAGTAAAATCAAAAGAAAAGAAAAGAAAGGTGAAAGTAAGGTCCCCAATTCATATTTGTATGGTGATGGATTCTATCAGAGGTTTTAAATTTATTTATGGTTTGAAATTGAGTATAGGATCACCGTACTATCAAGGGGGACGTGCTTGATGAGTTTAGGTTGTTAAAGTGTTTATGCTTGAGATAACAAACACCCAAGTGAGACACAAACACACAAAAATCTACCCTACACAAAGTTCACTGGTTGTCGAAACTTAGGCCGGATGATCCGGCCCCTAAGTTCCGGCACACTCTGTCTCAAATTAATTTTTCATCGGAAGATCTGAACCTTGCGTCGGATCTTTCAACACTTAGACAGATTTATGTTTCTTTCTCTGGCGTCAGATCTTCCGTCGGATGATCCGACCCACAAGTTTCGGCGCGCTCTGTCTCTTATTTATTTTTTCATCGGAAGATCCGAGCCTTGTGTCGGATCTTTCTTGTCTTAGCCGAAATTCAGAGCACATGCTTTTTTACGCAGCTCATCGGATGTTCCTCCAGATGATCCGACACCTGTGTTCCGCCGCGCTTGTCTCTAATATTTTTTTCCATCGGACGATCCTAACCTTGTATCGGAACTTGCATCGGAACTTCCATCGGATCATCCGGACCTTGTATCGGAACTTTCCAGACTTAGCCACATTTCAGCGTATCTGTGTTGGCGGCGCAAACGTACACCAAGATCCACCGCAAGCGCACGGATCATTGTAGCTCTTCCCTCAAGAGAGTATTCCCCCAAGATTTATCAATCCGTGGACACAAGGTCAGAAACCCTAGATTAACTATGTATCGGAAAGCATTAATAAAGTTGCAAGGTGACCGTGAATATATGATCAAGTATAAACACTTATGAACAGGAGGTAACTTATCTAGGATAAAGCCTAGCCAATTTTATTTAGATGCAAAACATGAATTTTATTCCTACCTTGTGAACCAAATTTGTGTTGTCATCAATTACCAAAAAAGGAGAGATTGAAATTGCATCTAGGCACTTAATCTAGTTTTGGTAATTAATGACGATATAAATTTGGATACAATGCTTTGCATGAGTTGTGCAGGAGTAAAATCAAAAGAAAAGAAAAGAAAGGTGAAAGGAAGGTCCCCAATTCATATTTGTATGGTGATGGATTCTATCGGAGGATTTAAATTTATTTATGGTTTGAAATTGAGTATAGGATCACCGTACTATCAAGGGGGACGTGCTTGATGAGTTTAGGTTGTTAAAGTGCTTATGCTTGAGATGACAAACACCCAAGAGTGACACAAACACACAAAAATCTACCGTACACAAATTTCACTGTGTGTCGGAACTTAGGCCGGATGATCCGGCCCCTAAGTTTAGCGCGCTCTGTCTCGAATTAATTTTTCATCGGAAGATCCGAACCTTTCGTCGGATCTTTCAACACTTAGACAGATTTAGGTTTCTTTCTATGGCGTTGGATCTTCCGTGGATGATCCGACCCACAAGTTCCGGCGCTCTCTGTCTCTAATTTATTTTTTCATCGGAAGATCTGAGCCTTGTGTAGGATCTTTCTTGTCTTAGCCAAAAATCAGAGCACATGCTTTTTTACGTAGCTTGTCAGATCTTCCTCCGGATGATCCGACACCTAAGTTCCGGCGCGCTCTGTCTCTAATATTTTTCCATCGGATGATCCTAACCTTGTATCGGAACTTGCATCGAAACTTCCATCGGATCATCCAGACCTTGTATTGGAACTTTCCGGACTTAGCCACATTTCAGCATTTCTGCCTCATAAAATTCAAATCTCGGATGATCCGACACTCCGTCGAATGATCTGGTACCCCTTTGCAGAACATATAACCGCGAGTTTTTGGGGGTTGGGTACTTATACCCCCTCACCCCCTCATTCAATGCTGCTATCTCTACGACCAAACACACTTCAAAAGCATTCATTTCACTCCTCTACTCCCACCCAAAGCTTCATTCTTGCATTGATTCACCTAGGGTTTGAGTGAGAGAGAAAGATTAAGAGTGTAACCTTTGAGCACTTGTGAGCTTTCATTTGTTTATCTCAAGATGCACTCGAAACAAGCTTGATTCGTCTATCCGCGTTTGTTACTCTTGGAGCTTTGCTGCTAGACGGTTAGGCGTCGCCGGTAGCTCCCATTCCTTTGTGGTTTGAGCACCGGAAGTTTGTATTTCCCATCTCTTTGTGAGATTGATAGTAAGTGACTCAATCTTACTTTGTGGTTGATTGAGGGAGGCAAGGGGTTAGTGACAACCCGGTTCTTTGTGAACCCCTCAACAGGGACGTAGCTCCTTTGTGGAGTGAACCTCGGTAACAAATCCCGTGTCTTTGTTCTTCTATTGTTCTTATTGTTCATCACTTTTTTGTGCCCGATCTATGTGCTTGGTGTTGTTCGACCTTAGAGATCATATTTAGGTGCTTATTTACTTTATCTAGCAGCTTTATATTCAAAGGGTATCTTGAGTAGCTTGTTAGATTTTGAATCTTGTATTTAGTTTTCCCTCTGTGTCGGAAGATCCTACACAGTGTCGGATCTTCCGCTATTCGGAAGATCCGAGACTGCGTCGGATCATCCGACCATTTGACATTTTCATGAAGAATTTTTAGGATTTTTAACAGGCCCTATTCACCCCCTCTAGGCCTAGTGTTGGTCCTTTCACTTCTTCCGTTCTCCGGTGACGATCTACTCCGGCGCCAATGGAGAGGCCGGGGAGACCTGTGTTGGAGTCCAGGGCTGGCGCATCGTCGTCTTTTTCAGGTGATGATGTTGCTGGCCTGTTTAATCCTGATGAATATGATCTCTGGTGGAAATCGGAGTTTTGCTCGGGTTGCCGGCGTTGGATATGAAGGTTGCGTCGTGGGTGCCGGAGTTGGCCGATGCGCTTGGGAGGCAGTGTACTCGGCATCTGCGCCTAGCAGTAAGCCCTCCTCTGCGGCCTCTACTTTGTGGAGTTTGGCTCTGGCGTCTGGCGACGATTGGGCAGCGGTTTGGACGGCGGTGACGAACGGATCCCTGAAGTCGTCGAGGAAGATGATTAGAAGTTTTAAACTTCTTTCTAATTTTCCTTTTTTTGTTCTTGTTTGTAAAAGGGCCGATGTACTTTTATTTTCCCAGTTTGAGGAAGTAGGCAAGATCAATACATGTTCTATTGGAGATACTCGTCAGAACGAATGATTTCAAAAACAATTAAAATCTTTTAAAAAATAATTCAAGCGTTATTTTCCTTCTTTTTCTCCTGTCCGTCTGTTCCCAACTCTTCTTCCACCGTCCTGTTCCGTTCTATTTGACTGTTCGTCTGTTCCCAGCTCTTCTTCCGTCGCGTCAAAAAAAAAAAGTCTTTTCCTGTCAGCACGGCCGCTTCACTGGTTCTGCTTGACTGCTGCTTCTGCGACGAGCCAAGCCAACCGACGATGATGGAGGAGGTAGACCCGGCGGTGGATGGGTCCGTGCTCTGGCTGGCGCAGACCATCCTGGAGATCCTCTTCGCCGGCAAGATGGAAGCGTGGCTTCGCCAAGTCGGGCTCGCCGCCGCCGCCGGAAGGCTCAGGTCTGAGATCGAGAGGGTGGAGGCGGCGGTTGCCGCCGCGAAGGGGAGGGCGGCTACGAACAGGCCGCTGGCCCGGTCGCTCGGCCGGCTCAAGCAGCTGCTCTACGACGCCGACGATGTGGTGGATGAGCTCGATTACCAAAGGCTGCATCACCAAATCTATGGAGGTAATCTGTAATTTATAGACAGTTAGTGAATTCACAAAATTTGTTTCGATGGTAATATTATCATTAGGTTGAATTTTTACGATTCCGAGTTATAGTTGTGGATGCGCTGGGGCGTGAGCTCAAATTTGATTTTTGGGGCTCAAAATTACAGATTGCAGATTAGAACCTCGCTTCGTGACCTTTTGTTCATTTACTTTTTTTGATCTAAAGTTCTTTTGATGTATATGTGTGTACTGAAATTGAAAGCTCAGTTTTCGTGTGAATGTTTCTGTTCATTTGATTTTGATGCTCAGATATCAAATTACAAATCTTTGATTTTGGCCATTTGGGTTCTAGGCTGCAAGTATCCCAAGGCGTCAGGGTGGATCCAATTCGCCTTGAGGAACAGTACATAGCTCGTCTTGGGTCTTCTTGTTGCCTTTAAAACACTAGGATGAAGTGGATGCGTGTGAAAACTAAAGAACTCACACCAGTTATTTTCTAACGGCCAAGAGTAGATAAGAAGCTCTGCTTACATAGATGATCCTTGTGATAGACTGATAGTAAAGTCGCGTAGTGCCATGTCGTCATTTTCTTTCTTATTGAACACGTGTTTTATTCTTTTCGCAGAGACATCTGGTGTACCTACTGGTGCTGAAGGCATGGATAGAAATGGTACAGAGCAAGCAGATGGATCAAAGGACAATGCTGGTATTTCCAGCAGCAAAGACCGAAGAAAACGATCCAAGGCGTGGGAAGAGTTTCGCATTACAGAAGTCGTTGATGGGAAACCTGTGAAAGCAGAGTGTATTCACTGTGGTACCCTGGTTGGATGTGAACCTTGCAAAGGGACATCAGTTTTGCACAATCATCTCAAGAGTGACAGTTGCAAGAGAAAACGTACAGCAAATTTACAACCAATAGACGCTTCAAGGTAGG
Source organism: Urochloa ruziziensis (assembly GCA_015476505.1). Classification (NCBI taxonomy): domain Eukaryota; kingdom Viridiplantae; phylum Streptophyta; class Magnoliopsida; order Poales; family Poaceae; genus Urochloa; species Urochloa ruziziensis. Next base: position 43,428,578 of record CM027121.1, on the reverse strand, counting down.
ATGACTTATATAACAAAAAAAAACTTTTTCCACTTAATATTAGGTATGGATACTCCAAGTTTTTTTTTAAGGTGCTATGAAGCACCCAAAAAGCATCTTATTGCGTGTAGTGTTCAGAACCACATCTATATGTATATGCTTATCAGGATGCTATGGTTACAAACTTCTAACTCTAACAGTAAACCCACAATCCTTTTGTTGGTGTAGTTATGGTGACAGTGCACCGGATGGCACCCCTGTTGTTACTGGTCATTCAGTCAGCAGAAAAAGGATGAGAATAGATGAAACGTTAGAACAAAACATGACAGCCAACACATACTCTTGGAATAGGGCCAAGTGTTCCAGTAGGATCCTAGAAATTGCTCATCAGTTACAAGAGGCTATGAGTGAGGTTCTGAAGTTATATGGATCTGACTTTCTTGCAAGTTCAAATGGAAGTACAACTGCAGATCCATGCCGAAGAACCTCTAGTCTTGTTCAGTGCAAAATGTATGGAAGAGTTACTGAGAAAAATTCCATTATAAAGATGATGACTAGAGACAAATCTGAGGGTGTAACTGTTCTTCCTATTGTCGGTATTGCAGGTATTGGGAAGACAGCTCTTGCTCAGTTGGTATACAATGATCCAATTGTGAAAAGTAAATTTGAGCACAGGATATGGGTTTGGGTGTCAAAGAACTTTGATGAAGTAAGACTTACGAGGGAGATGCTAGACTTTGTTTCTCAAGAAAGGCATGCGGGGATAAACAGCTTGGCTAAACTTCAGGAGATGTTGATGAGTCATATCACATCAAAGAGGTTTCTGGTTATTTTAGATGATGTTTGGGATGACATGAATGATCACACATGGAACAAGCTGTTGGTTCCTTTGAAGTCTGCCGATGCGAATGGCTCTGTGATTATTGCGACAACTAGAATATTGTCTGTTGCAACCAGGATTGGCACAGTTGGAACTATAAAGTTAGGTGCTTTAGAAAGCCATGAATTCTGGTCATTGTTTAAAGCATGTTCTTTTCCTGATGAGAACTACAAAGGGCATCCAAATCTAAACATATTGGTCAACAAATATCACAGAAGTTGCATGGCAACCCGTTAGCAGCAGAAACTGCAGGGATGCTATTAAGGGAACATCTTAGCATTGACTACTGGAATAACATTTTACTTGCTGAAAAATGGAAGTCCCTAGAACTCAATGTAGGCATCATGCATGCTTTGAAGCTTAGTTATGATCAACTGCCCTATCCTTTGCAGCAATGCTTCTCTTTATGTTCAATATTCCCCAACAATTATCCATTTCTTGGTAATGATTTGGTCCGAATTTGGATTTCACAAGGATTTGTAAGGTGCCATTCAAGTAAGAGACTAGAGGTCATAGGACAGGACTACCTCACGGATTTGGTGAATTGTGGTTTTTTGGACCAAGTTGAAAGAGATCTCCCTCTCGGCAATCATATATGCTATGTTTTGTGTGGTCTTATGCATGAATTTGCGAGGCTGGTATCAAAAACTGAGTTTGCATCTATAGGTGATGGAAAGTGCAATGAGATACCACCAGCTATACATCATTTATCAATTCTATGTGATTCTTCAAACCATAAACATCTACGTGGGAATGTACATGACAATCACAGGTTTGAAGAAAAAATGCAAAATGTAGTTTTATCAGTTAGAAAACTGAGTACCTTGGTATTAATTGGGAAGTGTAGCAGTTCATTCCTCCAAGCTTTTGAGGATTTATTCCAGAAGGCAGAGTGCTTACGTCTGCTCCAAATAACGAATGCTGGTTTTGGTTCCTTTCTGTCAAATCTAGAAAACTGTACCCATCTTCGCTATCTAAAACTTGAGAACAATGGGTATGATGGAGCTCTACCTCAAGCTCTAAGCACGTTCTACCATCTGCAAGCATTAGATGTGGCCAAGTTTGGGAATCCTATAATGCCCGCCCATATGAATTATCTGGTGAACTTGAGGCATCTTAATGCACCACAGGGATGGCACTCCATTTCCGGCATTGGTAAAATGACCTCTCTTCAGGAGCTACATGATTTTAGTGTCAGGAATTCTAGGGACTTCAAGATAACAGAACTAAACTCCATGAATGAGCTTGTACATATTAGCGTGTCTCAACTTGAAAATGTTAGAACTGGACATGAGGCTTTCACTGCAAGACTGAGGGACAAAGAACATTTGGAAATGCTGCATTTGTCGTGGAAGGATACTTCGCAGCCTGATTATCACAATAACATAGAAGAACTTCTAATACAGGACCCGATGAATGACAATAATCCAAACTCTGAACTTTCTGCAGACACACCAAGAGATGTGCTTGAGAATCTCGAACCACATCACAATCTAAAGCATCTGCAGATTTCTGGATACAATGGTGCTACCTCCCCAACTTGGCTTGTCACTTCAGTAACCTCCTTGCAGTCGCTTCATCTAGAGGATTGTGGAGAATGGAAAATACTCTCATCTCTGGAAAGGCTTCCGTTACTTACCAAGTTGAAGTTAAGGAATATGCCGGAAGTAATAGAAGTATCAATTCCTTCATTGGAGGAGCTTGTGTTAATTGAAATGCCAAAGATGGAGAGATGTTCCTGCAAATCTGTGTGGGATTTGAGCTGCAGTTTAAGGGCACTACAGATTAAGAGATGCCGCATACTGAAGGCCTTTCCTCTCTTTGAGAGCTATGATAATTTCGAAATTGAGCAGGAATTCGTGGTGGTCCCATCTTAGTGAACTTACAAGTCCATGATTGTCCTCATTTAACAGTATTACATCCTCTACCACCTTCATCTACGGTTGCTCAATTATCTATCATTAGAGTTTCAACACTTCCGAGAATTGAAGGATCATGCTTGAACGTACGATCAGTGGTCCTTGTCTGCCTTCTGATGAGTCTCATGTTAAGTTAAGGGTGCTGGATGACAAAGTTCTGGCATTCCATAATCTTAAGAGCTTAACGCACATGATAATATCACGATGCCGGCATCTAACATTTATTTCCTTTAAAGGGCTCAGACAAATCATCAACTTAAAGTGTTTAGAAATACAATTGTGTGGAGAATTGTTCTCTTCACATGTTCTGCAAAAAGATACCAATGAAGCCATAGCAGTTGCAAATTGCAATGCCCTCCCATCTCTCAGACATTTCAAGATTAATGCCTGTGGAATATCGGGGAGGTGGCTATCTGTGATGCTGCGACATGTGCTGGCCCTGGAGAAATTGCGTTTGAGGTGGTGTGTGCTAACAGGCCTATCAGTAGAAGAAGATATAAGTGATCCATCATATGTAGGCGGCACAATTACAAATTCAGCTCCAGATGGGCTCTTACGGATTCCTTTAAGACTCATCTACTCTTTGAAGAAGATAACTATTGCCCTTTGCCATAATCTAACATTTCAAGGGACCAAAGATGGCTTCTCTGCATTCACCTCGCTTGAGAAGCTAAAAATAGTTGAATGCCCTACCCTGCTGTTTTCCATGGTGGGTAAAGATAAAATAATGATCAAGCTAGCGGGAGGTGGCTTCTCCCACAGTCACTTGGTGAACTTGAGATTACTGATTCCCCAGAAACTTTGTGGCCCTGCTTTCCGGGAATCTGACTTTCCTGAAAAAACTAACAGTACGGAACAGCCCGAGTTTGGAAATTCTACAGCTGCATTCCTGCACAGCACTACAAGAGTTGAGCATTCAATATTGTGGATCACTTGCCATACTGGAGGGTTTGCAATCCCTTACCGCCCTCAGGCATCTGAACGTGTATGGCTGGCCTGGTTTACTCCAATGCTTGGAGAGTTTGTCTAGGCAGCAGGACTATGCACAGTGCCCTGCCCTCGACTGGAAAACCTTGAGATTGATGATTACTCAGTCCTTACAACGTCATTCTGCATGAACTTCACCTCCCTGCTACGCTTGGAGCTCCGAGCTCGGCTGAAGGAAGTGGCCAGACTTACGGATGAGCAAGAGAGAGCGCTTCAGCTCCTTGCATCTCTGCAAGAGCTCCGGTTTTGGCATAGCTATGAACTCACTGATCTTCCTAGGAGTCTGCATAGCCTTACCTCACTCAAGAGGTTGGGGATCAGCTATTGCCGGTGTATCTTAAGGCTGCCAGAAAGGGGGCTCCCGCCTTCACTAGAAGAACTGGAGATCAGCTCCTGCAGCAAGGAGCTTTCAGAGCAATGCAGGACGCTAGCAAGAAAGCTAAAAGTAAAAATTGATGGTGAATACGTGAATTAATAATTCGGTGTATTGCTGATGCTAAAGAAGGCAGTCTCTTCGTGAGCTGCTCTACATACCATTGCCGTAGGGACCGTTCTTCAGGATTCCAGTACCATAAATTTAGCTGTTTGAGAAATTGTTCACATCATCGTGTTCGGACTGTACCAGGTCAACGGAGACAAGAGGCTCGAAGCGTGGTTCTTTTCTACTAGAGTTTGTTAGTTGTGAAAAAATTTTGCGGTGTCCCATCGAAGAGAATCTTAACATAAATGAGTAATAAATGTAGACTAATAATAAAACTAATTACAGAACTCGTATGTAAATAGCTGTAAATAGCGGGACGAATCTAATAAGGATAATTAATATATGATTAGTGGATAGGATAATTAATATATGATTAGTGGATACTGTAGAATCACTGTTGCAAATCATGGATTAAATAGGTTTATTAGATTCGTCTCGAGGTTTACAACCCATATGTGCAAATGGTTTTGTAAACAAATTTTATTTAATACTTCAAAATGGTAAAGTTCTCTTTGATGTGATGGGTGGAAAATTTTTGGAAAGAAACTAAACACAATTGTGTGCTGTTACCCGGTAAAGTCTCTCTGCCATGTGAACTGAAAACAGTAATATATCTTATTCTTAAAAACAAAATAAAAAATCAAAAGCCGGGTCGTTTCCCACTTTTCCAACTACAGAATCCATTATGAGATGTTCAATATAAAAAGAATCAGAAATCGTGGAAAGATTGGCCAATAGATGGCGAGAATGCATGCCAATTCGAATTTTCAATTTGCAGCGTTTTCGGAAGACAATTTGCATCGTCAGTTCAGTGTTTCAGTGGTGATAAGACTTGATGTGTATATGCTAATGAACTAACATTTAGTTTTCATGTCTGGAATGAAGTGAACACACATTGCATAGCAAATTTATTACCTCGCTCGAGTTCATGGAAAAAGAGGTCAAGAGGATCTCAGCACAAATGCCGTGCTGTTGGAAATGTAGAAAATTCGACAGATTCTAACCCTAAATTCTGACATCTAGCAAGTAACATTATAACCAAACATTCTATTTTTTAGTAGATAAAGAAAAAGCAAATGAACCTACGCAAACGACAAGACGCGGCACACATCACTTTTCAAAAGGGGCCGCAATATATGCAATAATAAAAAAATTACATCTGAATACGCGCGGAGATGATTTGACCACACATGGAACATGTGTCCAAGGATGACGCAGCATATATACGAGCCATGCAATTTTCTTTGCTGGATGTGGTATGGGCATGTACACGTCTTCATGCAAATTCAGACCACATCAGACCATCACAGACTAACTTAGTAACTATGAAATAATGCTTGACATAATTAACTTAGCAAGTTTGTGATGATGATGTTTTGTTTCACCATAAGTTAGACAATTATGAAATGATGCTTGACAGAGTACATTTGCTCTATTGTATTGGCTCTCACGCTTTCTTTTTCTCTCTTCAAATTCATCCAACACTCATCCAGTTGCTTTCATGTTTGAGGTGGATGTATTCTAAGATTATGGCCATGATACAATTGATGAAAAAAACTAATAGAAGGTAGCAACAAGGACACTTTTAGCTTGGCTCAGCTCTATTTAGCTTCCAACAAGCTAAGCTATATATTTCTATTACCTTGTTTTGTTAACAAGTTCGCTAAACCTAGCTCGCAAGCCGAGGAGGCCAGCAATGTCTTCCATCAGATCGTCGGCCTGGAGGATGGACTGCCAGAGGCCCAAAACTGTGCGATATCTGTTCTCCCACAAATTGGGTTAGTGCAAACTGTCAAAGACTGTAATCAACAACATATTCTTTCGCAAAAAAATAAAAAAATAAACAACATATGGTAATGCGCCTGGAAATGATAAAAGATGAGACCCTCAAGTTCCTATAGCAATAGTCATTGTACTGACAATAGGTCCACAATCCGTTACCAGTTCAGTTGCCGGCCAAGATTTTACTAAATCCTCTTGCTGCCACGTTACGCCCTTATTATAGAACTCTCAAGCTAACCATGCACACGATGGAGTCCTTAACTGCCCCTTGGCTCCCTTGGCAATTGTGAAAACCACCGCAATCCTGATCGAGATTTGGCTGAACTTCGGCAAGATCGACACCGCTCTGCCGTGGTCTTCTCGTCTGTGGCGTCCACGCCACCTGCTGGCAACCATCCCACCATTATGGTCAACCCCAAATTGGTTATCTAGTCCCGCACCGGTATCCACAAAAGCCCTTTTTCCAAGTTGGGTTAGAAGTGCTTCTTAGGAACCCTAGCCTGGGATTCACCTTGTGCTTAGCGATCTCCATCGAGTGACCACTCATTTGGTTTTCCAGGGATTCTAGCATACTCTAGCAATGGTCCCCAGGGGTAGAACTTCTCGATCAGAATTGATGAACTCTACGGAGGAGGAGGAGGCACGAGTCGCTGCCCTCCTAGAGAAGATGAATCTTACCACTGGCTAGGGCACTTTTGCTGCTCTTAGTGATGATAAAGAGGGTGGTGATGATGATGGTGTCCATGAGTGGGCAATGCTCAGATTCCTCGGAAAGGTCATGTCATCGTCTGCGCTCCACATCTCCACCATCATAAGCGTGAAGAATCTAGCATGGGGAAATCCCTTTGCCCCCAATTTGCAATCAGTTGGCGGAATTGGCAGAAAATTTGTTCATCACTGAGTTCGGTAGTGGTGACAATAAGGAATATGCTCTGGATGGATCACCTTGAATTGTGGGTAAGCACCCTGTTGTCCTACAGGAGTACAATCTGGCCCTAAAGCCTTCTGAAGTGTCAGTGCATGAATGAAGCTGTGGGTGCACATTTTGAACCTACCTTTTAGGTAGATGAATGAGAAATGAGGAGCTAGGGATGCTGCCCTAATTGGTTGATGTTGATGCTAATGGCAAGACTAGTGGGAAGTTTCTTCATGCTCGGGTCTCCGTAGAAATTGATAAACCCATTCTGAGAGCAGTCGTGCTGAAAGTCAACTGAAATGTTGATCTAGAGTGGTTATAATATTCAGTTTCAAAAGCTGCCCTTCTATTGCAAATCATGTAGTATTATCGGGCACATGAGACTTGAGTGCCCAATTCATGCACCATATAATGATATAGACAAGCTTCCCTATGACTTCAACTTCTGAGAACCTGAGGAATGCAAAAGAAAGCCTCTAAGCTTTGGAGTAGCAGCTGTAGAATCCCTCGGTAGCACGAAAAGAAGTGGGGGTTCAGCCATGCCGCACCATAATTCGGAGGAGCAACCCAACTATGAACGACACTCGACAAATGCTGACAAGGAGAAGGCACCTGAGGAAGGGGATGAGGTGAATTCTCCACTAAAGGAACAGAAAGAGACCAACTGCGGCAAGGGAGTGGCTTCACGGTAGCTCTTCTAGGAGAGACAACACCAAAAATTTGTGCCACATAAAAGAAAGTCCAACACTAAAGGTGCAATGGCTGATCCCACTTGGGCGGCGATTACACTGAGCACAGTGCCACTTGGTTTGGTGAGCAGCCGGATAGCGAAGCATAAAGTATCCAACGACCCGAATCCAAGATCGGTGACGACTGCAAGGCTGTGGTAGGCTTGAGGCAGTTTGAGAATTATGCAATCTTGTGGAATTACATCATCCCAAGGTGCTCTTTCTGTCGGAAATGAAGATGAGTGCCAATAGAGCCAAATATGACCTACTAAGCTATATCGGCTTTGCGAATGCATTGGGCGTTAATTGTGTCGGTCTCCGTGGTGACCTCGTGATATGTAGAACAACGTGATTGTTATTGAGTTAAAGTCATACTCCAAATTCACAATGATGTGTGAGTAACGGAGTGTTGGCGCTCTAAACCGACACACTTTTAGTGCCATCTATGTAGAGTTTTCGGACTAATCTTTATACTAAACCGCCACTTGGCACTTGAAATAACCCCATTTCTATATGTGCACATATTTTTGGAGGATTTATGTTTACATAGGTTTTTGGGCTACTTTGGAGCATATTTGGGCGCATTCTAAGACCGACGTTAATTCAAGGTCCAAAAGCCCTAAAGCAGCCCAAAGGGACTGAGGCCCGTTTATGCTCTACTCCAACGGGCCAAACTCAGACAAGGCTTAATTGAAGATGGCCAGAGTACTTCGAGATCAAGGCAAATCTAGTGGACTTGGAGGAGACATCAAGACCCATTCATATGTCAAAGCAACCAATGTCCTAGGCCCACATGGAGAGGCACATGAAGTCCAACACATCCAAGAAGCAGGCCAAAAAGGCCTCATGCTATGCGGCCAAGACCCCTCCTTGCCGCGTGGCCTGGCCCTTTCCTATGCTGCCTCATCCTCTCCTTTGAGCTAGGGTTTTCTCGGGTGCATAAATATCTCTCCTTCCCGAAGGGAGGCACATCCATTCACCAGAAGTCGATGAATAGAGGGACACACACCAAAGGGAGCTGACCGCTGCTTGTCTTCGAGGTTGCCTAGAAGATGACATAGGCCATGCCCTAGCCACCATGGTTGGCCTGCATGGTGGAGTTCCGAAGCCATGCCTTGAATTCATTAAGGCATTTGTACACTCAAGATTCGATGGTGATATAAATCATTCCTCGTCTGTACTATGATCTACTATTATTCATGCTTATTCATGTGTCTAGCTAGCATATGCCTTTAGTAGGAATAGATCTAACCATGGTGGTTAGCCTATGTCCTGCAGATAGATCATATTGGTGCACAGGAGGTCGACACCGGTTACCCTTGCGTGGTGACTACATGCGGAAGGGAAAATGTCAAACAATCGCATAATGGTTAAACTCTTATCAAGGTACAAGATTAGATTGATTACCTATTCACTTTGACTGGAGCTGCAACTAGAAGATGTTAGGCTAGGTCTACCTATGGCCGTGCTACCTCATGTTGACCGGGTGTAATGAGATGAGATCAACCCTACACTTCATCTTATATTCATGTTCACCCCCTTTCATATGCAATCTATGGTTCATGTTAGGATTATATCTGTATATCTAGATAGAAAACCCTAGGTAGTACAATGTTGATCCATGAATTGATAAACCTTGGGGGAATACTTTAAGGGAAAAACTACACACGATCCATGTGCTTGCAGGTTAAATTTGGTGTGCATTTATGCCGTCAACACGGATGATGGGGGAACGAGCCTACAATGGAGGTTCATCAACTTTTACGGGGATCCAGTCTGATCCAAGCGGAAGGAGACTTCAACGATAGGGCGGTATGTTGAGATTTGTCATAAATGAACCTGACCTCCCATGGCTATGTGTGGGAGACTTCAATGAGGTGTTGGATGATCATGAGTGGATTGGAGGAAATGATCGGCTTCCTACATGTGGTGACCTACTGTGGGTTCATTGATCTCAGTTTCTCTAGACTACCATACGCATGGGACAATAAAAGATACGGTGGGCATTGCATGAAGGCTAGGCTTGACAGGGTGCTTGCGTATGGACACATGTTCGATCTCTATGGAAACACAACAGTTCTCCATATCCAGGTGACAAAATCGGATCATTGTGCTCGACCGATACGACTATGCCATTCGGGTGTGCTGCAAGGCCGGTCGTGGAGCAAGCCATTCGAATATGAGAACTATGAGTATATGGTCCCTGCAACATGGGAGAATGGTTGCACATCCCTTGCTAGCTGGTGTCCATACCAATCCTAGGAATATGGAAACCTCACTTCAGGAGTGGGACAATGAGCAATTTTTTTTGGATGAAATAGTAGGGAAGGTCCCTACTGACTCTTTTTTATTATGTATATAAAAAAGGAATATGTACTAGTACAAGGTTCCAGACCCAAGTAAAGGCCCTATCTAAGCAAGGAAAACACATTATTGTAAATTACATATCCACGGCTCAAGAACTAAGTTCAAGGAGGGCTTTTCTCAATGAGTTATTTTTGAAATTTACTCCTTGAAAGAGACCTTCCATCTATCAAGAGAAAGACTTGCTGCATAAAAAATGATCGAAGTCTGATGACACCAAATACACCAACATGCTGTGATTACCACTTTTCTGAAAACACCTTAAGGAATTACGACGGAACACTCTCTTCTCTAGACCGTCATGAGAAGAATGGAATGTTGCAAGGCGACTTGCAGAACCCTTGGCCCGGGAAGAGATAATGAAAAAACAGCAATGTAGAGTCAATTGGCTATGAGAAGGGGATCTCAACACAGGCTACTTCCAGGCAAATGTCACGTACAAACAAGATCACTGCTCTCAAAAGCCTGGTTGACTCGCTGTGTGTGGAGCAAGGAGAAGTAGAGTCCTTAATGGTATCCTTTTACCAACAACTATTCACGACCCAAGACCATACTTCACCAGAAGAAATTGTACAATTTGTACCTTGTGAGGTAACGCCATGAGCGAGATGTCGTGTGCCCTGTTCACAACTCAAGAAGTGGTAAAGGTCCTGTTTATATATGATGCCCCAAGGCACCCGAGCCTTATGGTTCTACGGGCTAGCTTCGTCGTTCAGAAACATTTGTCACTGGTGGGTCAGGATGTTAGCGATGCTGTCCTGGGATTTCTGAATAGGGGTGACATGCCCGAGTTAGTGAACACTATCCAATTGAAGATGTACCAATTGAAGGCTAGCAAGAAGAATATCATCACTAGGCCAATTGAAGATGTATCAATTTTAGGATTAGGTTAGTAGAGAAGATGTACCAATTGAAGGGAAGCGAGAAGAATATCATCTAGTAGCAGGGACGAAGCTAGGAAAAAAATTAGGAGGGGCTGAACAAAAGTACTAGTTGAGCTTTAGACTTCTATCTTGTTGGATTGCTGGTTTAATAAACTTTAGCCCCTCCTAGTGTACACCTTTTGCCTGAAATTATACGAGGAATTAAAGGGGCTTCCTTTGGCACCTCAGCGGTAGGGGGGGGGGGGGGGGGCTGAAGCCCCACCTGCCCCACCGCTGGCTTCGTGCCTGTCTAGTAGGTTAGCCCATTCTATCATTGCCCTTTTAGTCCGACTGCTCTGTCACCATAGGGAGTGGCGACATTTGTGCTACGGTGCACAATATGTGTGTTTGACGCCTCACCAATTAACCACGCATTGCCATCTGCTGCTCAAGCTCTACTTGAAGCCGCACCGGCCGTCACCTTGCCAGGAAACCGTGTGCCGCCGCTTGAAGCCACAGTGCCACCGCCAGATACGCACGCTTCACCGCTGCTTCTTGGTGATGATGCTCCAACGAATCCTCCAACTTCTTTGCTCCCACCAGAAGTTGAGCCACTAAATTGCATAGAGCCTCGCAATCATCAGGAGCTAACACAATTCAGACTGTTTGCCTTGTGCAATGTGATGTACAAAATCAGCTCAAAAGTGATAGCTAATTGATTATGATTGGTTCTGGATGATATCATATCAGAGGAATAATCTACTTCCATACTTGGCTGATCACAGAAAATGTGCTGTCTACATATGAAAGTATACACTATTTGAAAAGCAGTAAAGGCAAGGTGGGTGTTTGTTGACGGCCATTATAACCTCGTAGTGACCGTCAACATTTCGGTAAAATGAGGATGATCATACCATATTCCATGCATAAAACTATTTTTATTGACAAATTCCACAAGTTTCGGATGAGTTATGGTTGCAGGACAAAACTGGTGAAACAGGGGCCAAACCTGGCACAAGGCCAGGCCGGCCGGCCTAGCCCAGGCCGACCGGCCTCCTCTGGCCAGGTCTAGCCACGTCACTGATCCACAAGTTCAATCAAACACCCAGGATGATCAAGCACCGTGCAATCAACGTCGGTTTGATCCAAGGACCCGAAAGGCCAAGAGTGCAAGACACATGGATTAGAGGGCCCACAACCTCGGATTCTTGGACAGCCTCAACTGAGCGCAACCGTTACCGACCTCAGGGAGCAATCAGAAGCGTCCACGACGAAGTCGATGGCCAGACGTGCCAGGTGTAGGCCGATCGGCCTACACCAGGCCGGCCGGCCTGTTGCTGTGGCCTCAAGCTACCCTCTTCAGCGTGGATGCTAAGCAGGATGGTGGCGTGAAGATTAAGCTGACATCCACCCCATGGAGGCTATAAAAGGCTGCTCAGTCTTCCATTCAAGACACACACCACATCACTCAAGTCTCTACTGAAGGGAGCTCTAGTATCTTTTTCATTTCTTAGATTAGGATTAGAGTTGGGAGTAGAGTCGAGTTGAGCTCAGCTCGGATCTTCGGAGTCTTCGAAGTTCTGGTAAAGCTCTTGTATCCTTTCCTTCTTTTGAAGAGTTTATTTATATAATTACTTTCTTACTTCAGAGCTTAAGTTATCTTTTATATTTCTATCTTGCTCTTCTTTTAGAGTAAAGATCTTGCTCTCTTTAGAGCAAACTCCTATCCCCTTTAGTTTTAGTATAGAGTTTAGTTTAGCTCTATCGGGCTTTATCTCGCGGGTTTGCTAGCCTTGACCGGGCCGTAAGACGCCTTAGGGAAGACAGGGATTTCTCTTGACAGGCCTCAAGAGAAATCTTAATCATCGAGTGCAGACGTGGTGTCTGGCTTGTTGATTAACTAGGAAGTGTGTTGCACCCCACGGAACTGCAGTGGTAGGCGGCAGGTGGTGACAGCCCTGTCCGTCCTTCGTAGTCCACCACGTTCGGGTGTACTCATAATAGTAGTGCTGAGCCCGGAGAACCCCCTCTCTCATCCCGTTCTGAGGTTCTCCCATTCTAGCCGTCGAAGCGAGCTCTGTTCCCGGTATCTAAGCTAGGGTCTAGGCTAAGGCTAGAGTGCCTTTTGCTCTGAGTTAGAAAGAGTCTAGGTCCGGTCTCTCCCGGCGTCTTTCCTTTTCTTTAGAAATAGGTGCTCCGTGTGTCGCTGGTCTTTCAGACCTTCTATCCGGTCATTAACTTGACCATTATCCACCCAAACCGAGAGTTTGTGCCCCTGGGTTTGTGGCTTGATACTTCTGGCAAGATATATCATTTCATTCTTCAATACACTTTAACCATCTGCTTCCCTGCGGAAATATAAATACGATACCCTGGGGTTACTCCCGAGGTGAAGTGCTACAACGAGATATATTCTGTGCGCTTGCAGAATTAATTTTACATACAACGACATATATCTACGCGCTCTTGAGCGTTGCTAAAACGTGACGCTAAGGAGTGCCAACAAGCATTTCTGGCGCCGTTGCCGGGGAAGCAATTGGCTAGAGTTATTGTTGAATCATTTGATTATCTTTACAGATTTACCAAACCACTAACCTTAGTGACCTCACCACTACAACATTCGTCTATTATTTTGATGTGTTTGCAGGGTAGTGCATGACTGGTTTCAACCTGCCATCAAACTTTGATCCAAATCCAGAACGCATTGGAAGAGTAGTGCGAAAGAGAGTCGTACCTCCTCAGATTTCATTCAGCTCAAGCAACATATTCGAGTCGTCATCCGACTCCGAGTCCGAATCAGATTCAGATTCGTCGTTTTCTTCAGCCCCAGAGTCTCCAGAGATTATGGCTCAAGCAAAGAAGACGCTCCGTGAGTTCTCAGCCCCGTCAAGCAGCAACTTCCCGGGACTGTCAAACACACAGGAAGGTGCATTTGAGCTGAGGACTGGCCTGGTAAACATGGTTCAGGCCAGCCCTTTCTGCGGAAAGGCGATTGAGGATGCGAACGCTCACCTTCGGAATTTTCTGGAGGTGTGCAGCGCTATCAACCCCAATGGCACACCGATCAACAACATCCGCCTTCAACTCTTCCCATTCTCCTTGCTTGGGAAAGCAAAGGAGTGGTTTTATGCCAACAAGGCATCATTCGAAGGACGCTGGCAGACGTGCGCAGACGCATTTCTGGCCAAGTACTTCCCGGTGGGCAAAACCAATGCCCTCCGAGGAAAAATCACTAGCTTTCAGCAGCTAGACGGAGAGACAATTCCCGAAGCTTGGGAGCGACTGCAAGAGTATATTGCAGCCTGCCCTCACCATGGTGTGGAAGATTGGCTGATTACCCAGAACTTCTTCCACAGCATGAGCCGACGATCGCAAGAGATGTTGGATGTAGCCGCGGGAGGAGCTTTCCTCTCGTTGGATGTAGACGCAGCGAAGGCGCTAATCGAGAAGATATCCACTCACCAGAGCTGGATAGGAGAAAGACAAGCTCCCCGTAAGGGAGTACATCAAATTGACTCCGTTGATATGCTGGCCGCTAAGATGGACCTCCTCTTGAAGAAGATGGAATCTCCTGGCAAGGAGATGGATCAGATCATGGAGGAGAGAATCACATGTGAAACGTGTGGAGAAGCAGGACACTCGGGCGACACTTGCCCGATGACACAAGAAGAAGCCTATTTCATTGGGAATAACAACAATTTAGGCTTCCGTCCTCAACAAGGTTGGAATTCCAAGCCCAATTTCCCCTTTGGCCAACAGCAAGGTAATGGCTCTAACAACGGTTTTCAACCGTCGCTAAAGGACATCTGGTATGGCCAAAAACAAATTAACGATAGCATTAGCAAGAAATTTCTTGCCAATGATAAAGTTATGGAGTCGATGGCCTCCCAGATAGAAGCTTTTAATTCTGTCGTTAAGAACCAGCTGAGCTTCAATAAAATGATTGAAACTCAAGTGGCTCAGCTGGCTGCATCCTGTCCTAACCTAAATGCGGGAAAGTTACCCGGGCAACCGGAGCTTCCTTTCAAGGAGAATGTTAGTGCGGTGACCACGCGGACTGGCAAGTCCACGCGGGATCCACACAATCCACAAGATGCAGGCACCCGACAGAAGGAAGCTAGCCAAGCCGAGCCGGCCGCCGAAGAGGAAGACGACGAGGAAACCACCCCTGTCTCAAAGGAGGGGAACGAGGCACCACAAGCCTCAAGCGACAGCCGAGATCCCACTTTCCTCCCGTTCCCAGAACAGAGGAGAAGACCCGTGGCCGACGAACAATTTGACAAGTTCGTCGAGGTAATCAAGAAGGTATACATCAATATACCACTACTTGATGCTTTGCAGGTCCCGACATATGCCAAGTACATCAAGGATATACTTAGCAACAAGCGGACTTTACCCACAAGGGAGATGGTACAGCTGACCGAGGAATGTAGCTCTGCTATACTCGGGCCCTACCTCAAGAAGAAAGATCCTGGCTGCCCCACAATATCATGCTCAATTGGAGGCCATGACTTCGACAACGCCCTATGTGACTTGGGGGCGAGCGTCAGCGTAATGCCCAAGGTAGTCTTTGACCACCTTAAACATATATCACTTGTCTCTACACCCAAGTGTTTGTAGCTAGCGGATCAATCGATCCGCTACCCCCATGGAGTCGCAGAAAATGTTCCGATCAAGATCAGGGATTTCTTCATCCCTGTGGATTTCATCGTCCTAGATATGGAAGCCGGAGCAACGAACTCTCTCATTCTTGGGAGACCGTTCTTAAGTACTGCGAATGCGAACATCGACGTGGGACGTGGGACCATTCAACTTAGGATTAACGGAGGGACCGAGAGTTTCTCTTTCCGTCCTAAGAAGATCCCCCATCAAGTCAATATGGTCGAAGAAGTCATGCCCCGAAAGTCCAAGATGCCGAGCGTAGAAACGCTCATGAAGATGGTGGAAGCCTGTCGGTGATATTATCTCCAGCAGTCTTCCACGGGGTAGCCCACGGAAGTGATTTGTAATGCAGGGAAGATCGCAAAGATCGGAAGCAGGATGGTTAGGATGGACAGACGCAAGGGTTTATACAGGTTCGGGCCGTCGACTCGACGTAATACCCTACGTCCTGTTTTGGGGTGTTGTATTGCGTAGATTGTGAGTTGGATTGTGGTGTGGTTGCTCAGATGTTTTTTAAAGGGGGTCCCTGCCCGCCTTATATATCGGGGGGCAGGGTTACAAGTCGGTTTGTATCCGATCCTATCTCTAAGAATCCTTTCCTTTTTTACAATAATTCCTATTCCAACTAGGACTTCTCCTTCCAGATCCT